>CM018691.1:7853359-8264154 GCA_009363875.1 Mikania micrantha
GAGAAATTAACGCTTCAACGGCCGGTTTGACTCTCGGCGGGATCCTCTCGTTCCGAAATCCAACTCTTCTGGATCTAATCCGTGATGATCAAGCGTACGGAACGGAATCGAAGAAATCGTGGAAGATGTTCAGGCATAAACTCCGGCTAAAACTCATCGGATCAGTTTGTACAACCGCTGTTCCTGTTATCGCTTCTCATGTGCAGATTAACACCGACGGCAACCGTATGACGACGCGAAACGGTACGAATCGATTGAATTCACCGCGGATGAGGAACGCTAATATCGTGACGGTTACGCAAACGGAGAATGTACGGAACGAATCGCAGGTGGAAACGTCGACGGAAGATAATCGAGACGCCGGTGTGGGAGGAACGACGGCGACGGTGAAGGTCTCGTTATTGTCGTTGTTGGAAGTGGATGGATCCGCTTACTTTGATGATGATGAAGAACAAGCGGAGGAGGTGGTGGTGGTGGTGGATGAAGACGGTGACGGTGGCGGTAGTGGTAGTGGTGGAGGGTACAGGTACAATAACTGCTGCGTGTGCATGATAAGACATAAGGGGGCAGCATTTATCCCCTGTGGACACACATTCTGTAGAGTCTGTTCTAGGGAGCTATTTGTTAAAAGAGCAAATTGTCCATTGTGTAATCACTTCATTCTGGAAATTCTTGATATTTTTTAGTTTCAAATTCAGAAAAAGGCAAACCAAATTTTAATTCCAGGTCTATAAACCTTCTAATTTTGTTTTTTTCTCTCTCTTTTTTTTTTTCCTACATAATTTTACTCTTTTATATGGTTAGAGTAGAAACGTTGAGTTATTAAAATAATAAAATTAATAATATACTATCTATTTCTTATTACTAGAATGAAATTTTGAAAAGTGAATAAAGAAAGCTTTTAGTTTAGAAATAAGAATCAAATATTATTATAAAAATAATGAACGTATTAGGTAAATACTATGATGGAAACAAAAATCATATCTATACTATATAATAAAAGAATAACAATACGCCACGTGTCGTTATTTTAGCCTATCCACATCACATTTGACACGTGGCGTATATATAGGCTATCCATGTGGCATTTTTAACAAATTTAGAAATTAATTTCATTTAATACAATAAAGTCAAATTTCAAAAATTAAAGAAATACAATTAATATTCATATTTTAAAATATTAATGAAAATCTAATCATTTCAAACTTTACATTTTCAATTAATAATTTTGAAAAGTCAAAATTCAAAATTTTAAATATTATTTTTATTTGTATTGTTTAAAAAGATGTTTAGATATTTATAAAATATACTTTTATTTTCATATTTTAAAAATTTTATATTATTTGTATATCAAATTTTCTATCATGATTTTTTTGTAATGCTTATTTTTTATACAACCCTGTGTAATACACAGGCCAATAAGCTAGTTAAGTAATAAAATAATAAGCAGGAAAACAAAATTTGAATGCGTGATGTGATAATACATGACACGTAATATTAGAGTATATCGTGTTACTAACAGTACCACAAAGTCACAGTTCTCGAGAAAACTCAATATTTTGAGAAAACTTTTTTGAGAGATCCAACCCAGGACCATTTGATTCCGAAGTCTTATTCCACCACGAAAATACCGCTAGACTGTAATGTTTTTGAAGTGAATAGTTCTTGAGTAAAAAAACTTCGATTGATACCATTAGTGCATTATTAATTTTGATTTAATTGTATAACTAATCTTTGTGTTATATTTCTAACTGTCGTTAAAAAAAATATACATAATATTATATCATATTTATATATAATTTATTACTATTATGCATATATATATATATAAACACAAATAATACAACATTTATAACATAACGTGATTAAGCAATTTTTGTAGCGACTTTTGGTCATTTGGAAGACAAGGAATGAAAAAAATTATAATAATAAAGGTTGTCATACATAGGCATAAAGGTGTGAAAAAGATGAAAGTAAACATTTTTATTTAGATTAATAAATCGCAAAAGCTCAAATGTTTTATATAGTGGTGTAATTTATCCTTTTAATTTTAAAGACGCATTAGAAATTAAGAATGTAATTGATTGTCATGTTGTAACCTTCCTTGATCTAGCAACATGATAGCTATCCTCTTATAAAAATTTTCCTTTTTTCAAAAGAATTTAGAATTTATAACAAGTCGTATGCTTGTAAAAGTCCTTTTAAGAAAGACAATCATATGTGTCATGACCAACAATGAATGAGTTAACTTCATACCATGATAGTTCAATTCTCATGGGGAAGCATGTCACTTTTTAGGATCTGAAGTGTCTTATTATTGAAAATTTTTTAATTGAAGTAATTATTTTACTCACAATCACAATAATTACTTCCTTAATTTCATCACTTGATTTAAAATGATACTTGAATTCCATCTCTTTAAAGAGTATATACTGAATTTATTCTATTAAGAACTAACAAGTTGTAAAGAACTAAAAGAACCACATTTATAACTACATGATTTATAATGTGTGTAAAAGTAATTTTCCTAAAAACAGGGGAAGTTACTTTTATGCTTTTTAAACTTGTGACTAAAAATGACTTTTAGTTGTTCTCATTTGAACATCCCTCTAGTATACACATAGGCTAGAGAGAAACACAAAACTATATTCTAAGACTATATTTATATCTCTTGGCACTTGAACATTTATCATTCGAATGACTATGACTGACTTGATTGTTGGAATATTAATGTATGACCTTTATTCTAACGCTTAAGTCAACTTTTTTTTTCCCTTCATTTTAGGTCTAGTTCCCATAAGATTTACAACTTCGATAAATTTAATTGTTGGTCAAAACCAAATATTTTAGTTGAATAAATTCTATATGATGGCTATGAGGTGGTTCACAAGTACTTGTATGTAATCTTTATTTGCACCACCTACTCGTTTAAGGTAAAGGGTGTGGGTTTCGAAGCAAGATCGTTATGAGCTGAGATGACTATGAGGTGACAAGCAATTCAACGCCAAAACACTACCCCACCTAAAGGGGCTGCAAGATTAAAGGAGCAACAGGATCTTCAAGCCAACCAAGTTGGTTGATTAGGCTACGTGTATTTATCACACCTCATCACTTCACGTACGCGTCATGTAAACAACTAAAACAATAATCTCTTCTTCACATACATATGCTAATTACCATATACGTAGTGGGGTCACACCCCTCACAGTCGAATTCTTCTTTCCCCCAAAAGGTTAGAATGCTTCTTTCCCGTGACCACCCTCACGCCACCTGTCGGTCACGCCTGATTACGTCTGTGTGTAGTGGGATTCGGGTGCCAAGAGGGTGTGATTGAGGCCACTCACGCTTCAATTCAGTCATCTCATTACACATAGCCTTATAGGATAAAGAAGTTACATGGAGAAACGGTGTGAGGGGTTGGGGATGTGACATTAGTACCAGATGAGGATTTTGGGAAGATACATCCCACCTTGTAGGAATGAATAGACAAACATTATATGTTAAAAATAACAACATAGAACTGATGGTGTTAGGTTGATGATTGCAATTGCAACTAGTTTTTTTGAATACACCAATTTATCATATGCAAGCTCCAATATTTGATTTTAAAGTAGTTTCACTAATTTATTAACTTTTTCCTTGCACGTTTAATTAATTTCAATTTTGTTCATTTTTACTTTCCAATAACCAAAGTTTCGTGTCAAGAGTATCCAAGAGGAATTATTGTTTCATTAAAATAAATGCCAAAATATTAAAGTAATATTTTTTTTAGTGTCTAGTTAAAATATAAACGTTGGTTTGACTTCTTCAAATCTAAGAAAAGGAAGAACAAACTCAACCGGCGTGACAATTTAAAATTAAAACAAATCATTGTCCAAGATTATTTTAAGTTGATTGCATTACAAATCATCCATCGACCATCTCTCAACGAGTACTTGTCAAATTAATAAACAAATTACAATAGAAATTCACAGAGTTAATTTAATATTTGATAAACATCTGTAAAATTCAATCATTACTGTAATAAAAAAAATTCAAAATATCACATTGATCGAGATGAAGAAGCCAAAAAGATAAAAAATGTAAAAATCAAAAGTTGTTGAAAATTTCAACTTTTAACTATCACACTGTAAATGAAAAAAGTGATGAATCTATGATTAAATTTTATAACCAAAAACTCAAAACTATCACACTGTAAAGCATATAATTGTTGTATTGCTTACTCTAATTTTTTCATTTTGGATCAACTTAACAAAAGTTAACGTATATAAAAAATTTGCTAGAAAATAGGGCCCCTAAAATTTTGGAAGCCACAAGCCCTGTCCTTACTTTTTAAGCCTGTCAGACCACCCATAAATTTAACATTAAAATAATGTTTTTAAAAACATATCATATATTCGACCGGTTAGGCCAGATTTGAAAGTTCGAAGACATGATAGATATTATAAAAGTTATACTAGTAATATAATATATAAAAAATTCAAATCATGTTCAACCATCATAGTTCACTGGTTTAACCTCCCGGTTAACAAGTCTAACTAGTCGTTTACTAGTCTTCTCTAGTTGGCCAGATCTGATTATGAAAAGTTAACCCTGTTAACTCTTGGACCATAGATGAATGCAAACATGGTAGTTGAGAGTCTGGGACATTATTCATATAATTTAGAACTTAGGATTATATCCACAATTTAGCATCCATGTAATTTACTGTTGATTATAAAATTGATTTTAATTAGAGAACAACATAAACAAAATAAAGCATATGCAGCATTAAACAATATCACATGTATTCAGAGAGAGAAAGAGATCGTTAAAATTCGTAATATGTCACACATTTGAAACTTAGAATACATGTTAATTTTTTGAAACGAGGGAAGCAAAATCACTATTTTTAACTAAAAATAACATTATATAGTTCTCATAATTCTCTATTTAGATTTGATTGTGTGATATGCTTGTATCACCACTTAGAGTTTTAATTTTGTTCATGACAAGTTTAATTTATCATCCATCTATAAGTAGACAAGAGATATCCAAATGTCAATAAACTTTTTCATTTTATATTTAACTCTAGGATGGAGGGACGGTCTCCGGTGTAACCTTCGGGTTTTCAAATATAAATATGAGATGCAAACTTCACAATTTTTTGATTTAAGAATTTTTGTGAAGAATTCTTAAGTTTGATTACTCTCAGTAGAGACTTTGTCTAATATGCACATAACTAGAAATATTGTCTAATATTACCTACTACTAAACCAATTTCACATACAATTATTCTCTCTTTTACATTATGTATTTTTTAATTCTATATTTGGTTTCTTGTATAATCTGTTTGCTATATTTTTTTTCTTTGATATGAATATGGTTTCATACTTTCCAATTTCAATTGATTTCTAATATATATTAGGTTTAACAATTGTTTTTCACCCATGTTTAAATGGTTCCAACGTTTCAAATTGTCGGATGAACAATGATGAAAACTCTAAATTGGTCACCAACATCTTTGTTAATTAGCATATCTAACTTATAAGATACAATCTTGATTTTACTATATATGGTTCTTAATTTAAGCTTTTAATCATCAATTGGATTTAATAGTTGTTTTGTAGTATAAAATGATGAACGTCACCATGAGGCGCCCTTTACCGACCGATCTCACGGCCAACATGAGGGAAGTAAATCGTGTGATCTTGGGAAAATTGGCTAGTGCTGGGCTTTGAACCCTAGACATCCATTATAGATTTTCACCGCTTACCACTGAGCCACCATCACGAGGACAGTTGTTTTATAGTAATTGTGTATAGTACTTATTTGGTTAGTTATCTTCAATACCTTATTTTTTAAACAATTAATTGGTCATGAAAATCTTTGTTAATTAGTTATAACAAACATGTTTTGTAGTAATTGAACTTGAAGGGAGGAGAAGTAAGAAAAGGAAGAATCAAGATGACATCGAGTGTCATGTTTGTTCTTTGATACAATCAAGAGTGAAACACATGTCTTGTTGGATGTTTTAGTAACTTCATTTAATTTTTATTGATATTACTTATAGATGTGGTAAATGCACTTACAAAATGCAAAATTCATTTGACATAATAATCCATTGATTATACAATAGCAAATAACCTTTAAACTAATAAAAGATGGTAAGATTATCAATAAAACAACAAATGTTGTATACAAAGACATATATATCAATTTATGAGCTTTGTTGTAATTTTACATTGTAGCTTATTATATATAATAATATGTAATTTTAGTCATTTAAAATTAGTACATATTTGTTAATTTTTCCCTATTTTTCCTTAAACCTTGTGTTTTATTCAGGTTATAACCTAGTTTAAATTAATATATGACTAGGGTACTATTGGAATTGAAGGGAATTGATCCCTCCACCCTTAAATTATCAAGTAAATAAAGAAAAGATCATGTTTCAACCAATGTTTTCAGAGCTGGACCGGACCTCATACTGGTTACTGGTTGGACCGGATTCAAGAACCGAATGATAGATTAAATATATAAAAAATCCAAAAAAATTATAGAATTATAAACACATTTAAACAAACATAATTAATGTTCAAACAAACATATTAATGTTAAAAAAAGACAAGGTTTGATTTTAATATTTAATTCTTTTGATTTTAGTTAAAAAAAAAAACTTAAAATCCAGTCCGACTGATGAACCGGCTCAATTAGTCGGTTCTTTTGAAGACGGTTCACATGTGATTTTTGGGCCGGTCGACCCCTCGATTCCCGGTCCGGTCCGGTTCTGATAACATTGGTTTCAACCTATGACTCGAACCATGACCCGTCATGTCCTGCCTCTTGCCCAAGCCATGCAAAGATCAGGTTTTATACGACTCTACTTTTGTTTTTCTCCTTGAATTTAATTTAGTCCTTGTTTAAAATTGATAATAGATGAGAGTTTGAATTATTCCAACCCATGCCTAATTATAAAAGTGTCTTATACCAAGACTCAAACACATCAAGCATCTATCAGTTATTAACATGTTAAATATCGGTCATGCACTCATACCTATAAATTATCAGAAATACTAGTTAGTTTCATGAAAATAGCCATCAATCATATTCGTTTATTTGTTTCTAGAAAAGTATATCACCAACTTCTTTTAATAAATCATATCAAAATCAATACAAAAGTTAATGTACAACTTATATTTGTTATAAACCATATCAAAATTAAAACAAAAATATGTATTGATTCACAAGCGCTTGAACAGATTACCATCTTCGATTGTGAGAGATGATGATTGAAAAAAGGTTGTAAAAAGGAAAAAGAATTTAGTGAATTTTATTTGAAAATACCCATTTTGTAATGTAAAAAATAAAAAGTAGCCAGTTAGCCACATGTGGATATGATGGCGATACTAAGGCCCTGTTTGTGATTACTTATTTAACCTTAAAAGGACTTTTTGTTAAAAGTGTTTATTAACTTAAGAATTTTTGAAATGAAGGTTTTAAAAATGTGTTTAGATTAGCTTTTTCAAAATGACAAAAAGACATTTTTTTATTGACACTATTTAATATTATTGGGTAAAGGATAAAGAGTTGGGTATATTTATAATTTTATGTCAATAAGTAATAAGTTATTTTGAAAAGCTATAATTTTTAGCTTTTGAAAAACAACTTATCACCCTTTTATATAAAGTCATTTTTAAAAGTCCTTTTAGGTTCGACAAACAACTTATTGGCTTTAATAAGTCATTTTTAGATGAAATCACAAACATGGCCTAATTATTTTTTATTTTTATTTTATATTTTTTATTTACATGTATATATTTTTTATTTTTTTGACACTGGCTAATATAGGAACAGAACGTGAATACTTATAAAAATACTGTTACCAGCCTTCCAAGTTCCAACTATGAAATTTTATACCGAGCTTTGAAGGTCCATCAATGGCGGAAATCTCTCAAACCATGGGGACAGAATCATCTTCATCAGAAGAAAACAGAAAGGAAAACTCAGAATCGTCAAATTTTGACATCAAAATCATGAGAAAGACAAAACCTGGATCGAAGCGTCTCATATTAACCCTAACTGTTTTCTTCTCCTTCCTCTTAGGTATCTCTCTTTCTATATATTCGGCTGTATATCATGGATTTACTTGTACATTCATGTGCATTGTTTATGATTTGTTTTGTTTTTACGATTTTAGGTCTACCATGGTTACTTAAATCGATAGAGATCTATCGATCACCACTTCCGTTTCGCGACATAGATTCACTATCAAACGCAATTGATTCGATTCCGTTCGTATTTCCGTGTAAATTCCATGTAGTGTTTGTTAATTTCGATCACAGTACTTCAGTTAAGCCAAACGCTGAAAACCTAGGGTTTTTAGTTAGCAGTTATATGTCTCAATATGCTGATCGTAATTCGATTTGTGGCACTTGTGATGGCAACTACACGGTATCGGTTAGTTTAGACATTGGTGATGACTGTGTAGAATATGAAGATGCTAATAGAGGGATATCATGGAAATGTGGAGCACTCAGTGAGTTTAATTTTGATCAAATTGCGGAGGATGATGAAGTTTTTGATAATTACTTGCAATCTGTTGTAGGATGGAGTAGGGTTTACACTGCTGTAGTTGTGAATACTGGTAAAGGGGATAGAACTAGGGCAGTTGTGGGCAAGTACCGACATGCTTGGATTGTAGGTAGGGTTACAGAGATAAATTTGCTGGCGGAGACGGTAGCGGAGATGTTCATGAAGATATTTGTGAGTGGTGCAAAAGATGAAGGGAATATCCAAGGCGAGTTTATGCCTGTTGGTGCTGATGGGAAAATTGTTCTGTCTTTCAATTTGTTAAATGCTGATCCACGTGATTGGGTTTATGATTGGTATGAAGATCTATTGTTTTCTTATTTAATCTGATCAACTAATGCGCATCATTATTTTTGTCTTTTTGGCTTAAGATGGATCTTTGATGATTGTTCAGATAAACAAGATTTTCCTCTTTGAGATTCCAAGTTTCTAACTTATTTGAGTGTAGCTCAAATATCACAAAATTTTAAATTTTAACTTGGGTCTACTTATGTAATAATGTGGTAACATATTTAAGTTTCAATTTCCTGATCACTTAGTTATAATATCATTATATCTGCAGGGATTTTAGAGAGGTGGATGAGAAACTTCTGGCCCCTGCACTTGAAGCATTGGGTCCAATAGCAAATATAAGTGTCGAAAGTCAGGTAATATGTAATTTATGTTGATTTATGTTGGTTCATAAGGATTATGTTTCTGCAATTTATACAAGACCTACATCTATGCATACAGGTCCTGTATCATACTCCAAAATCTTCATATTCTTATTGGGATGATGAACAGGAAAGCCATATCTTTAGCACTAAAGATCTTCCGTTTTTTGTAAGTTGAAAAGTAATTACCAAATACTAACTACTAGTATTTCTTTCTGGCTGATCTTAAGTAACCCACTTGGTCTTACTTTGATTCTACCTATAAAAGCATGTGGGTATAATTTTTTATCAAGTATAGAATTTTTCATGTGATGTTTATGTTTTGTAGGTAAATTCAAATGAATGGCACTTGGATACTTCCATAGCAGCTGGTGGACGATCAAAGATTTTGCAATTTGTGGTGTATATTATTTGACTCATTATCACTTTTGTACTTATGAGCATGTTTTGAAATAGTAAAGAAGCTAAAAATATACTTTCATTAGCTGCAGTAAACCTTAAGTTATATAATGGGTCTTGTGAGCTGTTTGTTTGAATCATAAAATGCTAAGCCGTTAAGAAGATACATGAAATTGAGTTTAAAAAACATCTATTGTATGATATCTGAATGCAATAGCAGCTTTGAGATGAAAAAGTTAAGGTCATTTGATAACTTAATTACAGAATCTTCACTTGCAATTCTGAAGTTAATCCATGACTGTTGTGATTATAGGGAGTTTATAAGATTTGAAGCAGTAGCAAGCTTCTTAATTTTCTAATGTGAGTATAATTTGTATGACTTGCACTTTCAGATATGTACCGTCTGCCAATGAATGTCCACTCAGGTTACAGCTTCCAAATGGAGAGATTTCCGTCACAAATGGCTTTATATCCCCAGTTAATATTTGTCTATTTAATCAAAATGTTATATTTCTTAACAATAAACTTTGTGATCTTGATTTCAATATTATTGTAAATTGTAGACATGGGGAGGTGTTGTCGTTTTTAATCCTCCCAACTGCTTGGAAAATGCAAATAGCATGCACCCTCTCAGGCATAAAATTTCTCCCCAGGTTGAAAACAGATCTCCACTCATAAGACGTTTTAGGAGCTTAAATATTTGGTTGTTTTTATTGGATAGTTCTATTTAATATATTCAATGAACTCTGATTCATCAGCTGATAATTATAATATTCATCCTGAAACAGGAACTTAACCATATTTTTGAAGTTTTCATGGGGCAACTTCGACAATTGTTTGGTTTAAAGTCTACCGGTTTCTACAAGGGTGCATTAGGAACTTCTATTCTTTTAGACAGTGAAAGAGGCTTTACAGAATGGTAATATGAACACTGTCATTTATCTTCCTTTTTTTTGCCATTTATTTTTTGAGCCCCTCTTTCAAATTTAAATTATTTTTTATGGAAAAAGGTTGTTCATGTTGTTCCCTACTTCCCATAGCTGAATGATACTATACAATTATATTTGATATGCATGGCCTACACTTCTTTTGATCTTTCCTTCTATAACTTGTCAATAAATGTGGCACTTCAGACCCTTACTTAAGAATGGTTTGATTTGGGTTATGTTTCATTTGTAACAGGTAAAACAAAGAAAAAAATATAGCTTAGAAGGTAATGTCAAACTAGTAGTGTACTAGTGTTACATATCAAACTATCCAAACTTTATTTATATTGCATAAAGCCCCTAAACCATTTTTGTTACAAAATTTTAACTTGTTATTGAAATAATAAATTTTTTGTGACGCTATATGGCACATTAATTCTTTAAAGAATTCAAAGAAAATGTCGACCCAACTCCACCGGAACAAATATACTCTTCTGACAGTTTATCCAACCCACCCTTTTTGCCACCATTATTTGCCATAGTCTAGTTGGAACGTGACAGGCTGACAGTGAGAGAAGTATATTGCAGTACAATACTTTAATAATGCTTTTGAAATTTGATTTTTTGCAATTATTTTGAGTTTTCTTTCTTCATTTTGTGCAGGGAACTAGATGCTTTGGCTCGACAACATGCATGTTATAATCTTCAACAGTGTGGTACAACCCTTGGATCACTTTCAAGATTGGTAATGGTTTAGTTCTCAAATACATTATGGACTTGAATCAAGTGATCATCTATCTTGGTCTAAAAAATTTCCATGCAGGTCCAATCACTACCAAGAATGATCATTAAGGATGAGATTGGAAAACAGGTCAGTTTATAGGATGCAATGTTTATTGATCATTTCTCAAATTAATGAGGCTGGAATTAATTTTTGAAGAAAAATAGCACATTAAGACACCAGATTTCATGATGTTTGAGGAATTACATTTGTGGGTTTGTGCCCTGTTTTGAACAGGTCAAGTTTTCTCTTGAGGCTGCAAAACTCGCACAAAATAATGCCTCACAAGGCATTTATGATGCTTCAGCTGGTATGTTGATCTGATAGTAATTTTATAATTTTCTTTTCATGTGTTACAAGGTCTTATTGTTTGCTATTTTTGGTAGTTTCCTCGAGGCATGCTAGATCATTGGCAGAGGATGCATTCTTTCACCCGTCTGTAATGTCTATAAGTTACTACTCATTTGAACACATGTTTGCTGTCTATTCGGTTAGTTTCTCATTGAACTCCTTAGACTAAAGCTTAATTTAACAAGACTCATAATTTGACATTGACCTTACGATAGGGACCATTTGTTTTATCTATTTTTTGACCTATTTGTCGACCAGTAGATGGGTAGCCTTGGGAAATATTTATCTATTTTAATACACTTGCGTTCTTCGGTGAGGTGGAATCATATAGGTGGAACCATTCCTGAATCCTTAATATCTCCTCTGTTCACAATAGGGGAGTTTGTGAACCGTTCAAGTTGGATGACCCGTCTGTACCGAAGTAAGCCAACCGTTTGGAGATCGATACGGTTCGCTTTTGACTATTTAATGATCCGGTTGACAGTTTGAACATGGAACTGACTTTCAACTTTTTCTTTTTATTTGTTTATATTTCTACTTTTGAAATATACAATAATGTATTATATCCATGAAAGATATTTATCATTTAAAAATTTTTAAAAGAAATTTGAACCCAACCAGCCCGGGTTGGCTTGATTGTTGCTGAAAGCCTGAAACCTCAGTTAGTGGTTCAACCTTGAATGTTTTGTCAAAACCGGCTGAACGGATGAACACCCTTTACCCTATACTTCACAATACACAATTTAGAGGTGGCAAATTCAACCCATTTTGTCTAAGAAACAGGTTGATTCAGGATGTTTTTTTTTGTATAATGAGTCGAACAGGCAAACTATAAAAATTGGTTTACAGAGGAAACACTTAAAATTTTCAAGGTTATGTATTCAAATTCTTACAATATCCAAAATTATTTTATTTTAGGAAAGATCGTATTATTCTTGCAATGTGATTTTGTAAAATATTCTATGTGAATTGTTCATAAAATTGAAAGTTAATACAAAAGCATAGACTAATGACTGACACTTAAGATTACCAGTATCGGCCAATATTCATTTTGACTTAGTTATCCAACCTGTCTTTGACCTGCCCAATTTGACACGTCTACAAACCGTCGATCCGATTATGCATCATCCGCATAACACATTTTCATGTCTTTACAGCCATTTTTCCTGCCACTTTCGCTACATGTGATTCTTGCGGTTGTGAGAGAGATTAAAAGATACAAACAAGAAAGCCGAAAATATGCAGCCTGGGAAGCCATAAGAAAGCAGCATTCTGATTAGACTACAAGCTATTAGAAAGCAGGGACCAGTTATATTAATTTACATTGTGACTATAGTTTAGCCGTTGGGTGTTGCTCTTTTTTGTGTCTGCTGCTCAGAATATTCATATGAACAAAACCTATGTTGAGTTTTGACTATACAACATGTTAGATTTTGATTATCGGCTTAATTTTGTAAAATGCATGGTTAAGGCCAGAACTGCTGGTGCCATTGGTCGTTTTACGAGCATATGGGCTGGGCCCAACTGAACCAATGTTCTTTAGCAAACTGGATAAATTGGTGAAATCCTGTAAAACCGGTCAAAACAAGGAGAATATGTGTTTGGCTATCTGGTATAAAACGAAGAACATATCTTAGATTTGGTTAATCTGAGTATATTTTATAGATAGCAGGTTATATGATTATGATCAAAGTCAATTTTATGAAAATTTTAACGTTTGGAAATCGGAATTACCCACACAATTCTTTATTCAACGGACAATAACCAAGAACAACAATGCACAATTGTCCTCATGCCTCATGGGACACCTTTCCTCATCAGTCTTTGAAAGTTTGAATCCTCGAACATAGTAGTTTGATGGTGTTTATTAGAGTAAATTGCTGAGATAGTCTATGTGGTTTACTAGTATTTTACTTTCGGTCATTTAATTTCATAAATTATCCATATGGTCCCAAATTTTAAACATTTATAACGTATATAGTTTTTAAGTTATCAAATTACCTTCACATGTTTGACCAAATTACCCTTACATCAGGACTATATGTTTAAAGTTTGGGACCATATGAGTAATTTATAAAACTTAGAGACTAAAAGTGAAATAATAACAAAACATATGGACCATCATGGTAATTTATTCGTGTTTATTATTAAGTATGTTTTATATAGCAAGAGCAAATCAGATGCTACTAAGTACTAAGAGAACAATCAAAAACAGAATCTTTACTTTTCTTGATAGAAAAGAATATTAGTGTCTTCGAATGAGCCCAACCCATATTACAAGTGAAATTACAAATTTACCCCTCATCTTTCACCCAAAGCACTCTCGATAATGGCTGGGGTTCCTCATCCCAATCCCATCCGTGCAATAGTTATATATCATATGTTTTTTCTTCACATACTCGTAAGCTTTCTGTTGATACGAATTCAGTACCCAATACTTTTTGGAGTTCCACCAATAATCTTCGGAGAAACATTTCTTATTGGGCTCGGTGAGTGGCGAGAGACAGCCATGAATGTTAAAATCTTGAAAGTGGGCCTCAAATGGACCCTTGGAATAGTCGGCCTTGATTCTTCCCCCATCAGTGGCCCAATTAGACCCATCCCATAGGCTCACAACTATTTGCATTGTCCTATTAGGATACCCTACACCTTTGATTATGTTGTTCTTGAACACCCTTATTGGAATGTCATCCACAAAGAACCTGAAAAAGGTAGAATTTTGTAGTGAGTCTAGCCAAAATGAGTAACTTTCACATGTTTTCTTTTTGTTTTTTTTTTGTTTTAAATAAAATATGGTAATCACGTACACAATTTGATGGTGATTCCATAGGATTTGATAGTAATGGAAATCCGTGGAGGGATCAAACCAAAGATTGAATCTTTTCTCTCGGTTCCCAACACCATTTGTGAATATATTGGTTTGTAGAGTTATCGGTTTGCCTGGTCTGTTTCCTAAGAACTCAAAGTCCAACTCATCATGCACGCTCGTGTTTAGATACAACTGCATCAAATAATTAAATAAAAAGTAAAATTAGTTCGTATATGCTCTACGTGCTCTAATAAAAAAAGTATATTTAAGAGACAAATGTCACACTTTAGTGAAATCTAAAATTTGTTTTTCCGCCTCTCCTAATGAATTCTAACAATTTTCAATAATTAAATATTTATAAATGTAAATCTTTTTATTCTAATAATTTATTAATTTACTAAAACTTGATAAAATATAATAAGATTTAAGTTATATATTATCTTAAAATATAATTTTATAATTATTAAATATTATTATTGTTTTTATATTTTTTAGATATTCATATTTCTTATTTCACCAACAATTGCTAAATCTAGGATTATTTACATATATCCACCTAGTGAGAATATTTATTACATGTTACTGAACCCTTAAAATCAATTAAATATTTCTCTTTGTGAAGGAAAATATGTAATTAACTAGTTTATTTGGAATGAGAAATATCTTTTAAAAAAAAGGGTCATATGTAATTGACTTTTTTACTTGGGTATATATGTAATACATGATATTAGAAAGAGAAATATGAACGACCCATAAATCTAACATATAAATTTTTGTAAAAATTATAGTTTATTATATGTTATATTTATTCAACTTGTGTAATAAATGAGTTTCTAATGCTAGTAAATTATATGCATATACACACATGAAAATATATAAACTTAATAAAAAAGTTTGAGCATTTGTGGATACATAAAAAGCAGTAACAAGACCACCGGAATCATTGGCTGGTAACTTAATCTTCATTTGAAAGAAGCCAGATCCAAAATACGATTTTGACCTAAATCCAGCACCTATAGGTATATTCAAAAACTTACATTCAAATAATATCTTTTAAGTTTCTATATATATGTAATTACATAAAAAAATTAAGATAAATATACCTTTTAAGCTTTTGTCCTTCGAAAAAGAAAGACAATGATAATATACAAGTTTCGATTTGTCATCCCATTTTGTGTATTTCACATTAGTTAAGATTGTCATGTAAAACATATTATAACACATACTCTCTCTCTCTCACATATTATAATTCATGTGGAATAAGAGATAAGATATTCAAACACATAATATATATGGTAAGATTATTGCAAAAAGACATTAATTTGTAAAAAGGTGAGAAGAATTTTTAAAAACTCATAAATTGGCTCAAAAGGAATACTATTGAGATCATTCCAAGTCATAAATCCTAAATCTTAGAACTAAATTGTAAAGCTAAATCCTAAAAACAACGAGCGGAAAAAACACATTGACGAGTATGAAGACATAATCGGCTAAAAACAAACTTAAAAGGTAACCATAAAAGTTAACACAAAAAACCAAATCCTAAAAAGCTTTACCCTAATTTATAAATTCTAAAGCTAAGTCATAAAGTTAAATCCAACAGTTCAATGATGACCAGAAAAGATACATTGACGAATAAAAAGACATAATAAGTTGTAAAACATAAATTCTAAACCTAAATTTATACCTTACGATACAAACCCTAAAACCTGAACTCTAAATCTAAAACATAATAGTAAACCTTAATGCACAATCAAAAGCATGATAGACACAATGACGATGAACTTGAAAGACATAGTGATAACAAAAAAAAAGACAAAATGAGCTAAATATATATATATTTTTAAACTAAAAGTTAAACCGTAAAATCTGAACCCAAAAGCTTAATAAATGCAAATATCATACAGTTCGATAATCCAGTTCCAACGTCGTTGGAATGAGTTCATTTGAGCCGATTATGATTACTGACTAAAACCTTTCTTATACTTTTTACAACTTAAACCATTTTTTTATTACAACACAACACGTACTTTATATATATGGATAGACAGGCACAAGCTTGAGATCGATACAAAAAACTTTGAATAAATATAATCTTTGGTACGCTTATAAAAAAATGACCAAGACCATATATATAATACATAACTTATACTATATGCACGTGTAATATGCCCATAAATACATATTGAACATTTTAATATATTTTAGGAAATTAAATTATAAAACCAAATTAGTATCATAGTGAAACAAAAATAAGTTTGCGGGTTGATAATTAAAAAGCATAAAAGAAAACTAATTTAGTTTAGATTATTTCTATATTCGAAAAATATATATTGTAAAAAAAGAAATTAAAACCTGATGTTTCATCCAACAACAACCGAACCTCTCTTCCTTGGTTAAGAAACAAAACATGATTATCTCCCCAAGTTACATTGTAATTCTCATCAAAGCTTGCATCTGGTATTGCATCACCCAGCAAGAAAAATGTTTCGAATATTGCAACCATCATAATCTTCATAATGCATAAATGAAAACTCATCTTACATATCAACACTTATAAACCCTAAATATTTTCTAGAAATTCACCCTTAAATATACATTGCTAGTGCTAGCTTTTTAGTCTGTTGACTGGTGGAGATGCATGGATTGTAATATATATATATAAATTCATAAATTGAAACACATCCCAAGTTGTAAAAGACGTAAAAATTTTTTTTTTTTAATTTTTTTAAATAGATTCGTAAAATTATTTGACTCATTTTTATAAAAAAAAAAAATTGCATAGAAAATTTTGAATTTTTTCCTAATAATGTGTAACACATATAACGTTGCGTCAGATGTTACGTATGCGTTACATGGTATTAAAATTTTTTTTTTTTAAATATTAGCTTGGCTCTTTTTTGATATTTTTTTATAAGAAAGAGTCAAATAAAGTTACAATCATGTAAAGAAAATTAATAAAAATTTGCATGTTACATGAGTGTTTCCATAGTTTTCACAACTCAAATATGAAATCTTAAAAGTGAAAAACCGTGTACTAAAACTAAACCCTAATATTAAATGTTAAAGTTAAAACCTAAAAAACTAATATTGTAAAGTTCGAACAGACGGTTCCAATGTTATCAAAATAGGAATCAGAGTTCATTTGAACCGATTTTGAAGATTTTAAAAATATTTTTATCTTTTTAGGCAAATTAAAAATTTTATTTGATTGCGCCCCCTGCATTTATATAAGATTTGATAACTCATGAATTAAATAAAAAATAATAAATAATTTTTATTTGGTTGTGCCCCTGCATTTATATAAGGCTAGAAAACTCATGTATTACATGAATTGTATAAAATATAATAAATAATAATTGATAATCAATTAATTACTTAAAATGCTTAAAATATTTTCTTCTAATATTATTTTTATTATTTAATAAAATAAAAAAAATTAAGAAGACACTAGAAAGTGACACATTTTCTTAATTTAATATGAGAAATAAAAAAAACATCATATAATAACATATGTCCTCTCACATGCTCTTATACATTAAAATAAATATATTTGTATATAACTGGTCCACTTTTGTATACAAAGTGAATTTCACGTGGAAAGTATGCGAAAATCGAAATAGTTGCATTGTCAATCAAGCTTCTGTAATTATCGTGTGATTTTAATTACATTTGCGTGATAAAAACCACACTAACTGTTAGTTGAAAATTTCTTACACTTTGCAAACAGAAAACGTTTTGTATTTTGCATTAAAATGTCTTAAGCTGACATATTTTTAGTTGAAAATCACATTATATGCGGTTGGAAAAAAAAACATTATATCTTGGACATTTCCCGTAAAGAATATTTATGGTATTCAACAAAACATAAAAGTTAAAGTTTGTTTGTATTTAAACTTTACAAGGCAAAATAGGGGTCATGGGAGGTCAGGGGGTTTTTCGGTGCGGTTTCCTCCTGGGGTGGTGGTGAAGTCTCAACGGAGGTCACGGTAACTAGACCTTGGTGACGTGGCCTGGAAATCAATGGTTCACACGTTGAGATCAAATGTCGTTAAAAAAAATTTAACTTTACAAACCTAAGATTCTCAGCTCAAATGGTTGAGTGTGGTAACTTGTGACTTCAATATTATGAAGGTCATGAGTTCAAGTACTTACATAGATAAAATAGAGATTTCATGTTGTGTTAGTGTGTTTTGTTTCACCTATGATGGGTTTCCTCTTATAGGGTGTGGAAATGATCGGATGAGTTTATGACCCGTTAGTGATAAAATTTAATTTTACAAATCCAAGAATGGAAAATGCAATAAATTTCAAGATATATCTAATTAATGGTGTTTAATGCACAAAATATCAAATTTGGTCATAATTTTATCATCAATCTTTTTCCTTCATCGATAACGTATGAACAAGTCAATCTTCAAACGTTAATTAAAGTACACTTTTTTACTTTCTACATACTGTTTCTCATTTTTATGTATTTATATATAACAATGTAATGATGAAAAAAATATATTTAGAACGTTAACTTACACACTCATTTAATTAATTATAAATTTACTTTAATTTATCTTCATGGAATATCCACCATTATATATTACTTGAGAGGATCATTTTTAACAAATATATGGGTGTCATAAGTTGCGAGTGTCAATGTAAAGTGCTTTCAAATAGACGTCATGTGGTGACAGTGGTTGTAGTTTCATCTACTATTTTTAAAATAAGATTAGATAATGAACTAGTTGTTTTACCAGTTCATTGGTTGGATCGGTTGAACCAATCGAACATGATTTGAAAGTTAGATAACACAAAAAATATTATAAAATTTATATATGTCATTTAGTTAACAAATTTAAAATACGGTTCAATGAGAGTAGCTCAAATTGGTGCAACCACCTAGTTCACAGTTCACTTAAATAGTTGTTTAATAAATTGATTCCGTGGTCCGGATCTAAAAATATTGTTTTCACCTTTCATATGACTAAGTGTCACATTAAATGGTCATTTAGTAATCAAGTCTATTACACGTGTTTTAATGGGTTAACGAGTGTTAAATTTTAGAAGAAAGAATACTATAACTAATTTACTAAAGAGCCAATGGCTCTTTTTTTTTTTTTGCCGTGATCAACGAGCCGAACAACTTCAACCCTCATCTCATGCCCGTTGCCACACTTAGACCGTGTTCTCACCCGTTGACCACCCTCAAGCTCTCCGTTACGCCATCCTCTCATTACACACCCGACGAGCTAAGCGTGACCTACCAAATGTGACTGTGTTCACAAAAAGAACAAGGCTTGATTGTTTTTCTTTCTAACCAATAAAAAACACCAACATCATCTTTCATCAAGCCCCCTCATTAGCTCCTGTGTGTCATTAGGCGTGAGTGTGAGCCGTGTGACCCCCCTCAAGGCCCTCGTCACGCCGTGACCGCCACTTAGAGGTGCGCAAATTGGTTTTTTTTGAACCGGTTCCGGTTCCGGTTGCAGTAAGCAAAGTCAATAACTAGTTCCGGTTCCGGGTTTTTGCCGGTTCCGGTTCCGATTTTGGCCGGTTCCGGTTCGGTTTTTGGCCGGGTGCAGGTGGAACCGGTTCATGTTTCGATTGAGGTTCAAATTTGTCTGAAAAACCGGACCCGTTTGTACCCACCAGTTCGGGTGTGACTGGTTCCGGTTCGGGTTTGTCGGTTCCAGTTGCGGTTTTTTTGCCCACCTCTACTGCCACTACTCAAGCTCCATGAATTAGGTGTGGCTAGTCGCGTGCTGTTTGAGAGGGAACGACTAGGGTGATGGTAACACCTATGGGGTGATACTGGGTGATAAAAGTGGCCTCACACATGACGCCTATGTGAATTGAAGAGGGGTGATGATTACACAGTCATAAATATATATCAAGCTTTTATTAAGGCTCTTACGTAGCACTTGCGTGCCACCAACACTATTAGCATAGATACCATGTTATGGGCAATCATCGTATTATGTGATAAGGGCTTTGCTTGACTCTATTACACAAAACTTAGCTGATTGAAGTGTTAGACATAAATTTTATTCAATATTGAGCCCGATCATATATGATATATCTTAACTGTGCCTCCATGTTTCTAAAGCTATTCTCTACAAAAACGTTTCTTTTCTTTGATTTTTGATTATATCGGTCTACATTTCGACATAAATTTTATCTAATATCAAGTCAAATCAAATATAATATATTTTTCCTTCTATTTTTTCATGAATACTGTCTTATTTTTTAACGTTGTTGATTTCCGAATATGATATTTGTGACTTGTTTTTTATTAACGATATTCAAAATAAACTTATAGAAACATGAGAAATGGTATCATAGCAAGCTTTTTATTGGAGAAATGGTGACTAAAAAGATCTTGAACTTGGCCCTGATGCAAACATACTGTTTCAAGGTATACTAAAACTCAGATGTAGTGACCCGTTATCCAACCCATCTATTTTGACCCATTTCCCAACCAACCCAACCCGCATATTTTGCTGCCTCTAATCAGAGTGTATTATACCAATTGCAATACATTTTCAGATTGAATAACAAGATAATCACAAAATAAGTTGGTTTAAACAGAGAAGAGTCAACAACAATGGTCAAGCAGATAATCTGGAATTAACCTCAAAATTTTTGATCAGCTGGAAAGATTCATCATCCCTTGAAACTTAAAACTTTAGCCTGAAGAATTTGGTTATCTTCAAGAAGCCGATCGTATTCAAGAAGCAAATCAGCAGATTGTTTTTGAAGAGATGTAACATGAGCTTCGGCAGTTTCGACTTGTTTATCTTTTTCTTTAGACTCCAATTTAAACTTCTGTAAATTCTCTGTTAACTTTGATATCTCGTTCTTCAATCTTTCTATTTCTTTCTTTGATTTCTGTTCATTTTCTTGAAGCTCCAATTTTTCTTTGGTGAGCTTTTCTATTTCTTGTTTTGATGAACCACCATTTCTTCTCAAATTCATTAGTTTCCTCAGATGATGGTGCATTCGATCGATTAAGAAACCAAGATACAAAGAAAATCCTGCAGTTTATTAAAACTACAAACGATTAGTGGTGGATATAAATGGTGAGGTCTGAGTACAATGGGTAAATTATGATACTGGCTGACACCGTGTATTTTCAGATGATGATACTGTAAAGCCCTAAAGAAAAAGACGAGAGGGGATAAGTTGTTTTAGGCTTTTAGCATGAGCGGAATCCGGACATTGTTTATGTGATCACCATAGTGTGTATTTCTTGATCCGAAAGTGTGCATTACTTGAATTTGGGTCGATTTTGGTTAATTTCAGTGACCAGACAGTAAAAAAGAATCACTTGGATATCTAAAGACCAAAACATAGTGTGACACAGGTTCAAAAGGATTCTGGATCCAACAAATTTAGCAATGCTGACATGGTTATGGGATTATCACACAAAGAAAATATGAAATTATATTAAAACATGAAGGTAATAAGGTTATCTTCTAGAGTTCATGCTTGATTAAAAATTGCGAACAAAATTAGGGATGATTTATGTATATGTCATTCAAAAGGTTCCCATTAAAGCCACCCAAATATCAAAGCAATATTAAATATTTATATGCCACCCATGTATCAATTTGGTTTTGTTTGTCAATTCTTGCCAAAAGAATGACATACAAATATAAAATAACAGCCTCAAGTTGGCCGCCTTTAATGTCGTCTGCGATTTGAGATGATTCGCCTCAAGGGAGAGACTTGAAAATGTTATTTTAGAGTTTTTCAGAATTTTTTTTTGCCATACTTGGCGTGAACAAAACCAGAATGCATGCATCAATCACAGAAATTGAAAACTAAAACATCATGCAACAATGATCATGTGACATATGAATGAAAAACAAAAAAAAAGCATGATGTTTGCCGTCATATCATACCATGGGTACTCTTCAGCCACTCAAGAAACTAAATCCCACATTCAGTCAACAGAAGTTAATTTTGAAAATAAGTAACAACCAGCTTAACAGTTATGTTTATTGGGAGGACCGCATGAGTTTTCTTAACGCGTGATCATGGTTACCAAAATGACAAGTTTATGAAATTTTTGGATTTGAGTTCCAATGCTCAAACTTTGTGTTTGGATTAACTTAATTTTAGATTTGATTTTGTATTTGTGCTGATCAAGCATCATGAGCCGAGGGTCTCACTAGAAGCAGCCTCTCTACCCCTACGGGGTAGGGGTAAGGCTGTCTACATCTCACCCTCCTCAGACCCTGCCTTAGCATGCTAATGGCGGGATATACTGAGTACGTTGATTGATTTTGTATTTGTGCTGACTCAAGTGTTTTACAATTTTTCTAATCAACTTAATATTCATTCCAAACACTTTTTTGATGAGCATGCCCTGAACTAACATGGCAGATACAAAAAACCATTGATTTTAGAATCCGTGATGCGCTCCAAGGCGTTTAGGTCATGATATTCGAGGCACGAAAAAACAGCTTCATGTAAGCCTTTGGTTGATCTGTGTACAACCAAAAAGCTGCATATCTCTTGTTTCTTTTACATATAGCCTTCTTTGTCAAGTAATTATTCCTGATCACTCGCTTTGACACATCATCCAGTCCTTAACTTTTTTTGACCCACGTGTGATGAACCGCCATCTAAAGGCCCTAAGGCGTTATCACAATCGCCTCACGCCTCAAGCAACACATAAAACCAATCGAAAAACCAGACTGCTAACAAGCAAATTTTGATGACTAAAGGTTGACAATGCTAATAACATTATGAAGCTCCATATAGACATCAGATTAACAGAGATAATATAAAACGTACCCATTAAAGAGGCCTCTAGCAAGTGAGTCCTCCAAAGAACCTGATCCATAGGTGTCATTGTACCAATCTTAGCACCCTTATTCTGGATTTTAACAATGCTAATCCAATTTGAAAACAAAATCACAGACATTGTACCAGCAATTGTCAAAACAGTTCCTTTCCTCATCTTCACTTGATCTAAACAGTTCATTACCAGGTCTCTAAGTGGCCCAATTTTCACCATCAGAAGAAACGCCACAAATGCCTCAGCAAACACAACTAAGAAGAGCAATTGTGTCATCTTTAATGATACGCAAACCAAAACCCCCAAATTTGTACACAGTTGAAGCAAAACCCTAATCAGACTTGTCGAAATCTAAATATCAAGATCTTGCTAGTGTTTTTAGACTTCGGAAGACCACATCTTCCCATTGTCAAGAAAATTAAAGAGGAAATCTTGAAAACACTTATTGGAATTGATACCAAGATTGATTTTTGGCTTAAAGAAAGTGGGATTAAGCTGTAAATCTCTGCATGAAGATGAAATATCAGAAATTTATTAGGGTTTCTTTCAAAATTTGTGATCTGGGATTCAATTTTTGTTGCAAAATTTTGAAAACCCCGTTCTTAATTTCTTCTTTTTGCTAAAAAATGGGCAGGATCTGAAATGCAAGTGGTGTCAAGTGTCAAACCAAGTACAATGAGTAAAAACCTTTTCTCTTCAGTGTTTAACTGTTTACTGTGAACCAAGCTTGAAGATCAATTGGAGATATTTTTTGGTCTACATAATAAAAGAAAATAGATTCAGAAAAAAAGAATCTTGCTACTAAAACACAATTATTGTATCTTAAAAGAATATAACAAGAATATATTTTTTTTATAAACTTTATAAATTACATATATATTATATTCAAAAAATAAATTATATATATCATTTTATCTAAAGAAAAAATTATAAAAAAATAAAATATATTAATTTAATTAAATATATCCATGTATTTAACCAAGCAACATGTATTTAACCAAATAAAACTTTACTTTAAAAATAACAAAATTAAACTAAAAATTTGAAAATAAAACTCAACGTTTGAAAATTGGTGTTTTTAGGTTGTAGTAAAAATTTAAAAATAAAACCAAAGGACTTCTAGCCTAACGGTACCTCTTGACTTCTATATGAAATGTCTTGGTTTGAATCCGGGCCGAACCATATTTGCTAAGGCAAGGTTAGTGGGTTCACTCAGTTGCGATGCTCTTCCTAGGGTGAGCTCGGGCGTACGCCCCAAAGCGTCAAATCCGAGGAGATGGTTGAAATCTCGTCTTGGATGTCGTCGTTCCAAGCCGTTGAAAGAAAAACAAAAAAAATTCTTTAGTCAACAAAATTGCGTCCTTTATAACAAATTGCGTCATTGGTTGAGAACAAAATTCATTCATTAGTCGTGAAACTAAATGACATACTATAGTATCTATCTATTCTAATAAACCAAAATATTAATTTGCCACTTGTCATGTTATAAGGCTATAATGCCACTTGTCAATTTTTTATGCATTTGTTTAATTATTTCTTATTAAATACATTATATCATCTCTCCTATTAAATAAATTATATTATCTATCTAATTAAATAATTATAATAAAAATAATAACTAATACATTTATTTTTATTTTGCAAATTTAAAAATAGTTTTTATATATTTAAATTGAATCATTTTATTATAAAATATATTTTAAAAAGTTTATAAAATATATTTTTTCATAAATATCAATTTTTTAAAAAAATAAGAAATATTCAATTTGTTATTTTTAGAAAATAATAGTTTTACAAAACAAATTCTTAAATAAATTTTTTCAAAAAAATAAAATATAAGCTAAAAAATATGTAAATGATGATAAAAATTACATTTTTTTGTCTTGTATGTTTAACGGTAATTTTAAATCAGGCTCTTTAACTTTAATAATTACAAAAATTTTGATTATTGTTTTATTATCTAAAGTAATTATTAATACATAATTTATTTATTTTATATAAATATATCATCATTTATTATTTTTAAATTTTGATTATTAATTGTTTAATGTTTTTTATTTAATCCGTGTATTTACACGGGTAATAGACTAGTTGTATATAATAATCATATAAACCATATGCTTACCACTCATGCTTTATGGTTGCATTCAACATGATCTTGAATTTCTAAACTCAAATGTACAAATTCGCAACGAATGTTAGTATGCTGAAAAACTCTAAAGTGTATTATATTCTAAAACCGAATATTCTTCTATAGTAAAACTCAAAAATATACTTAGTTGTAAAATAGAACCTAAATAAACCCAAATACAAATTCACATATACTATATGTATTATATAGTGATAGAATGAATTGAAACTCATTTTATGATAATAATGTAATAATGAAGATATAAAATATGTATTAAGGATGCATGAAATATAATTTTATAATATTTCCTCTCTTACATATTATTGTTTATTATACACTTTAATAACATGCTTTAAAATAATATTAAATCGATAATTTTAAAATCTATAAAATAAATTAATGCTATTGCATCAGTTTTGTTACCTCATTAGAAACCTAATGTAAAAAAGCCATTAAGAAAAAAACTTAGGTAAAAGAAAATGAGTGTAATGTATATAATTAACACGTCTTTCAATATACATAGTCTAATCTTTTATGATGAGTTTTTCATTAAATCTTTGACATAGCCTTCTTTGATTATAACTGTGTAAGTTCCATAATCTTCAAGGATAGTCGTCATGGTTCTTGATCTACTCTAAATTTACATGTTTTTTTTATTTGTTGGATTATTGTCAAAAACTCAAGAATTTTACCACAACTTACAGATTCACATGAATCTGTGATTTACTAATCAACCAGAAAATATACAAAACTTAAAGAATAACAATCATACAACTCGATCTAAGTACAACGACTCAAACCCTAAATACAAACACAATACAAAACCATCAAAGTATCATCAAATCTGATGATAAAAGATGTAATACAGCAGACAACGATCTGATATATCAGACATACAAAAACTACAGACTAAATCACCAAGATGACGAATCTACAACCACAATGGCATACAAACCTAGATCGCCATCGGTGAGAACCAGAAAGAGAGAACATGAAAAAAATATAAAAATGGAAGTGTGTATCAAATCTTCAAAGTATCTGACCTCTCTTTTTTATACTCACAATTACTCAAGAACCCTTCTCATTTCTTTTCCTTCTATTCAACCCTTCACATTTTAAGCACTTGTCAATTTCTACGCTGCATAAAACACTTATGCAAAATAACAAGTTAACATATTCAACCTAACAAAAATCAACACTAATTGAATTACGAATTGTATCAACATATTTTAACAATTATTGTTCTTTGTTGCTTACATTATTGATTGATATGTTGGATTGTTGATCTTTGTTGATTACATTCTTGGTTGATATGTAGGATTATTGATCTTTCTGAGTATGTTCTCGACTAGCATTAGTTATTGTTGTAAGTTCGCCAAGTTATAGTTCACTACTAGAAAAACTTGTAATTTGCTACGGAAATTTGCTACGCATTTTTTTTCGTCACAAATTGCAACAGAATTGCGACAAAATACCGACAAAATTGATTTAATTAAAAAAACGCTAAGTTTTGTCACAAATTTGTAGGAATTTGCTATAGATTTCCGACAAAACAATTTTAATTTCATATATTAAATTTATTGTCGCAAATGAGTCGTAATTTCCTACAAATTTCCGACAAAAAAAAATTAATTTAATTTTCGTAGCAAATACGTTGCAGATTGCTACAAATTCCCGACGAAACAAGTTTGATTTAATTAATAATTTTTTTCGTTGCAAATATGTTGCAAATTGCTACAGATTTTCGACAAAAAATATTTTAGTTTAACTAATATAATGTTTTGTCACAAATGTGTCAAAAATTGCTACAAAATTCCGACAAAACAAAATTTAATAAATTTTTTCGTCGCAAATGGGTTGCAGTTTGCTACAAATTTGCGACAAACCAAATTTAGTTTAATTAATAATTTTTTTCGTCGCAAATATGTTGCAAATTGCTACAGATTTTCGACAAAAATTATATTAGTTTAAGTAATATAATTTTTTGTCACAAATGTGTCGAAGATTGCGACAAAATTCCGACAAAACAAAATTAAGAAAATTTTTCGTCGCAAATGGGTTGCAGTTTGCTACAAACTTCCGACAAAAAAAATTTAGTTTAGTTAATAATTTGTTTCGTCGCAAATATGTTGCAAATTGCTACAGATTTCCGACAAAAATTAATTTAGTTTTAAGTTATGAAAGTTTTTGTCGCAAATGTGTCGCAGATTGCGACAAAATTCCGATAAAAAAAAATTAATAAAATTTTCCGTCACAAATGGGTTGTAGATTTGCTACAAATTTCTGACAAAACATATTTAATTAAATTAATATTGTTTTTCGTCGCAAATATGTTGCAAATTACTACAAATTTCCGACAAAAAATATTTTAGTTTAAGTAATAAATTCTTTTGTCACAAATGTGTCGAAGATTGCGATAAAATTCCGATAAATATAATATTACTTTAGTTAATAATTTTTTCATCGCAAATACGTTGCAGATTCTTTCAAATTTTCGACAAAAATAATTTTAATTTAGTTAATAAAAGTTTACATCTTAAATATGTAGCAGATTGCTACAAATTTCCAACAAAAATGATTTTACTTTAATTAATAAAAGATTGCGTCGAAAATGCATTGCTGATCGCTACAAATTTTCAACAAAACAAATTTAGTTTAATTAATCCTCTCGCCACCACAAAGGATGGGCTTATCATGTACCCAAACATCTCTAACAACAACTTGATATGCTTGAAGAAGTAGTAATGGTGGCACTACAAGGGTCGTGGTCACGACTAAGGGTGTTCAGGTATTTTATGCTGGGCGATGATGAGCGATGAACATAAATAAGAGCATCATGTTACCTATTTTTTAATGATCATAGTTTGTTGTCATAGTCATTTCTAGAGCTCATGTGATCATTTTTACGTGTGTTGTCCATGCGATTATAACAAGTTATGAGCCTTCAAGGAAAGATTATGTGACACTCTTATACATGCACATTGGTGCAAATATTCCCTACATTGGTATTCGATTCTCCCAGACTAGGAGGGTTCCTTGGTAGTAACAATCGCAAACCTAGCAACAACAAAGACCTTCTAACAAACCTAGCAACAACAAACACCTTCTAAGCATGCTAAGTTATCAAAGAGCCCATGGTGCGATATAACACTGTATTTGCATAGACAAGAGAATTTGTCATAAAGACTCGACCAATGATTGATTTTGCAAGGCACTTAGGGTGCGTGCTTAATCTTTTACTCGCTACAACAACATGATGCGAGTCAGGAGGCAAATGTAACTTATGATTTATAATATACTTTTATTGTGATTTTTGCATCTTTTCATGTACTAAACTTGTTATTTTGTTATATAACCTTTAGATTATTTTGATTTTTATCCTTTTTACTTACATATTTACGTTTCATTGATCATTAATCTTGATTGTAATATTTTTTGTTTATTTACTTATATTTGTTGAATATGATATACTATATAGGGCTGTAAACGAAGCGAACGAAGACGAACGAGCCTTTGTTCGTGTTTAGGGCTGTAAACGAACCGAATGAACACGAACAAGCCCTTGTTCGTGTTCGTTTGTTTAACTTTTAACTTGTTCACGAACGGTTGACGAATGCTAACCGAACGAAAAGTCTTTTTCGTGTTCGTTCATTTGTTTAACTTTTAAAAATATTCAACAACCTAATTAAGTAATACTATAATAAAAACTAGTCTACTACGTACTTAATTAAAAAAAACATAAATATAAACTACAACCATTTAATTAAGTTGATAAAAACCAATTCCTCATCTTATGTTATTTAGTCACCCGAGCGTCAACTGAAGCGGGAATTGGAAAATTGGAAATTAGGGCTACAAACGGTGGGGTGTCACGAGAAGAGAAAAGGAAGACGGCGGCCGAGCGGGATAGGAGAACCACGCTGTCAGCAAAGGCGCAAAGCTGGCAGCCGAAGGAACTCTAGAACCAGGCCGTAGCAAAGGCGCAGAGCAAGCTGTCGAAGAAACTATAGAACCAGGTCGTTTCAACCTTCCGGTAATCATTTCAAGCTTGATTTGACTTAATAATCGTTCTTGTTTGTTTCTGGTTGCTACATGAGCCGATTTCGAGCTGTAAATGGGTTTGGTTTAGCCAACCTTGTTTCTGGTTCTTACAGTATGTGATGAGAGGATAGTGAATAGAGCTTATAGTTTATGAATATTGCTTATAGCTATAAACTATTTTGAGTATTGAAAACACTTAAGCAACCCTCTTTTGTTATTAGTTATACTCCTGTATTTTGTTGCTGAACATATTTGTTCTCTGTGAACAGGTTAGATGTCGCCCCTCTTTAGTCGATTGTTACTCGTTATTAATTCGGTCTTGAATGTTACTCGTTAGTAATGTGATCCCTTTGGTTGTTTGTTTGATTAATTTGAACATGTTTGATTCAGTTTTAGCCTTTTAGGTTGATTAATTTGAAGATTTTGGTCCTTTTTGGTTATTCATTTGATTAATTTGAAGAGTTTGGTACATGTTTTACAGCAACAATTGCCTCAGATGCAGGCTTGTCATCCTCCTGTAGAGCAACAAACCAATACTATTTCTTAATCAAATTTGTCCTTGATTGAATTAGCCAAAATTATTTAGAAAGTGACATGGTTCACAAACCAATACTATTTCTTAGTAGATTAAATAGGTGCTGCAAAAATATAAATTTAAAACAAAGTTACAATAAGAGAGCAATAAGATAGGACACTAATGCTTGACTCCTTGACTGGCTTAAAGGCTTCCTTCTTAGGTACAACCATAACCTTGTATTTTATCATTTTGGCTACAGACAACAGTTAACCAAACATGACCAAATCTACTCAAAAAATAGTGTTTTTGATTTTGTAGTGATGCAATGCACCATTTAATGATTTTAGGTTTTAAAAACAAACTTCATGTAGAACCTTCTTATCTTCTATCATATATATTACTTCAACATGTAATAAGGCTATACCTATCTTCTATCATATATATTAAATAGGTGAAATGCTTTCCTGTTTCTTAATTTTCTTCTGTTGGGTCTTTTTATTCACCTTCTTTTTCTCTAACAGCATCCATCACACCAGCATCCATCACACCACCGGTGACAATCTTCTGCTTTTTACTACTTACTATTTCATTCTCAATAATCTCTTCTGCATCTCTTTTGCCTAATACCAGAAAAGGTATAGCAATCAACTAAACACACAACTAACAGTAACTTAGTTCCAAATTGTTTCCGTCACAACTAGTACTTTATGACTTGCAACAATCTTATTACAACCAATATAACTATCATCAAATTCAAGTTTTTAAAGTACCCTGTTTGAAACCTACATTTTGTTTTTGGTCTCTTATAAATTATTAAACTGAATAATTAAATGTAGTGAATTTTAATTAGTCTCTAAAGCTTACTTTTTGTGGAATTAGATGTGTGATGTAAGTTGATTGATGGATTATTGATTTTTTATAATGCATTTATTTTATATATTATAAGTTTATTTTTTATTTTTACAGCTTTGGGACTCTGAAGCTTGGCAAAAGAAGTCTAGGATTGCGAAAAGTAACCGTGACAAAGGTAACGACAAAGCTGCTCGACATACAGGCGGCTCAATTGGATACGATGAGTATCGCGTGAGATTGGTAAGCTAATCACATTTTGTAAATATTTATATCTTTTTATTCTAAAATTTGTTACAATAACTATATTTTTATATATGTAGAAAAAGGTCTTATGTAGGGAACCAAATTTTAGGGAAATATTTCTTCTTACCCACCTTGACAAAGCATCAAAAACAAAATTGTTGGTGAGGGAGCTTAACCTTAATAGTGTGAATGAGATGTTTTTTTGTAATGATCGGTCCAAAGAAGCTTATGTAAGTTATATTCATGTTTTTTTTTTAATAATTATCATTTAAGTCTTTAGTACACTATCAATTGGCTTGTTTTGATGAACGATAGACATCGTATTTGGAGGAGATGTTTGAGAAGAATGGCTTGGATTTTACCGTTGATGATCCCGAAGTTTGGAGTCATGTTGTAGAACCAAATCTCAAAAGGACGAGACGTGTTTATGGGATAGGATCTTCGGATATTAATTACGTGGTGTCTGGGTTAGCATCTTCATCTTCGGGGGTCACACAATATGATACTCAACAACTCTCACAAAAAAAGGTATCTTAATTATATTTATAAGCATGCATTTCTTTGGTAATGAGAATTGTGTTTTTAAGATGGTTTTTACTCATATAAGGTTGTTTACACATTTTGACCAGTTTAGAAGATGTTGATAAGTAGAAAATGACCCTAGTTGTCCTTTTTTTGCCAATTTTTGTGCACAATTGTAGCTGCCAATTGTTATTATGGGTTGAATGATACACTTGAAATCAAATATAGTCACGAATTTGGGTAGTTTATGTGTTTGGTGGGTTGTGTAGATTTGTGGCTTGTGTGGGATTTTTGGAGGGTTATGTTTGTGGTATCTATCTGGTTGTTTGGGTAGTTTATAGTAATTTTGGTGGCTTCTTATGTATGTATAGGTTTTATAGTGCTTAGTAGTGTAGTTAACTTTTTAAGGACATTTCAAAGCATGTTTTGGGCCGGCTTGTTTGAGGGGGTATGCCCCTTTTGTTGTCTTATGTTGGTTTTCTGATTTATGTTTTTTTTGGCCCTCTACTCACAAAAAAATCTAATACCAAATATATATGTTTTGTTAAATTTGTAGATTCATGATTTAGAGGTTCAAATGGAAGTTGAAAGGAGATCAAGGCAGGAGCTTGAAGAAGAAATACGAAAAGAGCGACATGAACGATTGGAGTTGCAACAACAAATGAAGGAATTCATGAAAAAATTTATGCAACATCCTAGCTAGTAGTTAGATGTGTTAATTTGAGTATTAGTTTTATCTTATGATCTTTTGGAGACTTGTGATACTTAGATGATTGTGTTTGAATTTGATTTGCAAATCATGTTTTGTATGTTACTTTTACATGATTGTGTTTGAATTTGATTTGCAAATCATGTTTTTGTATGTTACTTTGTAATTGCTTTTTTAAGGCATGTTTTATATATTTGTTTTCAATGATTTTAGCAGGAAAAATTCTGGGTAAATTGGTATATTCATACAAATTCTTCAAAACAAAAAATGTTTCGTCGGAAATCCGTCGGAAAAATAGACTGTTTTCGTCGGAATTGCGTCACAAAAATTGAAATGTTTAGTCGGAATTGCGTCGCAAAAAAGGGAAAGCTTTTGTCGGAATTGCCTAGCAGCTTGTTTTTGTCGGAATTGTGTCACAGTGTTTTTTGTCGGAATTGTGTCGCAATATTTTTTGTCAGAATTGGGTCACAAATATTATTGTCGGAATTGCGTCGCCGTGATTTCCGTCGGAATTGCGTCGCAGTGATTTCCGTCGGAATTGCGTTGCAAATATTAATTATAAATATGCATTAGAGTAATTATACAATGTTACTTTGTGTCGGAAATTGGTAGGAATTTCCAACGCATTTTTTTTGTCGTATATTTGTCGCATTTTGCGTCGGAATTCTGTCGGAAATGCATTTCCGACCAAGGGTTTTCCAATGACCTTTTTTGTAGCAAATCCGTCGGAAATCATGTTTTGTGACCCATTTCCGACGGAAATTTGCGTCGCAAATGTTGTTTTTTTTCTAGTAGTGCGTTGTGTTGTTGTCGTGGTTTGTTTTGTCAACCTCCAAGAAAATGTCGTCTCATCGTACATAAACAAACAAATTGATTGGGAGCTTGATCTTTGTGTATATGTTTTATAACTAACATAATTATACTCAACTACTTGGGACTTTATCATGTTTATAGTAAAGGAGACCTATGTCTCGTGTCCTCTGAACATATCTTTTATCTCATAACACTTAATACCATATGCATCTTATATTCGTAAAGTTTTTAAATTTAACATAATACCAAATATCTTCCAATTACGTTACATGTATGGTTGGCTTTGACTTTGCCGGTTAGGTTTAGGTTCCGGTTCATTAGCCACCACCCTTCGAGTGAAGTAAAAGTGATCTAGTAAAGGCTAAACCTGATAGATTATTCTTTTTTTTTTGGTGTATGAAATAGGTGACTTTGCTAAGTTGAATCTTAGAAAATCACTAATCAAATTGTTTGCCCTTATTTAAAAATGGAAGCACATAACTTTTCGATCTTCTAATAAACCAATGGATATTGACGTTCCAAAAGAGATACTTCTTGATACTATATTTTAGGTTGTTGTTTGAATTCCATTATAATACGCAACTACAAATAGAACTAGAAATGTAATTGTTAATGAAATTGTCACTATCACTTACGTTGTAACTATCAATACAAATTTGAGACTAAAGATAACTATCAATGCAACTATTAATGTGATTATTTCAAGTATACCCGGCCTGAGAGGATTGACTGCACGAATTATAACTTTCCCAAAACGGGATATTCATTCTAATCACTTTACCCAGTTGGCACATCTAAAGGAATAAATTTAGGCTTTTTGGATCCTTAACAATTCATACAAAGAAAAGGGGGACAACATCTGCTCTAGTTTCGTTTCAAAACTTTTGTTATTGGGTGAGTTATACATTTCATATGTTTCCTACGATTCACACAACATTATTAAATGGCGTGTTCTTAGTTAATTATTTAAGTGATGAAAGTCGAGATTATGCATGTCTTTGTAGAAAAACGATCTATTTTCTAACCATGACATGAAAAAATTTAACATGTGATGCTAAATAATTTTGTAAATTTTGCTTCAATCAAACTCATTCCAAATCAACCTTTGTAGGTTTGAAAAGTTTACTACAATCTTTTAGTCAGATTTTGAATTTTATTATGTTAAACCATACATGACTTAAACATATGAATGTTTATCAATATTTGTTTTTAAGAAGATTTACAAGTGTACACTTTATAGACAAGTTGATTCCTAAGGTTGATTAAATTTTGTATCTGTTAAGTGTCAAAGAACCTTATCTATTTGCCCCATCAAAATGCAAGAAATAATGAAATAATTTCTTGACAAAGGATTTATATTTATATGCCCAAAAACATCTCTCATTGTAGTGCACATTGTAACATCAGTGCCGGAAACGTCACCGGAACAGTGATCGTGAACAGTACATGAACAGTAGTCAGGTACAAATCTTATGTAATTCAGTGTATTTTATGTGCATATCAAGTCTCAGTATCATTTCATATTATCAAAACAGTGAATTCTCAGTCATTTCAGAGAAATCAATTCAGAACAATGGTTCTTGAGTCAGATAATTATCTGGCAACACAGAACCATCATGTGGTTTATTTGCTAGGATTTTATTATGTATAAACGTATGTGAGGCTTTACAGAACAAAACAGCATGAATGTCGTTACGTGAATGCTAAACCGACGAATTATTCGTATAGGTGACGATCTGTACGAATAAATATGAAAGTTTAACGTTCTGAATGATATTCCATAATTAGAAAACAATATTGAAAAGTGTAGTTATCGTCGTGTTTGATCGGGTGACGATTTGAACAAATACGCACGATGACCGCGCGATTCGATTTAAACATTAAATAAATATTTTTTAATTTTAAAATAAATAAAAGGTAATTAGTTAATTTATTAGGAATCACAACCTTAAATAAATTTAGAAACTTTGTTTTAAAACCGTAACGTTTCGTTACGAAAACGAAACGAAACCGACGTTTTGCGCGAAACGAGCAACCGAAACGAACTCGAACTCACCCGGGGTATAAATACCCCAAATGAGTCTTCTTCCTCATTTAATCTCTTCACTCTCTCTCTCTAAAACTCTCCCACCGTCACTTTCTCTCTCTAGAATCTCTCTCTACCTTCTCTCTTCAAGATCTCCTTCATTTCTTAGTCAAATCGAGCCATTTTGGTGTCAAAACAACCACAATAACCTGTAGATCGTGAAAGTACAACCGATCTAAGAGTTCATCCATCGAATCCGAGGTAAAAGCCATAAATTGTGTTCGGTTTTAGGGTTTTGGAACCCTCATAATCGGTCACCCTTAGAACCGATGTTAGACCACTTCAACCCCTAGGGTTTTTCACAAAACACACCCAGGATGATTTAGGAACAAGTTCTAGCTCAATCTATGGTCGTTATACTTCGAAAATATTTGCTGCAACCATCCTCCTCGAACGGCCGAATGTCTTTGCCCAGGCCAGCGAATGTGCACAGGCCGAATGGCCTTGTGCCGAAGCAGCTCCACTCTCATTCGCCGCATGACCCTATCCAGAATCAAACCCTATTCGCCGAATGGCTTTAGCCGAACCACATGTCACATTCGCCGAAACAAGACTCATTCGATCAGCCCTATTCGGCACCTACATCCATTCGCCAACCTTCTTTCGGCCTAGTCCTATTCGCCGAACCTGGATTCATTCGACAACCTTCACTCGCGAATAAGCTCATTCGACCATCAACCATTCGACCAAACCCCTTTCGGCCACAGCTTCATTCGTGAGAATCCACTCGGTCAGCCGCCATTCGACATTCATACTCACTTGAGTGATTCGGGTGTGGATACACGGCTAGGGGATTTGGGATAGGAACATGGACTAAGATCAAGGGAACTTATGGTTGGGATGGTTGTGCATGAGGTGAGTATGACTACGTGCATGGGTGTGCATGGATGAAAAATGATAGGGTTACGCCCATGTAAACAATGTTAGGGTGAACATGGAGATCTAACAAGAGGACCTTAAAAGTTAGCATCAATTACACATAAGTAGTGAGCATTACTTGGGTTTAACATACTTGAGACATCGTGGGAATCAAATAACACCTTAGGGTTTCGAGTGTTGAGATAATTATCAACATTTAACCCTGGGGAAATTCGTAAAGACATGAAATTAACCTAAGTGATTCACCATAAATGGCAAGAAATTGTTCAAAGAGTTAAAGTCAATTAATGGGCCGAGGTTTGCCCAATGGGCTTAACTTAAGCCCATCATGTAAAGGAACTTATTTTCTTTAAAAGTAATTATATTTTAGAAAAAGTAGTTAAATTATAAACCTTGTCAAAACAAATTAAATGATTTCCTAAATAAGTGTTTATCAAATAATGAACTAACTAAAATAATTGATTAAAGACTTTAAAGGCTAATGAGGGATAAAAGGGTTACTAACGGGTAATACCTTAGACTAAATTAGATGAAACCTTAGAAGCACAATAGTAACCTAGGACACTTAGTTGCACACCGAGACCAAACCCTAGTTACGATGACTACCGTATATACTTATCGTATTCGGACTTTCTTAAAATAAACTCAGGTGCTAAAGATACTTAGGCAACAAATCAAGGAGCGCGCATATCTTTTGTGGTTCATTTGCACAGCAACACAGGTGAGTTCATTGCCCCTTTTCTAAACATTTTTGTTTTAAAAACGCGGGGCTGAGAAGCATGCGTAAACTGTTTTATTTAAACTGTATTTAAATGCTTATATTTATTATATGTTTTACATATATATGTTTGTTGATACTCCTAGACTCCTGTCTAGGAATTTATTAAACAGATCAAGTTATCAAATAATTAAGTACTCTCATGAGTAATACCTTAAATTTAAACTCTAAATCAACCCTTAGTCCATCAAGCTCAATTTCAAGAATCTAAATTCAAAGTGAAATCAAATGAACAAAATCAAAAGATCATATTCAAAGGAATCATAACTCAGTGTGGGATCTGAGCACAAAGAATCATAATCAATTCAATTATCATTGTGATCATGGGAAAGTCAAAAGATCAAGATCAAGAAACTCAAGAAATCAAATATCATAAATGTGTGTGAATCATGTTAATAATGAAATCATTATGATCTAATGAAATCATTAATGCTCAAGTTATGGTGGATGTCAGTTGTATAAGGAATCAAGATCACGTGTAACACACATATAATCAGTCCCGGATCAGGAATAGTGAGGAGTCTTGTAGTCTTCCCATACTTTCACAGAGCAGGAGAAATCGGAAACAGGAGAGTCAAAGCAAGAAGCGAAAAAGAGGTCATCCTGAAAAATCAAGAGACCTGTAATCTACACTGAGGCCATCCCTCTACGCAGATGGCGTTCTCCAGAGTTGGGGAGTCGTAAGTATTATACTGGCAAATTTCCTTTATGTGCCACGTGCGGTCTTCACCATTCTAAGATAAACTGTGCAAACATTGTCTGAACTGCGGGAAAAGGGACACTGGAGTCGTGATTGTAATAATCCCCCAACTCACAACCAAAATCCTGGAACACTACATGTCCTCTTCCTCGATACAGAAAAGATTGCTATGTGTGCGGACTGTCCGAAACATTTCACGAGACTGCCCGTGAGGATATCTCCCCCCAATCCTGCACAATCTAAGGGAAAAGCTCCTCTCTGTTCAGCTTGTCACTACCATCATCGAGCTGAAATTGCATGTGTGCAATGTACGCGCTGTGGAAAGACGGGACACTGGATGCGGCAGTGTGGTCACCAATGACCTTTACTCCCCGTCAATACGTTGGTGCAGATCCTAAATGTGCCAGATGTGGTTTTCACCATGGTGAGAAGAAACCTTGTCGACACTGTCTAAATTGTGGAAAATACGAACACTGGATCCAACAGTGCCGATTTACTTCCACTAGGAAAACAGAACAAGTGAACGCCTCTACTTCCTCTCCTAATAACAACTGCTACATGTGGAATGCTTGGACATTTCAAAAGGGACTGCCCTAGGCGAAGACCTTCCGCAGACCCAGCAGTCACTGAGGAACTACTTGCTTTAACCAGCTCCTGTGGAACATTCGGAGTCCGATGACCCCACAGGTATGCATATTTTCACGCTGTTATGTTAAATTGCTTATTGGAGTGCTAATTTTAAAAAAGCATACTCCGTCGTGACTTTGGAAACAATGAATTCAAGGAAACTGTAGAAAGTTAGTTGCAAATAAGATAATAGAAATAGTAACCCAAGGAAGTCTTAGGTCAAATAAGCGTCGAGTAAATAGATAAAGATAGGGTGACTCTTAATTACAGTCTAGCTACTATAGTTAGGAAAATAACCTTATCTAGTAGAACATTAGAAGGCCGTAGATATTTAGATGCTAAAGCTTGTATGTAAAGTATCATTTCTTCACCTAGAACCATAAAAAAAAAAAACTCAAATCATTTGATTTAGAGAACCTCGGTTCTAGGATATCAGGAAAGGACGAAGTTTACAACTGTGTTAGAAATATAGCTACAATAGGATAAGTAGATCAAGGGTAATCAGTTGTGAATGCAAGACGAAGAGATGCCAGAGACAAATATTCCGAATGAAGGATGAGCATTCCAAGTTACGGTAATGCCTTTCGGATAGAAGGGTGCACCTATGGTTTTGTGGACTTCATGAATCGAGTGTGCAAACCCTATCTAGATTAGTTTGTCATTACCATTAGAGATGACATACTGATTTATCTAGTTAAGACCGAATGCAAACAACATCTCAGCGATATTCTGGAGTTGTTAAAGGAAGAACAACTCTATCTTAATTTCTTTCATTTTGAAATTAGGAAGAGAATAAGTAACAGTTGGAACAACAGTTACAATGAGTCCCGAAAGTCACATGACGTTTGGGTAAAGTAAGATAAGTATACATCATCCCGCAGATGGATATAGGATTACTTAGAAGGTAAATCATTACCTTTATCCCCATAGTACTACCATATCTTAAGTAGACCTCCTCGAGGTATAATGTACACTTTCAAACTGAGAATAGATTAAACAAATGGTGAAGTACGTATACGGTTATATCAAATAACCTAAGGATTTACCATGTGCGACTTAGGGATCTCGATCCGACGATCAACACCTAGAGTTGTGAGAGTCACCTACGAAAGCTTTAAGGAGTGTGTCAGATTGTAAAACAGGAAGACAGTTTGAGATAAATCGGATGAATTACCTACTACCAAAATGGTGGGCGGATTCCGGTGATAGGTTAATCCAGAAGACTTACTCTTGAGAAGGCACACGGGCCAGATAACCAGTGCATCCGGGCGCCAATAAAATATACTGAGACTTACAGAGAATTATTGGCGATCGGGAATGAAGAAAGACATAGCCGAATACGTTGGCAGATGTCTTACGTGTGTAAGAGTAAAGGCGGAACACCAGAGACCGTCTGGTTTACTGGAACAGCCTGAGATTCCGCTCTGGAAGTGGGAACAAATAGCTATGGATTTCATTACCAAGCTACCCCGCACTTCCAGTGGTCATGATACTATCTGGGTTATCATTGATCGTTTGACGAAATCTGCTCACTTCTTGCCGATGCGTGAGACTTTCACGATGGATAAACTGGCGAGATTGTACATCAATGAGATAGTGGTACGCCATGGTGTGCCGTTGTCTATTATTTCTGATAGAGACAGCAGATTCACATCAAGGTTCTGGCAATCACTGCAGAAATCTCTAGGGACACAGTTAAACCTGAGTACAGCTTACCACCCTCAAACGGATGGTCAAAGCGAACGTACTATTCAAACCTAGAGGATATGTTAAGAACCTGTATTTTGGATTTCGGTGGGAATTGGGATTCTCATTTGCCACTGATTGAGTTCTCCTACAACAACAGTTACCACAGCAGTATCGGATGTGCACCATTCGAGGCTCTCTATGGCCGGAAATGTCGATCACCGATCTGCTGGGCCGAAGTGGGAGATAATCGTATAACTGGGTCAGAACTTATGCAGGAGACCACTGACAAGATTGCTCAGATTCAGAGAAGAGTGCAAGCAAAAAGCAGACAGAAAAGCTACGCTGACAAACGGCGTAAGCCGTTGGAATTCCAAGTGGGAGACCGTGTCATGTTAAAGGTTTCTCCTTGGAAAGGTGTAGTACGCTTTGGAACAAAAGGCAAGTTAGCACCACGATACGTGGGCCCGTTCGAAATCATCGAACGTATTGGTCCTGTAGCGTATAGACTGAGATTACCAGATGAACTCAGTGGTGTGCATGACGTGTTTCACGTCTCAAACTTAAAGAAATGCCTTGCTGACGAATCACTCGTCATTCCACTCGAAGAGATTCAAATTGATGATCACTTGCACTTTATCATAGAACCTTTAGAGATTATGGATCGCAAAGTCAAGCAACTGAGACGAAGCCGTATTCCGATAGTAAAGGTTCGTTGGAATTCAAGACGCGGGCCCGAGTTTACTTGGGAACGGGAAGATCACCTGAAGTTAAAGTATCCCCAGCTGTTTGAAGAGGAAGCTGTACCCGATAACAATTCTTAAATTTCGGGACGAAATTTCTTTAACAAGGGGAGACTGTAACATCAGTGCCGGAAACGTCACCGGAACAGTGATCGTGAACAGTACATGAACAGTAGTCAGGTACAAATCTTATGTAATTCAGTGTATTTTATGTGCATATCAAGTCTCAGTATCATTTCATATTATCAAAACAGTGAATTCTCAGTCATTTCAGAGAAATCAATTCAGAACAATGGTTCTTGAGTCAGATAATTATCTGGCAACACAGAACCATCATGTGGTTTATTTGCTAGGATTTTATTATGTATAAACGTATGTGAGGCTTTACAGAACAAAACAGCACGAATGTCGTTACGTGAATGCTAAACCGACGAATTATTCGTATAGGTGACGATCTGTACGAATAAATCTGAAAGTTTAACGTTCTGAATGATATTCCATAATTAGAAAACAATATTGAAAAGTGTAGTTATCGTCGTGTTTGATCGGGTGACGATTTGAACAAATACGCACGATGACCGCGCGATTCGATTTAAACGTTAAATAAATATTTTTTAATTTTAAAATAAATAAAAGGTAATTAGTTAATTTATTAGGAATCACAACCTTAAATAAATTTAGAAACTTTGTTTTAAAACCGTAACGTTTCGTTACGAAAACGAAACGAAACCGACGTTTTGCGCGAAACGAGCAACCGAAACGAACTCGAACTCACCCGGGGTATAAATACCCCAAATGAGTCTTCTTCCTCATTTAATCTCTTCACTCTCTCTCTCTAAAACTCTCCCACCGTCACTTTCTCTCTCTAGAATCTCTCTCTACCTTCTCACTTCAAGATCTCCTTCATTTCTTAGTCAAATCGAGCCATTTTGGTGTCAAAACAACCACAATAACCTGTAGATCGTGAAAGTACAACCGATCTAAGAGTTCATCCATCGAATCCGAGGTAAAAGCCATAAATTGTGTTCGGTTTTTAGGGTTTTGGAACCCTCATAATCGGTCACCCTTAGAACCGATGTTAGACCACTTCAACCCCTAGGGTTTTTCACAAAACACACCCAGGATGATTTAGGAACAAGTTCTAGCTCAATCTATGGTCGTTATACTTCGAAAATATTTGCTGCAACCATCCTCCTCGAACGGCCGAATGTCTTTGCCCAGGCCAGCGAATGTGCACAGGCCGAATGGCCTTGTGCCGAAGCAGCTCCACTCTCATTCGCCGCATGACCCTATCCAGAATCAAACCCTATTCGCCGAATGGCTTTAGCCGAACCACATGTCACATTCGCCGAAACAAGACTCATTCGATCAGCCCTATTCGGCACCTACATCCATTCGCCAACCTTCTTTCGGCCTAGTCCTATTCGCCGAACCTGGATTCATTCGACAACCTTCACTCGCGAATAAGCTCATTCGACCATCAACCATTCGACCAAACCCCTTTCGGCCACAGCTTCATTCGTGAGAATCCACTCGGTCAGCCGCCATTCGACATTCATACTCACTTGAGTGATTCGGGTGTGGATACACGGCTAGGGGATTTGGGATAGGAACATGGACTAAGATCAAGGGAACTTATGGTTGGGATGGTTGTGCATGAGGTGAGTATGACTACGTGCATGGGTGTGCATGGATGAAAAATGATAGGGTTACGCCCATGTAAACAATGTTAGGGTGAACATGGAGATCTAACAAGAGGACCTTAAAAGTTAGCATCAATTACACATAAGTAGTGAGCATTACTTGGGTTTAACATACTTGAGACATCGTGGGAATCAAATAACACCTTAGGGTTTCGAGTGTTGAGATAATTATCAACATTTAACCCTGGGGAAATTCGTAAAGACATGAAATTAACCTAAGTGATTCACCATAAATGGCAAGAAATTGTTCAAAGAGTTAAAGTCAATTAATGGGCCGAGGTTTGCCCAATGGGCTTAACTTAAGCCCATCATGTAAAGGAACTTATTTTCTTTAAAAGTAATTATATTTTAGAAAAAGTAGTTAAATTATAAACCTTGTCAAAACAAATTAAATGATTTCCTAAATAAGTGTTTATCAAATAATGAACTAACTAAAATAATTGATTAAAGACTTTAAAGGCTAATGAGGGATAAAAGGGTTACTAACGGGTAATACCTTAGACTAAATTAGATGAAACCTTAGAAGCACAATAGTAACCTAGGACACTTAGTTGCACACCGAGACCAAACCCTAGTTACGATGACTACCGTATATACTTATCGTATTCGGACTTTCTTAAAATAACTCAGGTGCTAAAGATACTTAGGCAACAAATCAAGGAGCGCGCATATCTTTTGTGGTTCATTTGCACAGCAACACAGGTGAGTTCATTGCCCCTTTTCTAAACATTTTTGTTTTAAAACGCGGGGCTGAGAAGCATGCGTAAACTGTTTTATTTAAACTGTTTATTTAAATGCTTATATTTATTATATGTTTTACATATATATGTTTGTTGATACTCCTAGACTCCTGTCTAGGAATTTATTAAACAGATCAAGTTATCAAATAAATTTAAGTACTCTCATGAGTAATACCTTAAATTTAAACTCTAAATCAACCCTTAGTCCATCAAGCTCAAATTCAAGAATCTAAATTCAAAGTGAAATCAAATGAACAAAATCAAAAGATCATATTCAAAGGAATCATAACTCAGTGTGGGATCTGAGCACAAAGAATCATAATCAATTCAATTATCATTGTGAATCATGGGAAAGTCAAAAGATCAAGATCAAGAAACTCAAGAAATCAAATATCATAAATGTGTGTGAATCATGTTAATAATGAAATCATTATGATCTAATGAAATCATTAATGCTCAAGTTATGGTGGATGTCAGTTGTATAAGGAATCAAGATCACGTGTAACACACATATAAAGTCCCTTTCAGGTATAGAAGACTCTTGTAGTCAGGCTATACGGGCAATAACATGAACGATCAAATGGAATCAATATCAAAGTCAAAATCATGAGAATCAAGAGAACAAGAATCATAGGATATCCTTAAAGTCCCACTCAGATGCCGAAGACCATTGGGTCAGGCTGTAACGGGCAAAACATTAAAGTCCCACTCAGATGCAGAAGACCATTGGGTCAGGCTGTAACGGGCAAAACATTAAAATCCCGCTCAGTTCAGGTGTACTCCTTGTGAGTTATGCCTGACATGGGTCACGTGTGAGAGGTTACAACTTGGACAACCACCCACAACTAAGTCTAATTGATTGGGTCAAATAATGCCCAATCATCATGTCTTAGTTGTACTTAAATGTTTTATTTAATTATTTAATTAAATATTTGACATTTTATTATTATCAAGAGGATCAAAGGCAAATCAGGTTTCAAAATCATAATCAAATACAGAAGTGTTAGGTAAAAATGCTTAATTATCATTAATAACAGTGTCATATGCATATTAGTATGTGGTGGGATAGCATATGGGCTTGACCCTTTCGTGATTCCCTATATATAAGCATACCGATGTGGATATTACATGTGGAGTTAATGAGGTTAGGGTCTTTACCGAAGGAGATTTTCAAATCATTATCAATTCATTTTCAAATCATTATCAACTCATTTTCAAATCATTATCAAATCCTTTTTAAATCGTTTTCAAATACTAAACTACATGAACTCACCAACCATGTGTTGACTTGATCTTTTTGCATGACTTCTCAGGTGACGAACAGGTCAACTGAAGAGTTATTTCTTTTGGATTAGGTTACAGATAGAGGACCTAGCTTTTTGGACTGCATACTCTTGGACATCATACCAAGTTATTTTGTATATCTTGTGCATACGCAAGATTGAAGACTTATGATGTGATTGTAGATTTACATTGTTAAATCATACACTTATCTGATGTAATTTAACTTTGTAATTCTATTTTGATTAGCAAGTTTCTCATCTACATATATCATATGCAATGTAAACAATCTGATCACTTCGATTATCACTCACGATATCGCGCCCCGGGAACCTTCCGCCCGTCGGGGAAACCCGATCCTACCCCGCCGGCTCGGGGTGTGACAGATTGGTATCAGAGCCATGGTTATAGAGAAATATAGGTCACTTAATTAAACGGTTTGGCCTAGAATATAACCTAGGGACCCTGCATGTAGAAAACATAGGAATTAGGAAATTACTTGCATTGTGTCTTCTGCATTCGATCATTGCACTAACCAATGCTCTATTGGTTATGATTAGAATGTCACCAAGAAGACAACCATCACCGCCTCCACCTTCGCAAGAGACGGATTCAGCAGTCGAGGCACTTGCAACTACGATCACTGAACAGTTGGTGGCGATTCTTCCTGGAATCATCACTCGGATCAGGAACAGTGAGGAGTTTGCTAAAATCTTCCCACTACTTTCTACAGAGCAGGAGAAATCGGAAACAGGAGAGTCAAGCAAGAAGCGAAAAAGAGGTCATCCTGAAAAATCAAGAGACCTTGTAATCTACACTGAGGCCATCCCTCTACGCCAGATGGCCGTTGCTCCAGAGTTGGGGAGTCGTAAGTATTATACTGGCAAATTTCCTTTATGTGCCACGTGCGGTCTTCACCATTCTAAGGATAAACTGTGCAAACATTGTCTGAACTGCGGGGAAAAGGGACACTGGAGTCGTGATTGTAATAATCCCCCAACTCACAACCAAAATCCTGGAAACACTACATGTCCTCTTCCTCGATACAGAAAAGATTGCTATGTGTGCGGACTGTCCGAACACATTTCACGAGACTGCCCCGTGAGGATATCTTCCCCCAATCCTGCACAATCTAAGGGAAAAGCTCCTCTCTGTTCAGCTTGTCACTACCATCATCGAGCTGAAATTGCATGTGTGCAATGTACGCGCTGTGGAAAGACGGGACACTGGATGCGGCAGTGTAGGTCACCAATGACCTTTACTCCCCGTCAATACGTTGGTGCAGATCCTAAATGTGCCAGATGTGGTTTTCACCATGGTGAGAAGAAACCTTGTCGACACTGTCTAAATTGTGGAAAATACGAACACTGGATCCAACAGTGCCGATTTACTTCCACTAGGAAACAGAAACAAAAAGTGAACGCCTCTACTTCCTCTCCTAATAACAACTGCTACACATGTGGAATGCTTGGACATTTCAAAAGGGACTGCCCTAGGCGAAGACCTTCCGCAGACCCAGCAGTCACTGAGGAACTACTTGCTTTACCAGCTCCTGTGGAACATTCGGAGTCCGATGACCCCACAGGTATGCATATTTCACGCTGTTATGTTAAATTGCTTATTGGAGTGCTAATTTTAAAAAGCATACTCCGTCGTGACTTTGGAAACAATGAATTCAAGGAAACTGTAGAAAGTTAGTTGCAAATAAGATAATAGAAATAGTAACCCAAGGAAGTCTTAGGTCAAATAAGCGTCGAGTAAATAGATAAAGATAGGGTGACTCTTAATTACAGTCTAGCTACTATAGTTAGGAAAATAACCTTATCTAGTAGAACATTAGAAGGCCGTAGATATTTAGATGCTAAAGCTTGTATGTAAAGTATCATTTCTTCACCTAGAACCATAAAAAAAAAAAACTCAAATCATTTGATTTAGAGAACCTCGGTTCTAGGATATCAGGAAAGGACGAAGTTTACAACTGTGTTAGAAATATAGCTACAATAGGATAAGTAGATCAAGGGTAATCAGTTGTGAATGCAAGACGAAGAGATGCCAGAGACAAATATTCCGAATGAAGGATGAGCATTCCAAGTTACGGTAATGCCTTTCGGATAGAAGGGTGCACCTATGGTTTTGTGGACTTCATGAATCGAGTGTGCAAACCCTATCTAGATTAGTTTGTCATTACCATTAGAGATGACATACTGATTTATCTAGTTAAGACCGAATGCAAACAACATCTCAGCGATATTCTGGAGTTGTTAAAGGAAGAACAACTCTATCTTAATTTCTTTCATTTTGAAATTAGGAAGAGAATAAGTAACAGTTGGAACAACAGTTACAATGAGTCCCGAAAGTCACATGACGTTTGGGTAAAGTAAGATAAGTATACATCATCCCGCAGATGGATATAGGATTACTTAGAAGGTAAATCATTACCTTTATCCCCATAGTACTACCATATCTTAAGTAGACCTCCTCGAGGTATAATGTACACTTTCAAACTGAGAATAGATTAAACAAATGGTGAAGTACGTATACGGTTATATCAAATAACCTAAGGATTTACCATGTGCGACTTAGGGATCTCGATCCGACGATCAACACCTAGAGTTGTGAGAGTCACCTACGAAAGCTTTAAGGAGTGTGTCAGATTGTAAAACAGGAAGACAGTTTGAGATAAATCGGATGAATTACCTACTACCAAAATGGTGGGCGGATTCCGGTGATAGGTTAATCCAGAAGACTTACTCTTGAGAAGGCACACGGGCCAGATAACCAGTGCATCCGGGCGCCAATAAAATATACTGAGACTTACAGAGAATTATTGGCGATCGGGAATGAAGAAAGACATAGCCGAATACGTTGGCAGATGTCTTACGTGTGTAAGAGTAAAGGCGGAACACCAGAGACCGTCTGGTTTACTGGAACAGCCTGAGATTCCGCTCTGGAAGTGGGAACAAATAGCTATGGATTTCATTACCAAGCTACCCCGCACTTCCAGTGGTCATGATACTATCTGGGTTATCATTGATCGTTTGACGAAATCTGCTCACTTCTTGCCGATGCGTGAGACTTTCACGATGGATAAACTGGCGAGATTGTACATCAATGAGATAGTGGTACGCCATGGTGTGCCGTTGTCTATTATTTCTGATAGAGACAGCAGATTCACATCAAGGTTCTGGCAATCACTGCAGAAATCTCTAGGGACACAGTTAAACCTGAGTACAGCTTACCACCCTCAAACGGATGGTCAAAGCGAACGTACTATTCAAACCCTAGAGGATATGTTAAGAACCTGTATTTTGGATTTCGGTGGGAATTGGGATTCTCATTTGCCACTGATTGAGTTCTCCTACAACAACAGTTACCACAGCAGTATCGGATGTGCACCATTCGAGGCTCTCTATGGCCGGAAATGTCGATCACCGATCTGCTGGGCCGAAGTGGGAGATAATCGTATAACTGGGTCAGAACTTATGCAGGAGACCACTGACAAGATTGCTCAGATTCAGAGAAGAGTGCAAGCAAAAAGCAGACAGAAAAGCTACGCTGACAAACGGCGTAAGCCGTTGGAATTCCAAGTGGGAGACCGTGTCATGTTAAAGGTTTCTCCTTGGAAAGGTGTAGTACGCTTTGGAACAAAAGGCAAGTTAGCACCACGATACGTGGGCCCGTTCGAAATCATCGAACGTATTGGTCCTGTAGCGTATAGACTGAGATTACCAGATGAACTCAGTGGTGTGCATGACGTGTTTCACGTCTCAAACTTAAAGAAATGCCTTGCTGACGAATCACTCGTCATTCCACTCGAAGAGATTCAAATTGATGATCACTTGCACTTTATCGAAGAACCTTTAGAGATTATGGATCGCAAAGTCAAGCAACTGAGACGAAGCCGTATTCCGATAGTAAAGGTTCGTTGGAATTCAAGACGCGGGCCCGAGTTTACTTGGGAACGGGAAGATCACCTGAAGTTAAAGTATCCCCAGCTGTTTGAAGAGGAAGCTGTACCCGATAACAATTCTTAAATTTCGGGACGAAATTTCTTTAACAAGGGGAGACTGTAACATCAGTGCCGGAAACGTCACCGGAACAGTGATCGTGAACAGTACATGAACAGTAGTCAGGTACAAATCTTATGTAATTCAGTGTATTTTATGTGCATATCAAGTCTCAGTATCATTTCATATTATCAAAACAGTGAATTCTCAGTCATTTCAGAGAAATCAATTCAGAACAATGGTTCTTGAGTCAGATAATTATCTGGCAACACAGAACCATCATGTGGTTTATTTGCTAGGATTTTATTATGTATAAACGTATGTGAGGCTTTACAGAACAAAACAGCACGAATGTCGTTACGTGAATGCTAAACCGACGAATTATTCGTATAGGTGACGATCTGTACGAATAAATCTGAAAGTTTAACGTTCTGAATGATATTCCATAATTAGAAAACAATATTGAAAAGTGTAGTTATCGTCGTGTTTGATCGGGTGACGATTTGAACAAATACGCACGATGACCGCGCGATTCGATTTAAACGTTAAATAAATATTTTTTAATTTTAAAATAAATAAAAGGTAATTAGTTAATTTATTAGGAATCACAACCTTAAATAAATTTAGAAACTTTGTTTTAAAACCGTAACGTTTCGTTACGAAAACGAAACGAAACCGACGTTTTGCGCGAAACGAGCAACCGAAACGAACTCGAACTCACCCGGGGTATAAATACCCCAAATGAGTCTTCTTCCTCATTTAATCTCTTCACTCTCTCTCTCTCTAAAACTCTCCCACCGTCACTTTCTCTCTCTAGAATCTCTCTCTACCTTCTCTCTTCAAGATCTCCTTCATTTCTTAGTCAAATCGAGCCATTTTGGTGTCAAAACAACCACAATAACCTGTAGATCGTGAAAGTACAACCGATCTAAGAGTTCATCCATCGAATCCGAGGTAAAAGCCATAAATTGTGTTCGGTTTTTAGGGTTTTGGAACCCTCATAATCGGTCACCCTTAGAACCGATGTTAGACCACTTCAACCCCTAGGGTTTTTCACAAAACACACCCAGGATGATTTAGGAACAAGTTCTAGCTCAATCTATGGTCGTTATACTTCGAAAATATTTGCTGCAACCATCCTCCTCGAACGGCCGAATGTCTTTGCCCAGGCCAGCGAATGTGCACAGGCCGAATGGCCTTGTGCCGAAGCAGCTCCACTCTCATTCGCCGCATGACCCTATCCAGAATCAAACCCTATTCGCCGAATGGCTTTAGCCGAACCACATGTCACATTCGCCGAAACAAGACTCATTCGATCAGCCCTATTCGGCACCTACATCCATTCGCCAACCTTCTTTCGGCCTAGTCCTATTCGCCGAACCTGGATTCATTCGACAACCTTCACTCGCGAATAAGCTCATTCGACCATCAACCATTCGACCAAACCCCTTTCGGCCACAGCTTCATTCGTGAGAATCCACTCGGTCAGCCGCCATTCGACATTCATACTCACTTGAGTGATTCGGGTGTGGATACACGGCTAGGGGATTTGGGATAGGAACATGGACTAAGATCAAGGGAACTTATGGTTGGGATGGTTGTGCATGAGGTGAGTATGACTACGTGCATGGGTGTGCATGGATGAAAAATGATAGGGTTACGCCCATGTAAACAATGTTAGGGTGAACATGGAGATCTAACAAGAGGACCTTAAAAGTTAGCATCAATTACACATAAGTAGTGAGCATTACTTGGGTTTAACATACTTGAGACATCGTGGGAATCAAATAACACCTTAGGGTTTCGAGTGTTGAGATAATTATCAACATTTAACCCTGGGGAAATTCGTAAAGACATGAAATTAACCTAAGTGATTCACCATAAATGGCAAGAAATTGTTCAAAGAGTTAAAGTCAATTAATGGGCCGAGGTTTGCCCAATGGGCTTAACTTAAGCCCATCATGTAAAGGAACTTATTTTCTTTAAAAGTAATTATATTTTAGAAAAAGTAGTTAAATTATAAACCTTGTCAAAACAAATTAAATGATTTCCTAAATAAGTGTTTATCAAATAATGAACTAACTAAAATAATTGATTAAAGACTTTAAAGGCTAATGAGGGATAAAAGGGTTACTAACGGGTAATACCTTAGACTAAATTAGATGAAACCTTAGAAGCACAATAGTAACCTAGGACACTTAGTTGCACACCGAGACCAAACCCTAGTTACGATGACTACCGTATATACTTATCGTATTCGGACTTTCTTAAAATAACTCAGGTGCTAAAGATACTTAGGCAACAAATCAAGGAGCGCGCATATCTTTTGTGGTTCATTTGCACAGCAACACAGGTGAGTTCATTGCCCCTTTTCTAAACATTTTTGTTTTAAAACGCGGGGCTGAGAAGCATGCGTAAACTGTTTTATTTAAACTGTTTATTTAAATGCTTATATTTATTATATGTTTTACATATATATGTTTGTTGATACTCCTAGACTCCTGTCTAGGAATTTATTAAACAGATCAAGTTATCAAATAAATTTAAGTACTCTCATGAGTAATACCTTAAATTTAAACTCTAAATCAACCCTTAGTCCATCAAGCTCAAATTCAAGAATCTAAATTCAAAGTGAAATCAAATGAACAAAATCAAAAGATCATATTCAAAGGAATCATAACTCAGTGTGGGATCTGAGCACAAAGAATCATAATCAATTCAATTATCATTGTGAATCATGGGAAAGTCAAAAGATCAAGATCAAGAAACTCAAGAAATCAAATATCATAAATGTGTGTGAATCATGTTAATAATGAAATCATTATGATCTAATGAAATCATTAATGCTCAAGTTATGGTGGATGTCAGTTGTATAAGGAATCAAGATCACGTGTAACACACATATAAAGTCCCTTTCAGGTATAGAAGACTCTTGTAGTCAGGCTATACGGGCAATAACATGAACGATCAAATGGAATCAATATCAAAGTCAAAATCATGAGAATCAAGAGAACAAGAATCATAGGATATCCTTAAAGTCCCACTCAGATGCCGAAGACCATTGGGTCAGGCTGTAACGGGCAAAACATTAAAGTCCCACTCAGATGCAGAAGACCATTGGGTCAGGCTGTAACGGGCAAAACATTAAAATCCCGCTCAGTTCAGGTGTACTCCTTGTGAGTTATGCCTGACATGGGTCACGTGTGAGAGGTTACAACTTGGACAACCACCCACAACTAAGTCTAATTGATTGGGTCAAATAATGCCCAATCATCATGTCTTAGTTGTACTTAAATGTTTTATTTAATTATTTAATTAAATATTTGACATTTTATTATTATCAAGAGGATCAAAGGCAAATCAGGTTTCAAAATCATAATCAAATACAGAAGTGTTAGGTAAAAATGCTTAATTATCATTAATAACAGTGTCATATGCATATTAGTATGTGGTGGGATAGCGTATGGGCTTGACCCTTTCGTGATTCCCTATATATAAGCATACCGATGTGGATATTACATGTGGAGTTAATGAGGTTAGGGTCTTTACCGAAGGAGATTTTCAAATCATTATCAATTCATTTTCAAATCATTATCAACTCATTTTCAAATCATTATCAAATCCTTTTTAAATCGTTTTCAAATACTAAACTACATGAACTCACCAACCATGTGTTGACTTGATCTTTTTGCATGACTTCTCAGGTGACGAACAGGTCAACTGAAGAGTTATTTCTTTTGGATTAGGTTACAGATAGAGGACCTAGCTTTTTGGACTGCATACTCTTGGACATCATACCTAGTTATTTTGTATATCTTGTGCATACGCAAGATTGAAGACTTATGATGTGATTGTAGATTTACATTGTTAAATCATACACTTATCTGATGTAATTTAACTTTGTAATTCTATTTTGATTAGCAAGTTTCTCATCTACATATATCATGTGCAATGTAAACAATCTGATCACTTCGATTATCACTCATGATATCGCGCCCCGGGAACTTTCCGCCCGTCGGGGAAACCCGATCCTACCCCGCCGGCTCGGGGTGTGACACACATGTTCTCTCGTAGAGAAGAAAAATGGAATACAAATATGTAAACGTTATTAGGAGCTAAATGATGTAACTAGCACCACTGCCTAGCATTTGTAGTTTTTTTAGTTTGATAGTTACAAAGAGAATGTGGGCTCTAAAATATAGACTGACTAGGAATTTGTAGTCATGTCACTTGATTTAACAAACACCCTAAGAATGTGTGTAGACATAACACATTTATCACTCCATGTTTTTTTTTGAACGGCCAACAAACAACCATTTCCATTTATTTATACTGCATAGAACAACCATACAAAAATCATACTATTTACAAGAACACCAAGAATACAACTACAGCCCCATGTATAGAAGGTTAAAATCGCACCATTGTTCCCATGAAATTTGTGTTATTTTAGCCCGGTTCATGATCCATAGAAACCCAAAGATTTTTATATCCCCAACCATCTTCTTTAGTGAAACCGGCTCCTTGTTGAATATACATCCATTTCGGGTCTTCCATATTACCCAAAATGTAATTAGTATCACCGCATTAATTACTTTTCTCCATTTTTTTGACCCATGAATATACTTATGTGTGTCTAGCAAGTCTCTAATGCGAAATGCATATATTGGTGTAATCCTACACCACTTAGCAATCTCCTCCCATACAGCTTGCACTAGCTGACACAGAATGAAAACATCACCCTGGTCTACATACACACAACACACTCACGCCCCACTCATCACCCCCTTCTCCTCTCACATGTAATTGTTAACCTCGTGATCGAGCTCCGGCCTTGCTTGTCACGCCGCCCTTTGTAATGGGGTGTTGGATGCCACCAGGGCATGACACCCCATCACCTGAGTGTTCAGGCCTCATTACACATAGACTAATGATATTCATGGATTTAATTAGTGGGTAAAAAACCGACTCTTTTTTTGTTCATGACATATTGGAATAGACTAAGGGGCTGTTTGTTTGCATCTAAATGAGTCTGAATGGATCTGAATCTGAATGGTTCAGATTCAGACCGTTTGTTTCATGGAAAAAAACACATCTGAATGGAAGGTTTACATCTGAATCAGGCTCTGAATGGTTCTGAATGAAAACAAAAGGGGCTGGACGTTGCTTCCCGTCTTCACCGGTGTCTTCTCCTCCGCCCCGACTAACTCACCGTAGTCTCGTCTTCCCATCTTCACCGGCGTCTCGTCTGGTACCGTCTTATCCTGCAGTACCGTATTCTCCTTCTCATCTTCGATGGTGTGATCATGGTGTGTAATGTAACCCTAATTCATATGATTTTGGGGGTGACGGTGTATCACGACCCATCAAAACGTGATCGACACTCTACACAGGAAGAAATAGCCAACAGGAAGCTGAACAAACCCACTTTCTATGTTGTATCATACCCCAATCTTCTTCCTCAATAACCCATCGCTTCTTCCTTCCTGCGCTCTAACAATCTAATGTCTTCATTTTTCGCTCAATTTGTTGAATTAAATGGATTTCTGAACGAAATCAAAAGTGTATTTGTTCGAATTTGTTGTTAGATGGCGTCCCACGGTGGTGGGGTGGTTCGATCAGGGCTCAGGGCTCAAATGTGGGTATTTGTTATTTTCACTCAAATGTGTAACCAAACAGTCTTAACCTGTTCAGCATTTAATGATTCAGACCTTCTTAACCATTCAAACATCTTAACTATTCAGCACTTAGGGGCTGTTTGTTTGGATCTGAATGGATCTGAATGGGTCTGAATCTGAATGGTTCAAATTCAGACCGTTTGTTTGAGAGAAAAAAGAGACATCTGAATGGGGCTCAAGGTCTGAACCAAGGTCTGAATGGTTCAGACCTGAGATGGAGTCTGAATGAGAAAGAGTGGAGGCTTGGAATGTCTGAATGGGTTCTAATCGGCCAACACCACCGTTGAATGGGTTTCAATCGGCCACCACCACCGTCTGAATGGCCACCACCAGGTCCACCACCGCCTCAATACTTCAATAGCTTATGAAACACTTCAATTAAGCTGGGGAAATCAAAACATCACCTGATGCGTTCATTAGTATACTTTGCACACGATTGAAACAAAAGTGATCGACTCTGATTCGTTTAGTAGCAACTCCGAATAATGATGACGGTGGTGACGGAGGATCTCTTCCCTTACGACGGATGTTCCTTCGCCACATGCAACCGCGATGATGACGGTGGTGAAGGTCGAGGCTACGGCGGAGGATACTGGGGCGGTGGATGGCGGAGGATACTGGGGCGGTGGAGGGCGGGGATGCGACGGAGGAGAGGCGGCGACGGTGGTGTAGGTCGCTGATGTCGGCCCCTTTTAATTTAGAATAAGAGGTGATGACGGTCGTGACTTTGTGGGGGGTTTTTTAAATAAATAGGGTAATTTTTTTCCATTCAGACGTGTAACCAAACAGTCTTAATCGGTTCAACACTTAATGGTTCAGACCCTCTTAACCATTCAGACATGTTAACCATTCAGCACTCAAGGGTTCAAACGTTACCAAACGACCCATTAATAGTTCAGACCGAACCAAACGACCCCTAAGAAGAATAAGTCTGGCATCTGTGAGAAGTGCGGGAAGACATCAAGCAAGAAAATATTACATCCCGTATTCTTTGAATTTGAGTTTTTTTATTGCCGGTCAAATAAAATAAAATAAATAAATAAATAAATAACTAAATTATCGAGTCAAGGGTTTTTTATGAAACAGTCTTTTTATTACATTTTAATGTACGAGTAAGATTTATTTTCATTTTTTTTCCACTTGAACTTCACAAACTAAGATTTTACGTGTTGTTGTATTGTTGGTCATATGCCGCACACGGTATATCTACGTAAAACCACTTCAGTGGTCTGCCTATTTTCAGTCATCGTACATTATCCAAAGCGCGAAGCCTCCTATAAAATAGTGAACACACACCCATCAGGAAGTAATACACGAATTCATAATACAAATACAAAATGTTTGTATAAAAAGTCAAATGTTGATCAACGAGTCTTCTTCCTCGAAGATGGCTTCATCTCAATTTCACCATTCACATTTCTCTTTCGTTTACTGCAGGTCTACAATTTATTAACATCTTCAATTCCTTGAGTTCTTGTTTGCAATCGCTTCCATTTCTGGCTTTCATTCATCAATAGTTTCCTGCTAATTGGAAATGGCGGTAAGTTTCTCTCCTTGCACATGAAATTGTTCTTAAATCTCTTGTTGATCTCCTATATTTAGGTCTTTCGACTAGAGTTTGACTTATCTTTCGATTCAATTTTGACTTTCGTTTTCTATAAGTTTCTGTTTATTGATCTGATTATCCTGCCTATATCTACTATCATTTAGTTAACAGCGAGAAATCAGCTGGTCAAAATTAGATCTTAGAAAATTTTTTGTTTCAATTCACATATAATTAATTTGCTTCTTTCCATAAATTTTGACTTAGTTTTCCGTAGATTTTCTGTTTATTGATTTGATTATGCTGTCTAAGTGATACTGTCGGTTAATCATGGATTTGGTATTAAGCACTAGTTAACAAAAATAAATTTTGGTCAAAGAATTGACGCCAAATTTTATTCTTTTCTATAAAGCACTCGAAAAGGTACGACTTTCTGTTTTACCCCGGCCCTTTCAAATACAAACTGCGACCCGTTTAATACAAACATACGGTGACATCGTTTGAAAAAAATCTTGGATCCGTCATTGCCTAGGAACCCGAAACCCGAGGAACCAACCCGAACGACACCCCTAACTTCCACTGTCACGAGTTTTACAAAAGCTACAAATCATCAAAGTAAACTATCTACATCACGAAGTTACATGATCGTGGGAAGCTTTACCCTATTTATAGCATGATAAAGCCACCCCTTTGAAAACCTTTTCATTGCAAGTTTGCCATAGTTTCCAGCATGTAACCAGGAATATTGTATGGACCATTTTTTTCATTCCTATGTAACCAGCATTTTAAATATGTGATATGTCAAAAAAAAAGGGTTTTTCTTCATTTCCTACTGAGCTCCATAATTTCAGCTGAATGGGCTGATTAGACATTGCTATAATTTGTTTGTTATTATTAACTTTATAAATATCTAATACTTTTTACACATTTCTAGCAATTATAAATGACATTATATTTGCGCAGACTAATCCAATGGTACCAAAATTTGGGCGATTGGGAAAATGAAAATAATGCTTCTTATACGACTTATTTTGACAAGGCTCAAAGGGGACCGCCCTCTGTTGGTCATGTTCGTCCTGCAATACCGTCACCGCATATACCATCACATGAGGTGAGGACTCCTAACACTTATACCTAATATTTTTTATTTTATTTAATAGTATTGGTTAAACATTTTAAAAGTCGAATTTAATTGAGTAGGTACGTCCCAATTCACACCTAAACAAACAGAATCTGTATCTTTACACAGTTTTTAATAATTTATAAATTGTTTTCTACTTTTCTTTTAAAAAAACATTATGTAACTTTTTTTTAAAAGTGGCTCGAAAACTACAAAGTTCGGGAACTTCGAGCCGACCAAACATCGGTGGTTAAGTTCACACCAGTTTGTAAATTTTCAAAAAATTAAATTAAATCTTGTTTAGCTTTTTTTTCACATTTTAACAATAGTGTCCAAGAGTTATACAACTTACGTGTGTGTAACGAGATTAGAGTGTCTCTTGAATCTTGTTTGTCAACCGTGGATTATAGAAGTAGTCTAATGACAAACATTCTTGAGTCATAAACTTAATTAGGCATTTGATATGGAACCATGTTATAACATTCCACTGTCAACACAAATATGTGTTTGATCGGATTATAGATTTTCTTTCTTGTCTTTGCAAAATTTAACAATGTGTTTCTTCAATGTTGGACTCTTTTGCCAACAAAGTAGCACAAAATTTGCAACGAGCCTTTGAAAACTCTTCATATATCTCACACAAATCTCAGTTGAACCAAACTTTTGGGTTTCTATTATTAGGTAACTCCCGAACAACATTAAGAACAATAGAGGGACCTTAATGCCTGGGAGATGATTGTGAATGAACCGTAAGAGAGTAAGAAAGAATAATAAGAGAACAAACAAAGAATAACCAAAGTGAATGAAGTTTTTTTTTGTCATTGCGTTTTTGAAGTTTGGGTTTGCATTTTCAAGTTTTGTAATCAACCAATTCATTCAACACCAATTTATACTAATTTAGAAGGGTAAAATAACCAATAGAATTGAAAGAACAAAAAAAGAGGTCAAAAAGCTACTATTTATTGAGTTCCAATGGCTAGATTGGAACTTTTTAGAAAAAAATATGGTAGAAACCGGTTCCGAAACCGGTTTGTTAGGGCCGGGTCTGGTTTGGTTTCGGTTCAGGTGGGAGCTGATTTTCTAAAGAACCGACTGTCTTTTCCAGGTTTTAACCGACTGTCTTTTTCAGATGCGAACTGCTTCCTCTTTGGATCGGGTTGGAATTCATTCTGATTCCAGGTTTTAAGGTGGGTTGGGTATATGAACCGGTTTTTTATGTGCGCCTATAATCAATATCACACGAAACTAATCGTAATAACCAAAAACTGAAATCTAAACAAAATCAAAACCGAATGATTTTTAAATATTAAAAAAATAAGAAATTTTTAGCTCAAAACCATGAACACACCTTATGAATTTATGATTATAATGTTCTAATTATATAGTGTCAAAACAACCACAAAATCAATTATAATATGATTCTATTACTTATATTGTTAGTCATTGAGATTTTGTTTTTTAAAGTGATTTGGAATTTTTTTTTCTTTGAATATTAGACATTGCTATAATTTGTTTTCTTAATAACTTTACAAATATATGATTTTTTTTAGCAATTATAATTTACTTTATATTTTTTTCATACTACTATATTTTTTTGCATCAATAGACCCCAAGATTCTTCTAAATGGAATGTCCTGTGTTCAAAACCCTCTCGCAGCAAAATAAGGGTCTGAGGGGGTCAAGGGGTTTTCTCAGTGGGGTTTCCTGCTTGGGTGGTTGTGGGGGCTAATGGGAGGTCCAGGTAACTATACCTTGGTGACATGGCCTGGAAACAGTGGGTTCACACGATTGAGACTTTCGCCGTTAAAAAAAAACTTATTTTGACAAGGCTCGAAGGGAACCGTCCTCTGTTGGACAGGTTTGTTCGAGAAAACATGGTACCGATCTGTCACCACATACACCTTATGGCTATGATCATTTGATTATTTAGAGTCAAAACAATCATTTATAATATGATTTTGTTATTTAATTTTGTTACTCATTAAGATTTTAGTTTAATAGTAAATTGGCAATTTTTTTTTACTTTGAGTATTTGACATTGTTATTAGTTTCTTCTTGACAAATTTCTAATATTTATTACACATTTCTAGTAATTATAACTGACTTTATTTTTTATAGATAAATTCTACAGTACCAAAATTTGATGACTAGAAAAATGAAGATAATGCTTCTTATAAGAATTATTTTATAAAGGCTCGAAAGCAACCGTCGTCCGCTGGACATGTTTATCTAGGGAAGCATAGTACCAATGTGTCACTAGAGATGTTTGTTGTGCAGTTCGGACGGTTTCACTTTTTTATAAAAATCAGTAGATAACGGTTAATATAATGATGCAAAAGACTAATCCATTTCAACTTCACATTTCAAAAGTCGAAAATCATAATCCAAAAACCAGTTCAAAATAATAAAACTAGTCCAAGAAGATTGATGATATGTTAGACAAAATGATGAGTAATTACAATGGTTTATAATAAACTTCCAAGTCATACTTTATTTCGAATGCTTTTGTTCTATACACACACACACACACACACACATATACACGGTTGATGTGATTTTAACGGTTTAATATGAATGCATACTGTAAAAAACATCGAACCACTTTGTGTTTAGAATACTTAAACCATATACCGAACCATCAAGTTTTAAAAAGTACCATAGCAACCAATGGTCTTCGGTTCGGTCTGGTTTAGAGGTTTGATTGGTTTATGGACACCCCTACGTATCACCGCATACACTAACAAATTTTCAAATACCGAAAAACAAAAACAGTGTTTTTTTCTTTTTAACCCAAAATCAATCTACGCACATCTTATCTTATGGGTATGATCGTTTGAAACCATAACATCATTTATCATATGATTTTGTTCTTAGTTTAATTATTCAATACTATTGTATCCTAATAACTATATTTTAACTTTGAGTCTATGACATAGCTATTTGTTTCTGTTAAAGAAACTTTACAAGTTTATTACACATTTCTAACAAGACTTTATATATTGACAAAAACATCCAACGGAGCCAAAGTTTGGAGATTGGGAGAATGAAGATAATGGTTTTTATAGGAATTATGTTAACGAAGCTCAAAATGCATTGCCCTCTATCGAACGATTTTCAAATGCCCAAAATCTTTTTTTTTTTTTTTTGGGTCTTTTTTTCCTCAAAATCAACCCATGTACATTTAATGCTTATAAAGTATAATCCTCTTATTATTCAGTCAAAACAATCTACATACCACTTTAATATGATTTTGTTCTTAATTTAAGATTTTCTTTTAATAGCAAGCTGGTATTTTTTAAATATTTATTTCTTTGTTTTTAGTCTTTGACAATGTGATTTGTTTTCTTTTTAACAAAATTTTAAAACTTCTAATATTTATTAGATATATCTACAGGGGCGGCCCTACGAATTAAAGTGCTCCGGACTTACTGAGAAAAAAAGGCCCTTAATGAATTATAAATTTGTGTTTTTTCGGTTTTATATTTGGAGATGTAAGTAAATATATATAATTTAAAAATGATTTTTAAATTTTTTGTGCCCTTACGATAAATGAGCATTGGACGGAGGTCGGGTTTGCCCCTTCCCAGGGCCTTCTTCCCAGGGCCTTCTATGTATATCAAAGTTTACGTTTTCATGTTTGGTATCAAAGTTTGATGGCTCAGAAACTAAGATAATTTTCCTTGTATGACTTAGGTTAACGAGACACAAAACGGACCGCCCTCCGTTGGACGGGTTCGTCCTGGAATGCGTAGTACCGATCCGTCACCGCATATGCCATCACATCAAGTGAGTATTCCTGACACTTTTTACCTAACATTTTAAATTTTTTATTTAATAGTATTAATTAAATATTTACATAATTGCATAAGAGTTCAGTTTTATTTAATATATCTATAAAGTTTTATGCATTATATATACACGGATAAAATTTGACCTCTTTAGTTTTTGATATTTTTTTTTATTTAACATGTTTGACATGTTTAGGATAACCATTTATTTGTATAAACATCTTAATCATTAGTCACATGATGCTAACTTTTTTAATTTGAAAATTTACAATTTTACCCTTAGATCAACAATACAACGGTTGTTCCTAGGTTCGGTGAGTGGGAGGCTTCATCAAACGATCCATATACGAATGTCTTCAACAAGATTCGTGAGGAGCGTGTGATAGGAACACCCATGGTTGCGAGACCATATTACAACATGTCACATAACCATAAACCCAATAACAAGGTATTATCGGTTCTTGGTTTATGTTTTTTTTTTTCCCATTAAATCTTATTACCAAATTGGAAAGGAGTGAGTGTACTTGTAACTTGCTAGCCATGGTTCATCCGTGACGCATTATTTTTGTTTCATGTGTAGCAATGCTGCTGCTTCCCTTGGTCAAAGTTAAGATTTTGGAAGATTTGTGAATAGCTCTAATGGGCTTTGTGTATCCAGAGTTAGCTTCATCAAAGCATACATAAAAATAGATTCTTTTTTTAATAATATTTGTAATTGTGATCTTGTTTTCGTGGGGTGCAATGATTTTGAATAACCTTGAGACTCGGTGACGATAAGATTGCTTAAATAGCTCGTAGGTTGAAGCTCGGTAAATAAAAACTTGAAAAGCTTCTTTGAAATTGATTTGTTTACAAACTGAGCTAGCTCGGTTTGAATCGTTCGGCTCAACTTAGGCTTTGATACGCAACTTTTTTAAGCACATTGGAATTTGTTAAATAATTTAAAATGTAAATTAACTTGAACTCAAGTGTTTGGTTTATAAAATTTTCGGACGATTAAATAATTAATGGAAAAAAGTGAAATGACAAGATGCTTCCTTCCTTCATGGGTGTAATTTTATTAAAACTCTAATCGGCTAATCACACGTCATCTTTTACGTTCCTGGTGCAAATCTATTATCGTCTGTGATCCACATCTTCAACAACCACCGATCCACCCGTCGATCTTTTGAACCGAACCAAATCAAACCATCTTCAATGGCACCTCACCCTCATCTTTTATAACATTTGTACGGGCTATATAGCCCTATACCGCTATACGGGCCGTACTGTTCTTTTCTTGAGAAAGTTGGTTGTTCTGTATACGGTTGGATGACCATATATTATGGTCGTATACAGTTGGACGATTGTATATTATGGGCCATATACGGCTAGATGATCGTAGAGTGTGGCGGTATATGCTGGACGAGTGTAGGCATGTATTGGTCGTACAGATATATATGGCGTGTATAACTCCTAAAGTTTGCCCGAACCATCATCTTTGTAATGAAAATATCGACCCATGTACGGCTCGTACTGGCCTGCACATAATTTTTGTGAGTATGATAGAATGTTTGTTGGTCTCTTATACGGTCCGTACTGGCATGTACGGCCGGCCGTATATAGGGTGTTAAAATAAAATATTGGGGTGAGGCTTTTGATATAACACATAAATTTAAAAGACATTGTACTAACATTTGTTTGATGTAGGTGGGTCGACATTATTAAAAACGATCTACTTCCTAATTATGACATGAAAAAATTTAGCATGTGATACTGAATACTTTTGTAAAGTTTGTTTCAATCAAACTCTTTCCAAATCAAGCTTTGTAGTTTAATTTTGAAAAACATACTATAATCTTTTAGTCAGATTATAAATTCTATCATGTTAAATCATACGTGACTTAAACTAAGCCTAGCAAAATGGTCAGGTAATAGATCTGAACGAGATCAAGCTTTGTAGTTTAATTTTGAAAAACATGCTTTTAATCCTTTCGTCAAATTACAAATTCTATCATGTGAAATCATACATGACTTAAACTGAGCCTAGCAAAATTGTCAGGTAATGGATCAGAACGGGGTGTGGTCAAGATGGAGGATGGGTTTTAAGTAAAATCAGTTTGAGTATAAATTAGTTGTAAGTAAACAAAAATTTTATTTAGGTAATATTTAGTAATTTTATCTTCAAATATATTATGAATAATTCTTACTTGTTTAAATCTATTCAATTCTCATAGTTTTTAGGTTACCCATCTTGACCTACATTTTGTTAAGATGTTATTTATCTTAACTCGTTTTATGTTATTATGTTGTATATTTTAACCAAAAATATATTAATTGCTCACTCAAACCAACCTATTTTCTTGTTTTGGGTCAAGATTATTATGTCTAACTTAAACATATGAATGTTTAACAATATATGTTTTTAAGAGGATTTGCTAGTGTACACTTTTAGAGGCAAGTTGATTTATAAGTTTGATTAAATTTTGTATCTGTTGTGTGTCAAAGAACCTTATCTATTTGCCCCATCAAAATGCAAGAATAATGAAATAATTGCTTGACAAAGGATTTACATTTATATACCCAAAAATATCTCATTATAGTGCACATATTCTCTCGTAGAGTTAAGAAAGAGGGAATACAAATATGTAAACAGCTCTCACTTGATTTAACAAACGCCCTAATGATATTCACAATTCATGTATTTAATAAAGATGATGTTATTCTCACACTCATCTCATGTATCTCACACCTTCTATACGTCTCGTATAAATCAATATGAGATGTGTAAGTGTGATTAGACTCCTATACACGGCTATATACGCGACCAATCATTGGGTGTCAGTGCAAATGATTAATGATTGGACTCCTATACGAGACGTATAGATCTATACGCGAGACTATACGATGTATAGGATCGGCAAGGGTGTTAAAATAAAAAAATTGGATATATGAATAAGCAGTCCATTAAAAAGAGCGTGTAAAAAAGCTAGTTAGTTTTTTTTTTTTAATGTTCATGACATGTTAGAATAGAATAAGAAGAATAAATCTGACATCAGTGAGTCGTGCTGGATACATCAAGCAAGAAAATGTCAAAAATACTACATCCCAAACTCTTTGAATTTGAGTGTTTTTTTATTGCTGGTCAAATGGCGCACACGGAAAATCTACGTAAAATCACTTCAGTTTTCTGCCAAATTTCAATCATCATTCGTAATCAAAACCTTTGAGTAATTAGATTCTTTATTTGGAGAAAAGTCGACTGTTAGTCTTGTGTCTCGAAGATGGTTTTTTCTTAATTTCACCATTCACATTTCTCTTTCGTTTTCTACAGGCTTACAATAATCATATTTAAATCTTCATTTCCGTGAGTTTTTGTTCGCAATCGCTGAGCGTTCCGGCATTTCTGGCTTTGATTCATCCACAGCTTCCTGGTAATTAGAAATTTCGGTAAGTTTCTCTCCTTGCGCATGAAATTGTTCTTAAATTTCTCTCGTTGATCTCGTATATTTAGGTTTTCGATTCAATTTTGCCGTTCGTTTTCGATAAGTTTCTGTTTATTGATCTGATTATCTTGTTTATATGCTACTATCAATTAGTCACTAGCGAGAAACCAGCCAATCAAAATTAGATCTTGAAAAACCTGATTCGATTGTTTGTTTTAAAATCACATATAATTTGCTTGTTTCCATAAATTTTGAGTTAGGTTTCCATAGATTTTCTGTTAATTGATTTGATTATGCTGTCTGTCGGTTAGTCATGGATTCGGTAATTATTATTATTATATATAGACAAATCTAATCATTACATTGGCCCACATTTACGCATTTTCGTTTAAATAAGGCCTGTTTTATTTGGACACCCCACTTTTATATTTTTACACCCCTACGGGCCAATACGGGCCGTAATGGCCATTACGGCCCGGTATTGAGTACAGACAAACATTCCACAGAATTTCTTGGAATCAGTGAAACATTCTGTGGGACGGGCCGTAATGGCCATTACGGCCCGTTTTGGCCCCAAGCTTATTTTTCCAAGCCATTTTGGGTGTCAACCAGTTTTTTTATGTTGGTACGGCCCGTACTGGCCATTACGGGCCGTCTTGAGTTAATTTATTTTATTTACACATAATTTACGTATTTAAATATTTTTTAAGATTGTACGTTTAATACGTGAATTATTTGAACGATATGTGTTATTTATTTTATTTAAACTTAATTTACGTATTTAAATTTAATTTTTAACGATATACATTTATTATGTAAGTTATTTGAACGATACACGGCTATTACGTTAATTAAACGTCATAATATCGTTTTAACTAAATATTTCATTTTCTAGTTTGAATTGAAAAATAATTAAAATAATTTAAACAATATAAAGTTTTTCGCGCAAATATTAAACAACACAAACAGAAACAATACAAATGCAGAAAGAAATATACGTATATACACTGTACGGTTTTATATACAAGGAAACAAAATACAAAAATACAAAATGAACTACGATCCGGATGGTCCAGCGTGTGATCCGTCGTCTGCGTAGACGCATGGCTCCGGGAACGGTGGAAGCTGTGTCCCGTCCCGTCGCGCATGCTCTGACGCGACTGTCCACTGGACCAAATCCTCATACCGATCGAGCCGTCGGTCGATGCGTGCCATCCGCTGGGCCATCTCGTCGCACCGGGCGGCAATCTGGTGCAACAATGCCTCGAGTGGCTCGGTCAGGCGTACCGCACTGTAAACGTGCGGTGGATGCTGCGGAGGCTCCTCCTCGCGCGGCGGTGACAGAACCGGCTCCTCCCGAATCGGCTCGGGCTCCGGCATCGGGCCACCGCCCTGCTGCTGCTGCCAGGGGTGGCAATTCCAGACACGACCTGAAACACGACCCGAACACGACACGAAAATAATCAAGTTTTGGGTTGGCACTTATAACCCGTTTAATAAACGGGTCGTGCTCGGGTTGACCCGTTTATAAAACAGGTCATGTTCGGGTTGACCCATTTATAAACGGGTTAACCCGCTAACCCGTTTAATGTTTCAATTTTTTTTTTTATTTTTCCTTTCTTGCAACATATATATAGTTGTTTTTCTTTTGATTATTAACCATACTTTAATTGATCGAGTTAAAAAGTTTATATTTTTTTTCATTTAAAAAAATATTTGAAGTTTTTTTAAAGTTAACCATACAAATAAGTTTATTTTAAATTTCATACTTTATAATTATGATTTACATAAGTGTATGCTTTCACTCAAGAACCAACTTACAATGTGTAAATTCGTTGATTATATTATATAAACGGGTTAAACGGGTCATGTTCGGGTTGACCTGAATTAACATCAATCCGGGTTAGGATTGAAAACTTTGACACGAATAAATATATGGGTAAGGTTCGGGTTGCAAAATTCAACCCACCAACCCGCCAACCCGTGACCTGTTAACCCGCTAACCCGTCAACCCGACACGATTGACACCCCTAGCTGCTGCTGCTGGTCTGGCAATACAATGACCTGGGCCGGCTGAAACGGGCGGCCGTCCAGCCCAATAAACCGCAATCCCAGACCCGGGATCTCGGCGGCAAGTTTCATGCTGAGGACCGTCCGCCGATCGAGCTTACGAGGCTCGATCGCCGGCAGATCCTCAAGCATGTCAACCATGCCTCTGCTGCGGGCTAAGTGGGTGATAAAGGCGCCACCCCACAGTGTACTGCGCTCCTGTCGGTGGTAGAAGGAGGCGTAGTACAATGCAAAACACCGTGCCAGGTTGCACGGCCTGCCAGCAATGAGTGAGTGCAGATAAAACAGATCTGTCGTCGTCACCCACTCCTGGCTCTGACCGCGACCTGAGATGGTCGTCACGATGCAGCGGTGGATGTAACGGATCAGTGGATCTCTGATCGCCAAGGCCCGTACCCGAGGGCCGGTGAAGGGCGTATCAGATACCTGGGACCACCAGGCCCTCATAACTCCCTCCTCCCCCTGCGTGGGGGCCTGTGCGAAGTCGTCACGAACGGTCTCCGGCTCGTAATAGATGCCTAAGTACACGGCGAACCGCTCAATCGACATCTCGAAGTGCTGGCCGCATAAAGAGAACTCGATATCCGGAGGAAGCTCCTCGTCATCCGCCTCCCGAACTGCGGCCTGGTGAGCTCGGTATCTAAATGTGAGAGCGGTATCTTTTTATCTGCATAATTTATAATTAGAATATAACAGTAAGTACGTGCGAAACAGTTAAGATTTACATTTAATATTACGAACCTGTGTTGTAATATTTTGATATATTACAAGCGCACGGCAACCCACAACTCGTCCAAAGCTGGTGGCCACACGTCATATTTTTGTCACGCATGACTCTTATTTTGTGTTTTTCCTCGACCAACAAATCAAGAGCTTTATGGGACACCTTTCCTCGAAGGTTATCAAATATTGGTAGTTTATGATGACCCATAGTTTTAATCAAGCTTGTTTCAAAATCGTGTTTCATTTTTACCTCCTGTGCTTGCACGATTTCATTTACGAAACCTACAAGCGAGGCAAGCGTGCTGTTTGGTGATCTGAGGAATCGTTTTAGGTTCGAGTGCTGACTTTCCACCCGGTTTGTTGTACGTTGACCAAAGTTGCGCGTTCTATTGGTTCATGCTGTTACAAACATATCTCTGTAACTGTTTAACCAGGTGTGCGTCAGATACTCCAGAACCCCTGAAATGAAACAAAAAACCAATGATGATATGATGATAATAATTATGGTATGTGATGCTTACTTTTTTTGTCGTCTTTGATAAGTCTTTCGTACAGACGGTTGTAGTTGTAGTCGTATAACTCTGTTGTCGGAGAGTTACACAAATTCGCCCATCGACCTTTGAATTTCTTCCAGTCTGCGTCAGAAAAGCTTGCCTTGCAGTGTTTGGCAATATTTTTGTCTATGTGCCATCTGCAGAGATATTTTGTAGCTTCTGGAAACACTTTACGGCACGCATTCATAACAGCAAGGTCTCGATCTGTTATGATCACACGTGGCTCCATACACTTATTCAACATACTCTTAGCCATTTCCAAGACCCAGACGTAGTTCTCCTCACGCTCTTTGCTTACGAACGCGTGAGCAATACTAAACGTCTGGTGTGTGGAAGTCACGCCAACAATTTGAATAAATGGAAGCCTGTACTGGTTCGTTTTGTACGTCGCGTCCATCATCAGTACGTGCGGAAATGCACGCCACCAACAATACGATTTTGGATAACAGAAGAAAATGTCTTCCACGAAGTTTGTTTCAGGATACTCACGGGTATAGTAAACGTACCGCTGACTGTGAAGCACGTTTTCCAGGACCTGCATCGGAGTATCACCGAATTTCTTCTTGTTTTTTAGCTTCTGCTGTAAATTGTATACATCCCTAGGGATGGATACATTTGCAGGGTTATGTTTCTTTATGCTCGAAAGTATGTTACGAGGATCCATGTGTCGCTCGGTCAGATTCTCAACCAGATCTTCTTCCTCCTGCGTGAATCTTCTAACATATGGATGACCCTCTAGATTCTGAGCAGGTTCGTGATTGTGATTGTCGTTAATCACCTGTAATTTCCAGGATTCACGAACTTCGTTGTATAACCCTACCAATTGAAACGGACAACCGATTTTCTTGCTGCCTGACCGTCTAAGGATTGCGATGCTATTGTGCTCGCCACCACGGTCACACATGAGCCAAACTTTGATTACACTGCCTGTTGTCTTTGATTTCTTCGTTCTTCTTTTGACTACAATGTAACCATTGTCTACTGCTCTACTTTTCACCCACCCTACCAGCGCTTCCTCAGTCATAAACTCCTGACATATAAAAACAATAATAAATACCTTCAATGGATAGCGATAATATACAATTATTAACATTTATGTTTCATTTAAGTTACCTCTTTGGTTTCCCAGTTAACGTTTGAAGCCCCCGGCTTTTCTTCATAACCCTCCTCCGTGTAACTTTGTTTACAGTCGTCATACACGAACCCATACGATGCTTGACTGTCAAAACCGACATCAGCGTTAGGTTCAGCATTCAGATCTATCGTGCCGTATGAATACACGACAGGAGGCTCTTCGTTCAAATCTGGCACGGAATAGTTGAAAAAACTCCCGTCCCAAAACGACATCGTTACAGATATGAATTATCGTGAAATATATTTGAATTCGAAAGTTACGCGTTCGTTTGAAACGATTCATGCTTATATACAAATTTGAAAATGTTCAAGACGGCCCGTACTGGGTCAAATCAATGTCCTTCTGTCAGAATTGAAAAAGCAAGACGGGCCGTAATGGCCATTACGGGTCGTCTTGCTGTCATATCATTGTACGAGGTTGCAGTGAATGTCTGTACGATGAATGAGACGGGCCGTCTTGGCCATTACGGCCCGTCTTGATCCCAATCATTGGCACAGGTTGTCAGGAGCGAATGTTTGACCGAGGGCTGAGACGGGCCGTAATGGGCATTACGGGCCGTCTCAGGGGTGTATTTTTAAAAAAAGTGGGTGTGAGAATAACAACACCCTTAAATAAATAAATACTGATGGAACTTCCTTTTCCTAAATCAAATGGCAAAACACAGGTGTCTTAAGTAGCCTGCCTCCCATCGCCTTGAGTTCGAATCTCAACCCGCACAACTTTTTTTTTGGTTTTGCTTCATAATTTTTCAGCTTTAAGAAAAATAAAATAGTAACCATTCTTGAGTTAACTAATTAAAGATTCAGGGGTTTAAACTAGAAGGAAAGTGAGTTTATGGATTTATCCGGTTTCACCTAATCTAAGGGATTTGGTTTCACAACGGTCGAATCGACCTTGGCTACATCGAAATATTATTGGTTATAAAATAATAACATTAGTTAAATAATATAAATAATTAGATAGTATTTTTTTAGTTTTATTTGTCAGCCTTATTTTCGTATTTTTTACATTAAATTTTACGAATACAAAAGTGTTTTTTATTATTTTCGTTTTTTTTATTTATACATTGTGTTCTTACGTATGCATTCGTATTCCTTGGGAGTATCACATGTTTTTGCGATGGTTCGCTTTTTATTTGTTATAATCATTTTTTTGTTTTATTTGTTAGTCTTATGTTTGCGTTTCTTCATACTAACTTTTACGATTAATAACACCTCTTTTTTTTGTGTAACGGACACGTTTACAACTAGTACACTTTAGGGTTTTGTGCCGGAGTGACAATCGTTATAACGTGATTTTATACATGTATTTTGACATACATGATTATGCCTTTATTTTAAGATTCAGAATCATAACGAAATTCCTGCCGCAACGCGCGGGGAACCCACTAGTTTTCTCCAAAGCAATAGTTAACAAAAAAAAAAAGGCCAAAGTTCGTTCTTCTTGTTTTATTTTTTTTGTATTTTTTTTTTCAAATTTTGGGCCATTAGATTTAAGCCCAAATGACCAAACGGAAAACACAATATCACACAAAACTAATCGTGATAACTGTCACTGATAACTGAAAACCAAATACTAAAATCTAAAATCTAAAATAATCAAAACAAAATGATTTTTAAATATTTAAAAAAAGAAATTTTTAACTCAAAACCGAAATGTGCACACCTTATGATTATGATGCTCTAATTATCTAGTGTTAAAACAATCGAAAAATCACTTACAGCATGATTTCATTACTTATTTTTATTATTCATTAAAATTTTATGTTTTATAGTAAATTGTTTTTTTTCCTTTGAATCTTAGACTATGCTATAATTTGTTTGTTCTTAATAGCTTTACAACTATTTGATACTTTTTACGCATTTCTGGCGGGTATAATTGAATTTATATTTTCGCAGACTAGACCAATAATACCAAAATTTGACAACTGGGAAAATGAAGAGAATGCTTCTTGTACGATTTATTTTGACAACGCTCGAAAGGATCTGCTCTCTATTGGACAGGTTTGTTTGAGAAAGCATAGTACCAACCTGTCATCACATGCACCACATTTATAGTTTCAAATTCCCGAAAAAAAAAAAAATTCAAAATCAACCTATACACATCTTATGGCTATGATCGCCTGATCATTTAGAGTTAAAACAATCGGATCATCATTTATAAATAATTTTGTTCTTTAATTTTATTACTAGTCAATTAATTTAATACTAAATTGGTATTTTTTTACTCTCAGTATGTAATTAGTTTCTTCTTAACAAAAATTTTCAAATCTTTAATGTCTATTATACATTTTAGCGATTATAACTGACTTTATTTTTTCTGCAGAAAAGTCGAATGGTACCAAAATTTGATTACTGAGAAAATGACGATGATGCTCCTCATACGACTTTTTTTTAACAAGGCTCCAAAGGGACCATCCTCCGTTGGACAGGTTTGTCCAGGGAAACATAGTACCAACATGTAATTCCATACACCATCAAACATTTTTCAAACGCCCAAAATCCCAAATACAGTTTTTTTTTTTTTTTTTTATATATATATATATCAAAAATCAGTCTATGCACACCTTATGGTTATAATCTTCTGATTACTTAAAGTCAAAATAATCAGAACATCATTTATAATATGATTTTGTTATTTAATTTTATTATTTATTAAGATTTTATTTTGATACTATTGTTAACTGTTTTTTTACTTTGAGTCATTGACATTGTTATTTGTTTCCGCTTAAGAAACTTTACAAATTTCTAATATTAATTACATATTTCTAACAATATTAACTGACTTTTTTTAAACCTCAATTGGTTCTTATTTTTGTCAAATCAGGTACAATCAATTCATAGTATAAGAGAGAACCGGTTTAGGTTCAAGATATAGAGGAGAACCGGTTCTGGGCCGGTTCCTTGCAACTCAAACATGTACCCATATGAAACATGTTTGGGTCAGATTGGAACCAGTTTAGGTATTATAAAAAATAACATTTTAATAACATGAATTTCATTTTTATTATTTTTAAAAATTTACACAAACTATTCGTCTTCAACTCGTCGGTTTTTGTTTAGTTTTCACCGGAGGTATTGTTCATCAGAACCGACGCGTCACGGACGAGTTTTTCGTTGGATACGTCTGAAGATAGTCCTTCACTAACATTTTCATCGTGTACTTAAGCTTCAATTACTATTTCGCCTTTGAGATTTGTTTTGTCTTGTATACAATCTACCGTATCCAAGTGATCTTTTAGACAAATGCAAATTTCTACTTCCATCCGGATGAGTCTTATTTTTCTATAGATAAAAACTTTGACACTAACAGAAAAAAACATATTCCGAAGTTAACATAGAAGCTTTAATGGTTAGTAATTCACGAGTCATAGCAAATAGACTAGGAAATTGGGATTTCTTTTCTTTCCAAAAAGCCAGAATATCAAATCTTATATATTATTCGACACTCATAATGGATATTACATCCATTCCACTATACTTTTCAAGCTCGTTGTTTGGGGTATTACCTTTTTGGCATTTAGGCGTTTTTTTTCTAAACATATTAAACAAATTAACATACGACTTGTTCCCATTGTCATTGAAACAAATGTGTTTATATTTGCAGCATATCTCATTGAATAAGTTTCATACATTTGTTTAAAGTTATGGTGGAAAACACGTGTTTTTTTGATAGAAAATTATGGGTCATCTTCATACAATCATAACCAAAATTTATTTTGTCAATTGTAGTTTTTACCCCTGTAACGTTTAAAATAGGTTTTTAAGGCCACGCCACAAGTAAAACAGGTGGTAGTGATTTGAAATATTTTTATAACTTTTCTTTCACTCGTGCATTTTTGTAAACAAATCATTTTTATATTCAAAATTTTTGAATTATTAGTCATTAAATATAATATAGAAACTACTAAACTACTTGTGGGATGATAAACCCTAAATAATTTTGTAGTGGAGTTTCTATAATCTTAAGAAATTTAGTGATATAAAGAATATTCATCTAACCATCATCATAAAACGTTATAGATCTATTGTTTGAAGAAAAATGATTATGAAAATTTAATAAAGTTTCCTTTTGTCGTAAAACATTTCAAAAGTCAGATTTCACCGAGTATGTGCATCCCAATTCGGACCTAAATAAACGAAATTTTTATCTTTACACAGTTTTGTATAATCTGTAAATATTTTCAGGTTTTTTAAACATCATGTAATATATTTTTAAAAGAGGCTACTATCAGTTTTGGGAACTCCGAGCTCGCCAAACATCGGTGGTTAGGTTCACATTGATTTGCAAATATAAGAAAATTAATATTAAATTTTGTTTTGCATTTTTTCCGCATTTTTAAACAATAGCGTAAGAGAAAGGGGACTTACGTGCGGGTAACGAGATTGGAGCATCTCCCGAATAATGTTTGTTAAACGAGGATTGTCAAAGTGATCAAATGACAAACCTTCTTAAATCACGAATTTAGACATTTTATCTCAAACCATGTTTTTGTCATACATAAACATTCAACCATCAACGCTGATTTGCGTTTAGTCGGATTTCAAATTTTCTTTCTTGCCTTTGTAAAATTTAAGAATGTGTTTCTTCATTGTGGAGTTAGACTTTTTTTTACCAATAATGTACCACAAAATTTTCAACAGCCTTTAAAGACTCGTCACTCATCTAACACATCCCAATTGTGTCAAACTTACAAATTTCTATTATTAAGCATGGTTGTAGAACAGGTTGGAATCGATTCTAGTTCCAGGATTTTGGGTATTAACCGATTCCTCTTTGGATCAGGTTGGAATCGATTCTAGTTCCAGGTTTTTGGGTGAGTCGGGTATATGAACAGGTTTTTTTTATGCCTCTATAATCAACAGAACACGAAACTAATCATGATAACCAAAAACTAAAATCTAAAAAAAACAAAACTGAATGATTTTTAAATATTAAAAATAAATAAATTTTAAGCTCAAAAACTAACTATGCACACTTATGATTATGATTATGATCTTCTAATTATCTAGTGTCATAACAATTGGAAAATCACCTATAGTATGATTTTATTACTCATTTTTATTATTCATTACGGTTTTTGTAGAGTAATAAATTGGTTTTTTTTTCTTTGAATCTTAAACATTGCGCTAATAGTCTAATTTATTTGTTCATTATAACTTTACAAATATTTGATACCTTTTACAGTTTTACCCATTTCTAGCAATTATAATTGACTTTATATTTCCGCAGACTCGTCCAAAGGTACCAAAATTTGGCTGCATGGAAGATGAAGAGAATGCTTCTTATACGACTTATTTTGACAAGGTTTAAAGAAAACCGCCCTCCATTGGATAAGCTTGTTCGAGAAATGGTATATGTATAGGGCATATGCAAGGGTAGATCGCAACCTCCCTTACACCGTTCCACCACCTTTGTAGTATACCACGAGTGTGTCCTTGTCTGGTGATCACGAGATCTAACAGATAATTCCTAAAGCAAGTAAATTCCTATACAGTTAATTTCTTAAGCAGATAATTTTCCCAAACGGGTAGTTCCCTTATTCCTCAATACTGACATCCACCCGATCTACTGTAAATGGTATATGTATATGGCATATGATAAGGGTAGGTCGCAACCGCCCAAATCACCGTCCCACCACCTTTACAATACACCACGAGTATGTCCTTATCGAGTCATTAGGGCACAAGTAAGCAACAATCAGTAAGTAGCATATAAATCAGATGTATAACAGGAGTTCAGTTAACATGTAATAAACATATAAGCATGAAGTCCTGAATATACTAACTAGTGTATGAATTTCTTCATACTAGGGTATCCTATGGTTATAGACTAGGTCAACCATTTCTAGTAACCTAATTCCCTATAACCCAGGCTATAATACCAATCTGTAATACCCCGACCGATGGCGGAAACGTCGGGATGCCACGAGGGATGTGTAGATTGTTCAAAAGCTCGTGGGCATCCAATTTAAATCATCACAAATCATTTAATCAACCAAATTAATTACACAAAAATCATGTTCATCATGAATTAAATACATCAATTACACAAAAAGATTTAGCTAAACTAACTAAACTCTAATCGCCAGAATTTCAGTTAATTAGCTAAGTCCAAGAATCCTATGTGATGATGTCCAAAATAGAAGAGATCATCCTCCTCAACCTACTTGTCTTCATTACCTGAAACATGTAGGAAAATCAAGTGTCAACTACAAAGTAGTTGGTGAGTAATCATAAGTTTTTATACTTAGAAGTGTTTTATAAAATGAGTATAAAAGTTTATGTTTAAAAAGGTTTTATAAAAGGTTTAGATAAAATGAGTATAAATGCTTATGGTTTTTCTGAGAAAATCCACACGAGTACCTGCGTGAAAATCCAACACATATCCCAACTCAACAGTCAAACACATAAACAAACACCTAGTCACATATCTCATATAATCATAGACAATCATAGATAATCAACCACAATCCATTCAACCAATCACAAACAATCAATATTCTCAATTAGTATATGTGACAATACATGGAACTAATGTGATTAACATAAGTTAAAGACATGATCCATGGAGTGGTGGCTAACCATGTGACAATACATGAGATCAAAGCAATTAACCGAAGTTAAAGGCAACGATTCATGGAGTTGTGATAATCCAAGTGGCAATACATGTAATCTTTGTTATTGACCGAAGTCAATGACAATGTTACACGGATATATGATAATAAGTGATAATCCATAAATAATGATAATTCTATAATGTGAATATCATATTGATAAACAGGTATCATCCTTGTGTTATCAAAATAATATTTAAAATTGGTATACATGTTTCACCTCCGAGTTTTAAAACAAAACAGTTTAAAAAGAAAGGGAGGTTATGAGAACTCACCTTAATCCTTAGAATCAGTGTTCCTGTAATATGCACGCTCGCGTAAGTGAACTCAAGATCAACTCAAAAATCTGTAATTATAGTGTGTTTAATGTTCACAAGAATTCGTGTTTCATCCAAGTCAATTACCTATAAGTGTTAACCTTTAGTTACTAAATATTAACTTAGCTTAGTTTATTTATCCTAAGTTAAAATGTACACATCTACATCTTATATTTAATCAATATTAATTTATAAGTGAAGTTTGTTTTGTTCTTTTTATCATTCAATAATGAGGAATAAGTCTTGAGATGCTATGTGTTTTCTCGTGTATAAATATGATAAAGAATGATATCTTGAATCATATGCGTTTCCATTCTTGCATGCATATCCAACAAATCAACCACCATACTTCTTTATTTACAGGATTCAATCTTTATGTCTAAAAATCCATAATTAGATTATTTGCATAAAAATATTTTCCATATATATGTATATAATCATTATAACTCTTAGGTCTTTAGAGAGAGACAAGGTGGCGGGTTAAATTGGTCATGCATGCACGATTATGGATGACTTCTCATGCTCTCTAGCTCTCCTAAACCCTAGTTCACCATTTGTGTTTTATCACCCCATGAAAGCAGAGAACCTTCAAGCTAGGTTCGGCTCCCACATGGCCAAGGTTCGGCCTTTACTAGGTTATGGTGCGCTAGGGTTCGGCCAGGTTAGAATGTTAGGTGCGTGGAGCTGTGTACAGGTTCGTTGGGGCATAGTTCGGCCAACAGGCAAAAGGTTCGGCCAACAAGACCCAAAGGTTCGGCTGATCATGGTTCTAAGGTTCGCATGCCTCAAGGGTTCGGGACCCAGTAGGTTCGACCATGGCTGCAAGGGTTCGTGGCCGGCTAGCTTAGGTTCCTTCACCCTAAGGTTCGGCCGAAGGGTTTGCCTCCATCCAGGTTCGTTCCGCATGAAGGTTCGGCTGGCACCTAGGGTTCGTGAGCTAGGTTCGTCGTGGGAAAGGTTTGGCTACCCCTTGTAGGGTTCGGCCAGAAATGGTGGTGCAGGGTTCGGCTGGGACCTGTGCGTGAACCACAGGTTCGTTGCCTGCAATCTCCATGTTTCAGCAACTTCCCATCGTCTTCATCGAGCTCTACACCTGTTCATGACTAATACCCAAAGTTCTATGTCGTTTACATGAGTTATTTAAGGGTTTTTAAGTGTATAAATAGATTAAAACAACATTAATTAAATCGGTGGTGTCATACAACTAGTCCGAAAACAAAAACTCAGATTTACCTCGAAATACTGATTGAACGCAAGATCTCCTTGTACATTCTTGTTCTCCTTGATTGTGTGGTCGTTTAGGCACCAAGATCTCTCGATTTCGTTGAGTGATGATCAAGAAAAGCTAGAGAGAAGTTAGGTAGATGGTGGGTGGCGAAAATTGAATGTTGAGAGAGAAAGAAGAATGATGAAATGAAGGAAAAGGAGGAGGTGTTCCTCCTTATATCACGTATCGTTCCCCGTGTGCTCGGTCTCGTTTTTATTGCGATAACTCATATTAAATGTTCGGTTTTGCGCGTAAACATATTTAAAACTTAAAACATTTAAATGAATAAGTTTCGTCTTCAATAAAATAGTTTTAAATTAAAATCGTTTAAATAAAAAGTCTTTGTTTATTTTCGTTAAATCAGTTATTGTGACACCTCGCAAATTCCAGGTCAGCATTTATATTATTTTAATAATAATGTGACACGTGGCACAACAATTCGAACGCATCGATAATTCGAGGAATTATCGCACAACACTCGCACGTGTCTTGAATGACGGACGTTGGTGAACGGATCAAACCACAATACACTTTCACTTCACTTAGGTCCTAGAAGACCTAGAATAAGTAGAATAATACTTACGAGTCGTGAAACGATGATCGTAATCGTTAGAAACGCGAAAATCGGTTCAAAACTATGACATTGGGCTTATTGGGCTCAACCGAGACCCATCGCGGTACGCGATGGGCACCCAATTGGGCCTTCGCGGTACGCGACACATAGGCGGGAGAATTTGAATTCACCGAAAAGAGTCGCGGTACGCGACGACCGATCATCTTCCACCATCGTGGTACGCGGCGTGTTTCGGGAACCGATTGATTATTTTAATCATCGCGATACGCGATGATGCTTTTTGCCAGGTGTCGCGGTACGCGACGACCCTTACACACAAAAATCTTTAAAACTCCAAGATTAATCATTTCTGTCGACCCAATCTGACTTCCTCTCGACTGAAACCCCTCATCTCGACTATTTTCACTCTGAAAATCATCTTCTAAGTTCTGGAAGCCATTAGAACTCTCTAAGGAAGCTTGTATTGGAGAGATTGAAGCTCAAGAGGACACCAAGAACACCACACCTCATTCCTGCTCGCGATTAGCACCATCTCAGCCACTGTTAGAGCCTTTCCAGACCTGCTCAAGTGTTATCTCGACATTCCAAGGCCTTGCAAGGTAGTCTCCATGTTCCATCTAGTCTAAAAACACTAGAAATCACACATGCAAGGGGAAATACCCACATGCATCACCATCACCCACTTAATCACGAAATTTTGATGTTATGAAACTATTATTTGATGATGTTGTTACTGATTTGATGTTATTTAGATAATCTATGGTGATTCTTATTGAATATGATGATGAGTTGATGATTTTATTATGAAATAGGTACTTTTAACAACATGCATGTATGATCTAGCATGATTGACATGATTATAGATATTGAAATGTTATTAGAAATGATATTTGAGATGTTCTACATGGTTGGAAAAATTGATTGTGTCAAGAAATGGCCATTTGGGGATTATTGCTAATTTTAGTAACTTTAATGTTACTAAGTATGTGTTTTTGATGAAATGACCACATTTGTATGTTTAGATCCATAAGTTATGCTTAAAAATGATGTTATAAGTTAATATGATGATTATTGATACATTGGGATTATTGGAATCATTAAAAATATGATTTTTATGGTTATTACTATAAATAGAAACTTTTTGTTACAATGTTGCTAGAGATGATGAATTTGAAGGATGTTGTACGTTTAGTGTGCTTATTTAAACTTGTTAGGATGTTAGTAAATGATTTGTGTCCTAAAATGGGTGAAAAATGTGTTTTATCACAAGTTACTATAAATAGTAACTTTATGTTTGCAAATTTGGGAATAGGAGCATGCTAGACATAACGGTTATGATTAAATGGCTAATTAGGACTAAGATATTGATATTTAGTTGATAATTGATATTGAAACTTGATGAAACATGTTTATTTTGTAACTTTCTAATAATAGTAACTTTTACGCGCAAACTATGCTAAACCGACTATGTGTAACTATGTGCTGTGTGATAACATGCTCATTTAGGATAAATACGCATATTAGAATAATCGGATTTTGATTTAATGCTTGACTTGCCAAATTTGGAAACTTTCCTAAAATAGAAACTTACTATAAATAGTAAGTTTCCTCACGAAAGTGACTTTGGTATCCGTACACATCACTCGACACTAAACCGCACGTTGCACACACACTTGATCCAAAACCGACACCAACGGGTCGTTAGGTCAAACACGGTCAACACGGTCAATACGACCCACAGAACAACTTGGAGTTGTTAAACACTAACACGGTCCTGAGAGACCCACGTGTATGTAAACACAAACTTACAAAACCTTTGTGATATAGGTAACTACTAGCCGGCGAGCTACACCGTTCATGTAAGAACACGCACTCCTCAAACACAGGTGAGTTTACGGCCCCACTTTTACTCTTTAACTGTTTTTGCTAAACTATTGGGGTGAGAATATCATGCAACTGTTTTAGATATATGACTGGTATGTTGTGAAAACTATTTTCGAGTGTAACTTTTATCGCATAAAGTCCTTACTTATCCTTACCGTTAGTGGTGTAACAAACGATTCATAATTACGTAGTACTACTGGGTTTGACGAACCCCACTCGGCACCAATGTTGACTGGAGGTCATAACGAGTGTAATTTCGATGTGATGGCGGGTTCAGCGATGACCCGCGGAGGCAAACGGAAACAGTCTAGTTTCGGTAAGATGAACTGACACACTCCACGTATCGTAGTATCCAACAACTAAACTTAACATACCCAGTATATGTCTGTTTACTATTTATGTCTGTCTAAACCTGTGAACTCACCAACATTTTAGTTGACACTTTTCGCATGTATTCTCAGGTAACTGATGGAGCACACGCTAGGACGTACACAAGGAAGCACTAAGGGTCTGGCCTGCATATAGACTCGTGTCCTAGGCTTTGTGTGCATTTGGTTTATTTGAAAACAATCTAAACTTTGTAGTGTCTGTTAAACAATTTACTTTTCCGCTGCTACAATTTACTTATCTCATGTTAAACATTTCCGCTGCTTACTTATGAAAACTATGTTATTTTGCAAATCTGTGTGATTGTGTAACTCATATGGAGTCGTTCTATATGACCATGAGCTGCGATCCTGGCCACGTCACACCCACGTGGACTAACACCACGAGTGAGAATTTGGGGGTGTGACAGTTATTTAATAAATAACTTTATTCGAATTCGTTTTAGGTTGTGATTCCTAATAAATGTTTTTAATTTATTCTTATTAATTTAATATCGTTATTATTATTTAATTATCTCGTCTAAACGCGTTACTTACGTACGTATTCGTAAAGATCGTCACCTTTGCGAATCTGTCGCTCGTATCGTATTTCGATTCGATTTACTATTTATGGAATATCGTTTCAGAATATTATTCTTAATAATTATATTCGTATGAACCGTCACTCACGCGAATACATTTATCAAGTTAATAATTCTGAAATAACATTCGCGTTTAAGTTATGTTCGTAACCTCACCGTCGCGTAATTATTTCAAATATTATTTCCATTGTTTTATTAATTTTAATATTATAAATCTCAATCCAAACCCTACTAAACTATATGACTGACTCATCCATGATAGACCGAAATATGCATATGTATAGGGCATATGCAGAGGTAGATCGCAACCTCCCCTACACCGTCCCACCGCTATTTCGATAAACCATGACCATGTGTCCTTGAATATGTTTAGCAACCAAACCATAACGAACTCCTAATTCCTTTCATTCCATATCAAATCCATAATCATCAACAATATAACTGCGATAAACTCTCTGGTTTTGTTTAGTTGGGTTACAACTAAACTTCCCATGGTTTACGCGTATAATGTGTTCTAAATATGTATACCAACAACAGTGATAATCATCAAGTAATGCATCCAATAATTCATTATCATTAAGAATTATTATATCAGGTCGTAATAGTACAATCATACGGATGTAGGGACGACCGGAAATACAGTGATGTTACATATATAATGAAAAAATGGGTTTATTAATAAATAATTAATATATTTAGTATAACATGATTCTCATACCTCACTCATAAGTTGAAATTTACTGAGTATATTTGTTTGTTTATTTAACACTATGTTAGTATCACGTGTATTAAATACAAAATAATATATATTTATTAATGAAAATCTTTATAATATAAGTCGATTTTTTAAAATAAAATATGATTAAATTTTTAAAAAACTTAATACTTAAAAGTAATAAAATAATAAAATTATTTTTTGAAATATTACCTTTTCAAAGTTTGTTTTTTTTAAAAATTTTATTTTAGAAAACAGTTTTGAATATTTCTTATTTTACAATAATTATGATTTTGAAAAAAAATTATTTTTTATATTAATATATTTTTAATGTCTTAATAAATATTTTCAATTTAAAAATGAATGAATGTGTATTCAATATTTTATATTATTATTTAATGTATGATGCATTAAATAAGAGAGAAAAGCGATAAAATTATTTTGAAGATGGTTTAGGTTAATAACATATGTCCTCTTTTATTTTGAGTTATTATATAGTAGGTTAATATTTCGTGTATTACATGAATTGTATAAAAATTATTATATAGTAATTAATAAAAAGTTAATATTTAAAAAACAATTATTGTGATAAAATATGATTGAATTTAAATTATTTTTTAACATTTCATTTTTAAAATTGTATGAAAAACTATTTTTTATATACAAATCTTGTTGTTTAAACTTCTAAGTTTTGTTTTTCTTTTTTAAAAAAAATTGTTTTTATGTAATTTTTATATTCAAAATCTATATTTTAATATAAAGATTTGATTTATAATTTATTAAAAAAATATTATTATTATAAAAATGTAAAACTAAAATCATTTGTTATTGTATTTAATTTAATTATTGATCATGAGAAAATATATAACCGATTAATATGAGTAAGAATTGAATAACATGGTTAAAATGTTACAAATGTCAAAAGTGGTTTAATAATTTGACAAGTGTCATTAAATGGTTTAAGAATTTGACAAGTGTCATTTTAGTTACTTGTTTATTATAAGTAGAAGATAGTGCTTAAATATAAAAGATACACAAGTTACATTTCTTCAATGTAAGTGGGTCGATATTTTTGGGTGACGTGCATTAAAATGCCTATATACCCTGTGTGTGATTATTCTGACAAGTTGGTTTAATTGGCTTTATATGCTACTGTTTCTCAATGGATGATTCCTTATTTAAACTTGTTTGGGTTACTAGGGCGGGGAGCGATGATATTGATGCGTAGAGATTAATATTAACCAATAAACACATGGGGGTCAAGGAAAAAACATTTAGACTACCCACAGTGGGTGTCCCGTCAGGCCCACGGGGTTGAAGCCCGCGGCGGGGTCAAACGGGAACACCGCCCCTTGCCCGCGGCCCCCGCTCAGATGCCACCAACGGCTCCCGCTCCCCGTCGAAGATGGTGGCTTTTGATTGGCCAGCCTAATGACCGTTGTGGAACGGCAATTTTCTAAAAATTTTTTTTTTTTAAACTAAATAAATACTCAACCTTTTTACCTAAAAAACCACCCAAATCTCTTCATCTTTCATCTTTCTCTCTATATTTTTTTAAAAAAAATTACAAACATGAATCCAAGGCCTAACAATCTCAATCCCGAATTCAACCCGTTCTCATACGATCCTGAATCGCTTAGAAATTTATTGGTTCAACTACAACAAAACCCAAACATCCAACACTTTCAACAACATCCACCAAACTTCCAATCTCCTTCAAACTTTCAACCCGGTTTTGCTCCCTACTCCCAACCTAGGTTCGAATCTGATTTTGTGTCACCGAGTCAACCTGATAACGAGGTCGTGCCGGAGACACAAGACACTCAAAAACACAAAAAATGTAAGAAAAACAAACAGCCGGCCAGAACAGGGCCTAGTAGTGGTCCAATGGCACCGAAGCAATGGACTCACGATAAAGAAATCGCTCTCGGAAGATGTTACATGGACGAATCCGAAAACAAAACCAAAGGTAAAAAGTTGATTACTTAGTTTTGTTATATATTATTTTAAAGGGTTTAAATTTTTTACTTACTTTTGATTAATTTCTTTTTGTAGGTAATTCGCAAAAACGTGAAAATTTTTGGAAAAAAGTAACCGTTAGTTAGCACAATGTGATGGGATTCGATGCCGAATACCGCACATATCATCAACTAAATTCAAAGTGGAAGGATATGTGCACCAAGTTAACAAAGTTTAGTGGGATCTATAGCAACTGCGCCAACAACCGAAAAAGCGGGATGAGCGACGAGAACGTGTTGAAATGGGCCGAAAAGGAATACCAACTAAAGAGTAACGGCCAAACGTTTAACCACTACCACGTTTGGGTGGCGATAAAAGACTCGCCAAAATTCCGAGTTCTTTGCCAAGAAGGTAATGAGGTCCAAGGTTCTTCAAAAATAACCAAAAACTCCTAATCGAACGAGTATTCGCCGGGGGGTTCGACCGTACATACAAATTACGCGGTTAACCTCGAGGATGACGAAGAAGAAGCCGAGTTCGACACCCCACCGGAACCGGTGAGACCGACTGATCGCAGTCGAAGGTACAATCAAATAAAACCTAAATACCTTTAGTAAAGGATAAGTAGGGTATCGAATCCAAGAAGCTTGTGGAAGGTTAATTGTAAAACTAGATTACCTAGGCAGTAAAAGTAACACCGGTTTTTTAGAGTTTGAGTTGGTTTTAAGGAAAACAGAATTGCTGAAATTAAAATTACTAAATTTAAGATTAACGAATTAATGAAAACAAACACGAATTAAAATTGAACGATTAAACAATTAATAAGAAGAAGTAACCAACCCTAGATTTCAGATTTGACACGAATCAAAACCATTTATTTCAATTGATTGACAATGTTGTTAACAATTCAACGAACAACAATTAGATTAATCTAAGTGTTATCACCTTGATTTAAAACCTAATTAACAATTCAATATGTAGCGGCTAGTGGAGAAGTCGAATGACAATTGAATTATTTTGTTAAATCAAATCAAGTCTATTTGTAAATCCGGAAACAAGTAATAACGAACAAAAGAAAGACTATTCAATCCTACGTTACATTCAATCAATCAAAATAAATATGAAAAGTTCAAGTGTCAAACCCTACATCTAGGGTTAGTCACAAAGTTACTAGCCGGACATCACGGGTGTTGAATCTTCAAGAATCATGGTTGAAATCATCTTTGGATTGTTGAGTTGGTTGAAAAAGGTTGAATCTTGATGCTTGGAATCGTCCCCAAATCGCCCAAGAATGTTGCTTTTTCGTCTGCAAACCGGTGTCTCCGTTTAGGGTTTCCTAGCCATGTATTTTTACCCGAAAACGCGTTTAAAACGATTAATTTTTCGTGACCATCGTAGCCTACGATGGAAGAATCGTAGCCTACGATAAACCTTCTGTTAAAATTCATTTTTTTCAGAACCCCGATCGTAGCCTACGATGGAAGAATCGTAGCCTACGATCCAGCATTTTCCAAATTCTTCATTTTTAGTCCCTGCACTTCATACTTTCCACTTCTGACGCTTTCAACCCCTGGACTTCATCCGGGTACACTCTAAGCATCCAAACTCCATCATTTTATGCATTGTTCCTACAAAAACATAATTTCGCGTAGTTATCTAATTCAAACACATCTAATGCATAAAATGTAATAAACCCACAAGATTAACATACATTATATTCGGGTTTTCAGTCGCTCATCACATTCCCACACTTGCCTTTGCTTGTCCCCAAGCAAACCCTCATAACAATATATATTCTTTTCAATGTACTTCACCACCTCTTCCACATTAAACTGGTTTTAAAACTTAGGGTCCTTAACCTTACCTATCCCCATAGACTGACACATAGTAAGAATTACAATCTGACAGAAAGATGATATGCCATTTATAAAGCTCAAGACCTGCCTAACTAAACCTAATAGTGCTTCTGTGTTTTCCACATGTTCACACCCCTCACCAAATACACTCCTCTCGGCTTAATTTCTGGACCAGCATAAAATGTGCTAGTATAACTTCACTCAAAACCGAATATGAGATCATATAAGCATAGGCTTGTAAGGCAATCAGATCTTCACTACTGCTATAGACACTGCACAAATCAAAGGACTTTTTGGGTTTTTGGCTAAGGCTTGGGTAGGGATTCAGGCTTTTTAAGTGGCTAAATATTTATGCTATAGAACGTTGTAGTATAGTGGTAAATATTTATGAGAATTCTATCTTTCCAACTATTCACAAAGTCACTTTTGACTTTTCTTATTTATCTACAACTTTGAATCTTTTCTGATTCACTTATTCTCAAAACTCACATTATTTTTTTTTTTTTTGGATTTTTCATTGCCTTTTTTTTTTTTTTTTTTTCATTGCACTTTTCTCTAGAAATCTCATCAATTAATTGAAAAAGATATATACTTTATGCTTGGCTAGTGGGTAAACAAACGAAGGGAATAATGGTCTATTCAATACCATTTATTAGGCTCAAATGGGCTTCTAAGGGATAAAATCAGTGAAACGGGTTAATAGGGAAATATGCGGCGACCTAATGCCTTATCACTTTTGTGCAATTGCCTAATATGTAGTCTCGAAGTGTATCAAACCATACAAGTTCTACCATATAATAACACATTGGTCACACTCAGCAAATGAAATAATTTTCAAGTGACCTATCAATCTATGATGATAATGGCTCAAGAACTCGCACATGGCAGGAAAAAGGCTACCGACATGAACATGTGTTTAATTTTGAAGCACCTTAACCCTAGTTAGGCAACTCTATCAATTTTTCCACAAAAACATCTGTCAGAAACACTCCCATGAAACTTAAAGGGGTCAGGTATGACTAAAGACCAGAAGTTGAAAAAAACAGTCAGTTTCATAAAATTTTCTAACTTTTTCAAAATTTCAGCATTTTTCCAATTTTTCCAATTCTATGAATTATCACCACTCCTAGGTTCCCACATCCCCACACTTGGGATACATTGTCCCCAATGTATGGTCTTTCTAAACGTGAACCTCATTATCCCAACCAAACCATGAGCGACTGACATTTGTCTCTAATTAACAAGTCATGAAATTCAACACACCACACTTAAACCAACAAAGCAACACATTGTTCAAAATATACAAAAATATACAAGATAAAGTAGCACGTGGACCTGATCTCATGAATCAGAGAGTGCTATCGATAAGCTGATCTAAGAGGTCCAAAACCTCCACTCAAAGTGTCCCACCATGATTGAAATTGGTAGGGGTCACTGGATCTTCCTTCACTCGAACTCTGGGGTGGCTGCTGCTGATACTCGGAGTTCTGGAAATGCTGGTATTGGGGCTGTGGTGGTGAGTAGTACGGATGATCCTCAGGCAAAAACTGGCCGGTGACATGTAGTGGCATCCATGGAGAGTGGTGAGTCTCCGGTATAGGGTATGAATACCCTCCTGGTACATGTGGCTCGACCTTTCTATAATCCACGAACGGTGGATGTTCCATGACCTCTCTTCCCGCCTCCCAGTCGTCACGCATACGTCTCATTTGATCATCAAAGTACCTGAAATTCATGTCATGATGAAAACTTACCTGTTGTTGCATCCCGACATCAGAAATATGAGCCATCAGCTGCTCATGTTGTCTGGTGCGTGTCCCATCGTGGCGGGAATTCTGATCATAAAGGGCACGACTAAACGTGTCCCATCCCGCATACTCTGGTGGTCTTTGGCTTTCCACCTGTGCCTGCATCACATCATCAAAAATACCCCAAGAGTAACCTGGCGCACCCGGTTGGGGTTGGCTGCTTGAGCCAGCACCTGTATCTCTACCACCCTGTCTTTGACGAAGCATCTCTTCGTCACTACTGTCCAGATCATCCATTTCCCCCGCCCGAGGGGGTTGCTTTCCATACCTTGGGATCTTGACCTTCGCCCCTTTAAGACTTAACTTATTCCAACATTGGGTGACCTTTAGAGCCCATCCCTCCTTCTTCACCAAGTAATCTTCAATGTTCCAGGGTTTTAAAACCTTGATTGTCTCATTTTCATCCTCACCAATCGCCCCCTGTGTTTTCAGTAATGCACTAATCAGTCGAACATGGGGTATCAGTTTCTTACCTTTTGTAACCTTCGACTTCCAAACATGCATCATGACAAGCTGTCGATATGACAACAGTAAGTTCCCGGTCATGATAGCATACAAAACCGGCGACTCCCATGATCGGATATTGGCCATATCCCCCAGCTTTGGACACACGTTGGTTACCACATAAGAAAGCAAAATGCGGACAATCGGCAGCAGATTATCCCTCTTCATCGCCACCCCTTTTGACAGATCAAAGATGGCTTGCTTCATTGTAGTTTCATCAGCCAATCGATCTGGATGACCCCAGTAATCATCATCCGCCACATAAAAATAATCATCAGCTGGCTTGCTGTCAAAATTCGCCAGCTGTCGGAGCGTGTCAAAGGACATTTTCACATCCACACCATTCACTGTGCCTCGAAGCACCGTGCTGAACGGTGGGTTATTTCCAACTTCTCTCTTCAAGGTGGCCATCCATTGCACCACCGCATCAACGTATACAATTCCCCGTGAATTGAAATCATAACGAACTACAGATTTCCACCCCAATGCCTCAAACTTCTGATAAAACCCAAATAGCTCAAAATCAGTAGGATGAGTGTGCTTCTCAAAGCACATGTTCTTCATTAGTTTGGTTTCATCCCCAAAGTCTGCCAAATACTCAGCTACTTGGCGATCAAATCGTTGTCGTTTAGCAGAATTTCTTTGAGGAGCTTTACCCTTCCTCTTTTGAGATGATGGACCTACAGCTTGCTTTGACTTTCCCATCCTACAATTAACACAAGTGTGGTCAGCAAACACTCACAAATATTGTTTACACATAAACAACTAGATTCCCACACTTGTTTCGTACTTTGGCCATTAATGTTGTTGACAAAATCAATTTATTCACGATATGATAAAAACATGGTTAATCTTGTTTGAAAAACTAGAATAATAACCACTTAAGTATGTCAACAACTAAATCCCCATCTATTTAATGGCCAAATTTCTCACACATTCATCACTCTAATATCATTCCAGCATAACAATCATGATTTCCCTTAAAAACCCACCACAAAACATGTATAGAATCTTTACAATCATGCTTTCAAACAAACAAGTAATCAAACATTCAAGTAAAGGATGCATACCTTCATGACTAAGTGAGAATATGAAGAAAAATCGTACCTTTATGTTGAATAATGCTAGAAGAAGAAGAAAAACTCAGTTTGACTTTTCAAAAGTCAAAATCCCCAAAATCAAACCCTAGACCGAACTGAAAATTCGTCGATTCCTCAAAAACCACGAAGAATCTTCACAAACAAACAACAAAACTAGCTTCCTCTCGAAAAATTAAGCGATTTAGGCTCAAGAATTACTTGATTTGGTGAAGATTTGAGGAAGTTATGAAGGATTGAAGGTTTTGGTGTTCTTGGAGAATTTTAGAAGAGAAGATGATGGTGAGAGGCTAACATATGCAGATGGAAGATTAGGTTTAGCTTTTTGTGGTCAAAAACGAAGTTGGGTCGGAGTATTTGAGTTGTTTGGTGGGTTAATTCGTGGACCCGACCTGATTTATTTTCCAGCCGCCCGATCGTAGGCTACGGTGGATGGACCGTAGCCTACGATCCACCTTCTGTGAAAATCCTTCCACATCAGTAGCCTGATCGTAGTCTACGGTCCTAGGACCGTAGCCTACGATTTTTTTTTTTTTTTTAACACACATTATATACAATATTTCACCACCCCCTCTCCTAACGTTGCGTTGTCCTCAACGCAACACAAGTGTAATTTCCGAAAACAAACGTACTTGGGTGCGTGAAACCTCCCCACACTTAAGCCAAGCTAGGGGTGTATGCCAATGTGAAAATGAACCTGAACACACGAAAAACAAAAGAAAACAAGAAATCGGGTTGCCTTCCGCAAGCGCTAAGTTTATAAGTCCTCAGCCCGACTGTACCTGGTCCTCAGACGACCGAATACACGGGTGAGCCTTCAACAAAGCTCACCACTTCCACTGGTTTGTTGTTAATGTCGGATGCGTCCAAATATGGCTTCAATCGGTGACCATTAACCACATGTCGAGTGTGGTCTTTCACGTGCTCGATTTCAATGTCACCGTAGCTCCCGATTCTCACGATCACAAATGGGCCGGTCCATTTGCTCTTCAGCTTACCTGGAAATAATTTCAATCGTGAGTTAAATAACCATACCTTTTGCCCGACTTCAAAATTCCGCTTACGAATCTTTGCATCATGCACCGCCTTCATTTTGGTCTTGTAAGCAGCTGCTGTGTCATACGCTTCCTCGCGTAACTCTTCCAGTTCACATAATTCTAACTTGCGCTCTTTGCCTGCATTATCATACTCTAAATTTAGTGCAGTCATTGCCCACAAAGCACGGTGGGCGATTTCCATTGGAAGGTGGCAACCTTTTCCATAAACTAGTCGGTAAGGAGTTGTCCCAATCGGTGTTTTGTACGCCGTCCGATATGCCCATAAAGCATCATCCAATTTCTTGGACCAATCTTTACGGTCTCCTCGGACGGTCTTTTGCAAAATTTCTTTAATTTGCCGATTGGACACCTCGACTTGACCACTAGTTTGTGGGTGGTATGGTGTAGCAATTCTATGATCAACGCCGTACTTCTTAAGCAATTTTCCAAAATAAAAGTTTTTAAAGTGAGATCCCCCATCACTAATGATAACCCGGGAACCCCAAACCTTGAAAAAATATGGGTTTTAACAAATTCACAGACGACAGCATGATCATTCGTTTTAGTGGCAGTGGCTTCAACCCATTTAGACACGTAGTCCACTGCCACTAAAATGTAAGTCTTACCAAACGAAACCGGGAATGGGCCCATGAAATCAATACCCCATACATCAAAAATGTTAACGATTAAAATAGGATTCATGGGCATCTCATCCCGTTTCGCTATACCCCCCAACTGTTGACACTTGACACAACATTGCACAAACTTCATAGCATCTTTAAACAAAGTAGGCCAGAAAAAACCAGAAGAAAGAACTCTAAAACCCGTTTTCTTCCCACTTAGATGCCCTCCACACGCGGACGAGTGTGCATGCTCCAACACACTCTGCATTTCCTCCTCTGGAATGCACCTCCTCAAAATCTGATCTGGACCTATCTTGAACAAATCTGGTGCATTCCACACATAATGTCTCACCTGAAACAGAAAGTGGCGCCTTTTCTGCGCAGACCAGAAACTTGGAATAGCACCTGCATCCAAATAGTTAACAAAATCAGCAAACCAAGGTGCTTTACTTACCGCAAATAGTTGTTCATCCGGAAACATGTCATTGAATTCAGTGGTGAGCCCATTGTTGAGAACCGGCAGTCGTGACAGATGATCTGCCACCACGTTCTCGCTCCCCTTCTTATCTCGGATCTCCAGATTAAACTCCTGAAGGAGCAGTATCCACCGAATCAGCCTCGGCTTCGCATCCTTCTTCTCCATTAAATACCTGACAGCAGAATGATCAGTATATATAATAACCTTGCTACCCCAGAGATAAGAACGAAATTTGTCTAAGGCATAGACAACTGCTAGTAACTCCTTTTCAGTTGTGGTATAATTCAATTGAGCATCTGAAAGGGTTTTACTAGCATAATAAATGACTACCGGTTTCTTGTCTAGCCTTTGACCTAGCACAGCCCCTAATGCTACATCACTCGCATCACACATAATTTCAAACGGTGATGACCAGTCGGGTGATTGTAACACTGGAGCTTCCACCAACAACTTCTTTAATGTTTCAAAGGATTTTAAACATTCGTCATCAAAGGCAAAAGGTGTGTCTTTTAAAAGCAAATTACACAACGGTTTTGAAATCACACTAAAGCCTTTGATGAATCGACGATAAAATCCCGCGTGCCCTAGAAAAGACCGCACGCCCTTCACATTCGTGGGAGGAGGCAAAGTTGAAATCACATTAACCTTAGCCCTATCAACCTCCATCCCACGCTCAGAGACTACATGGCCCAAGACTACCCCCTCGCGAACCATAAAATGGCTCTTTTCCCAACTTAACACCAAATTAGTTTCAACACAGCGTTTCAAAACTTTAGTTAGTTGGTTTAGACATTTTTCAAAAGACATTCCGAAAATTGAAAAATCATCCATGAAAATCTCAAGATTTTCCCCCACCATATCTGAAAAGATACTCATCATACACCTTTGAAAGGTGGCGGGGGCGTTGCACAGTCCGAATGGCATCCGCCTGAAAGCAAAGGTGCCATACGGACACGTGAACGTAGTCTTGTGTTGATCATCTGGATGAATGGCAATTTGGTTATACCCAGAATACCCATCAAGAAAGCAAAAGAATTTCTGACCTGATAGACGCTCAATGATTTGGTCAATAAATGGCAAAGGAAAATGATCCTTGGAAGTAGCTGTATTCAGCTTCCTGTAATCAATGCAAACCCGCCACCCGGTTACCGGCCGGGTGGCAATTTCCTCACCTTTATCATTTTTAATTACCTGGATACCAGCCTTTTTCGGAACAGTTTGTGTGGGACTCACCCACGTGCTGTCTGAGATTGGGTAGACAATACCTGCATCAAGCCATTTTAGTACCTCCTTTTTGACGACCTCCTTCATGTGCGGATTAAGCCGCCTCTGTGTGTCACGAGCGGGTTTTGCATCCGGCTCAGTTATGATCTTATGCATGACCATAGAAGGACTTATCCCCTTCAAATCCGCAATCGTCCATCCAATAGCTGATTTGTGAGCAATCAGCACCTTCAACAATTCTTGCTCCTGAACCTCGGTCAAGTCGGCTGCAATGATGACCGGTAGAGTGTTGTTCTTGCCCAAAAATGCATACTTCAAATGTGACGGCAAGTTCTTCAACTCCAACTGTGGAGGCTCTACCAAGGATGGTTTGAGCTCTTTGTTCCATGTATCTGGAAGCTTTTCCTGGTGACATGACCAAGGTGGCCTGCCTTCTTGCACTGCATTTAACTCAACTTCCTTCTCTGCCTCAATCAATACCTGCATATGTTCTCTTTCCACCCTGTCAAACACAGAACAATCATCTGATGTGCTGTCCTTGTTCACTAAAGGATCATAGCAAGGAACACATCTATCAACAACATCTGCCATAAAACACGTGTCACAAGCAGGTGGATTAGTCACATTAGAGAACATGTTCAATCTCATCTTCCGATTACCAAATGTCATGTCAATTGTTCCTGAAACACAATCGATTAAGGCATGTGCAGTGGCCAAAAATGGCCTCCCTAATATGACATCCGGTTGTCTTCCCTGCACCCCTGAAACATAATCCAACACTAAAAAGTCCACAGGGTAATAAAATTCTCCCACCTTAACAATGACATCTGTTAACACCCCCCTAGGAAGCTTAGGAGTCAAGTCAGCCAACACCACAGTAGTGTCGGCCTTCTTAAGAGGACCAAAATCGAATTGGTCATACAAGCTTCCCGGGAGGATGCTAATGCTAGCTCCCAAATCCAGTAACGCCCTTTCACTTTTAAAATCCCCGATTTGAATAGAAATCAAAGGCGTTCCTGGGTCATCAAGCTTAGGTGGGAGTGCACCTGACAGAATAGCACTCACTTGCACATTGACATCTAATTTCTTAGGCAACTTTGGTTGCCTTTTCTGTGTGCACAAGTCTTTTAAATACCTAGCATAAGCAGGCACCTGTTTAATTGCATCTAGCAGAGGAAGATTGATTTTTACTTGTTTAAAAACTTCCCACAACTCATCCTGTTGTGGGCCTCTTTTTGCTTTGTGTGATTTATCCGGTTTAAGCAAGGCCGATGGAAATGGGGCCTCGTTAATTACAGATTTAGGTGGTACATTATCAATGAAAACCGGTTTAGATGCAATTACAGGATCCTCACTATCACTTTCCTCACTCTCATCACCATCTTCCACAACCCCCTCTATGAAAGGGTTTGGAGGACTAACCTGGTTATCTACCTTCTTACCACTACGAAGAGTAATTACCTGGTTTACCTGTGCGTTCTTCTGACCAGAACTCTGATGAGCCGGATTTACCTGAGTATCGCTTGGGAGTGTACCTTGAGGTCTCTGTGAAAGCTGCTCTGCCATCTGTCCCACTTGTTTGGTCAATGCAGCCAAAGCCTTATCCCTAAGCTCGTTATCCCTCTTCATCTCTTTCATCATTTCCACAAGGTGAGACATATGAGAACTGTCTGAATTGGAGGGTCCAGGTTGTTGATTGGCAGGCGGGGCTGGTGGCCTGTTATTCTGATAACCGCCCTGCTGTTGATGCCCCTGATTAGGTCTCTGATACTGGGCTTGCTGGTATTGCTGACGATCAAAAGCTTGAGGGTGGGCTCTGTTATTAGGTGACTGAAAGTTTGGGTTCATCTGGTTTGCAGGATTACCATACCTGAAGTTAGGGTGGTTACGAAGCCCAGGATGGTAAGTGTTTGAATTCATATCTCCCTTAACAAAATTCACATCCTCAGTGGAGCCCCCTTGTTGTCCACCCTGACCACCTTGTTGACACTGACTTGGTTTATGACCAAGTTCCCCACACACATTACAAACTTGAGAGACTGGATCTGTTGATGCTGTGGTATTGTCTTTTCCCAACCCGGCCATCTTTACCACTGTCTGTGCCATCAGCTCAATTTGCTCATTAGTCATCTGTGTAGCAGCCCTATTTACTGTCTCATGCTTAGATCTTTTATTTGATTGCTCTAGCCTCTTAGAATTTACGCACATCCGCTCTAACAAGTCCCAATCCACTTGTACGTGGTTGTACAAGAAATTACCATTGCTCTGCGAATTGATGTCCCGGATGTCTTCAGACGACATTCCGTCATAAAAGGCTACTAACAACTCCCACATGCTGATTCCATGATGAGGGCACTTGCGTAGCATGTCCTTAAATCGGGTAAATGCCTCATGAAACAACTCTCCACCCTTCTGCTTGAAGTTCCTGATATTTGCTCGGGCCTCATTAGTCTTCTTCATCGTGTAGAATTCCTCTAGAAACTGTTTTTGCAGATCGGCCCATGTGTAAATACTAGCAGAAGGCAACGAATCAAACCACTCCTTCGCACGATCCTTCAGACTGAAGGAAAACAAAATCAGCTTGACTTCATCTTGTGTAAACCCTTGTAACCCAGTAACTTGACAAAATTGTTCAAAACTCTGTAGATGTGGGTATGGTTCATCGATGGCTCTCCCGTTAAAAGTAGGAATGGAAGTTAACACTGCTGGACGGACTTCATAAGATCTTCCATTCCTCACGGGTGTGACCACAGGTGAAGCATTGGTGGTCAATGCTGGTTGGAAGTAGGCGTTGGCGGCTTGAGCATGCATCATGCCTTGATTGTGATTCATTGGTACTCCCATGTTATATTGAGGAGGCACGGGATTACCTGGCCCATAGTTCGGGGCTTGCATTTGTGGCATCTGAGGCATGTAATATCCCTGTTGTTGCTGTGGATGTCCTTGTGGTGGCTGATTTGGCATTCCATATCCACCATAATTCATCTGAGGCCCGTAGTTCATCTGGTTCTGGGGTGGATGATCATAAATATTATTTAGTTGTCCCTGACGTGGGTCTTGTCCATTCCACCCATCATCCCAGTTTTGTACCCGGCCGGTACCTGTTCCAACTGTCCCATTTATCGTCTCATCATTGTGAGTATGATGATCCTCAGCATTAGATGGTGCTTGGTTTACTGGTTGAGGGTTTTGGTGAAGAGCACCTTCAAATGGTGGAAATGGTGGAAATGGTGGTGGATCATTGTTCACTGGTGGTGGATTGTTATTCGGAGGATTGTTAGAGTTCACCATTGCTGCAGATCGGTTTGATTGGCTTGAAGATTCAAGGTTAGTCCGGTGAATAACCCTGTTGTGGCGAGCTGTTCGTTCGATTTCTGGATCAAATATTAATGGTGAAGTCTTCCCAGAAAATCTTGTATGCATATAACCTGAGATTACCTGCACACAAACAAGCAAACAACCCGAGTAGTACTGATTGAAACAAATTGACAACTAACAATAAACCTTGCGCACTGGCTCCCCGGCAACGGCGCCAAAATTTGATCGCAGTCGAAGGTACAATCAAATAAAACCTAAATACCTTTAGTAAAGGATAAGTAGGGTATCGAATTCAAGAAGCTTGTGGAAGGTTAATTGTAAAACTAGATTACCTAGGCAGTAAAAGTAACACCGGTTTTTTAGAGTTTGAGTTGGTTTTAAGGAAAACAGAATTGCTGAAATTAAAATTACTAAATTTAAGATTAACGAATTAATGAAAACAAACACGAATTAAAATTGAACGATTAAACAATTAATAAGAAGAAGTAACCAACCCTAGATTTCAGATTTGACACGAATCAAAACCATTTATTTCAATTGATTGACAATGTTGTTAACAATTCAACGAACAACAATTAGATTAATCTAATTGTTATCACCTTGATTTAAAACCTAATTAACAATTCAATATGTAGCGGCTAGTGGAGAAGTCGAATGACAATTGAATTATTTTGTTAAATCAAATCAAGTCTATTTGTAAATCCGGAAACAAGTAATAACGAACAAAAGAAAGACTATTCAATCCTACGTTACATTCAATCAATCAAAATAAATATGAAAAGTTCAAGTGTCAAACCCTACATCTAGGGTTAGTCACAAAGTTACTAGCCGGACATCACGGGTGTTGAATCTTCAAGAATCATGGTTGAAATCATCTTTGGATTGTTGAGTTGGTTGAAAAAGGTTGAATCTTGATGCTTGGAATCGTCCCCAAATCGCCCAAGAATGTTGCTTTTTCGTCTGCAAACCGGTGTCTCCGTTTAGGTTTCCTAGCCATGTATTTTTACCGAAAACGCGTTTAAAACGATTAATTTTTCGTGACCATCGTAGCCTACGATGGAAGAATCGTAGCCTACGATAAACCTTCTGTTAAAATTCATTTTTTTTCAGAACCCCGATCGTAGCCTACGATGGAAGAATCGTAGCCTACGATCCAGCATTTTCCAAATTCTTCATTTTTAGTCCCTGCACTTCATACCTTCCACTTCTGACGCTTTCAACCCCTGGACTTCATCCGGGTACACTCTAAGCATCCAAACTCCATCATTTTATGCATTGTTCCTACAAAAACATAATTTCGCGTAGTTATCTAATTCAAACACATCTAATGCATAAAATGTAATAAACCCACAAGATTAACATACATTATATTCGGGTTTTCAGTCGCTCATCACCGACGGGTCGAGATACAACAAAACGGGCTTCCTCTTCGAGTCGTCAAACCGTCTCCTCTAACCCGTCAACAACCGAACTCGCTGATCAACTCCAAGCTTTCACAACTTTTCAAAAACAAAAACACGAAGAAAGGAAAAAAATGCACGAAGAGAAAACTCTCCGAGCCGACCTCAGAGCACTTGAGTCTATGCCTCCCGACATGCTCGACGACGAAGATCGTGAAATAATGAAAAAAATGAAAAAGAAACTCTTGGATAAATATCGTTAAATTTTATTTGAATTGTTAGTTTTTTTAGTATGGTTTTTTTTTTATTTAAATTTGCAATGTAATTTTTATTTTATTTGTATCTTTATTTGAATGGTTTAATTAAATTCTAAGTTTATTATTTTTAGTTTGCAAAAAAAATTAAATAAATCAATTAAATTTAAAAAATGTTGATGACGTGGAATAGTGGGGAATGGTTTTCAGTGGGGTGACCATTGTGGGTGTTTAAGGTTTTCAGTGGGGTGATGACGTGTCATGAAATTTCAGTGGGGAAGGGTTTTCAGTGGGGTGACCGTTGTGGATAATGTATATTTGTATTAATTGATTTTATTATTTATTTATAGTTATTTATTTTTATTTTTGGGGAGGTAAATATACACCGAAAATAATGAATTCGAGCAGGGGCTAAGGCCTAAGGTGTAAACATTTGCATTCAATAATTATTAATGTTCATAACAAACAAATTTTTTATAGGTGTCATGGCTGAAATTAACTACATTCGTTTCTAGTTTTTGGGGTTGTATTGATATGGTAGTCTACCTTTTATGACATTATTTGGAAGAGAATTTCGAGTACTGCATAATGTTTTCAATCGATAGAGAAAAATAAAGAAAACGAGCCACGATCAGTAAAAAAAAAAAAATAAAAAAAAAAAATAATAATAATAATAATAAAAAATGGCTAAACACCCAATTCAATTTTATTAGTAAGAAGCATTCACAAAACTTGCATTTTAATCCAAATACCTATTCTTCTTCGAATTTATAGTCACATGTAGCTAGAATCACAGTTCAACTATAACACGGATTGTTTTATAAAAGTATCTAAACATGTGTGATATGTCTAGCCTATCACATTAGAACATTAGATAAATGTGTGATTAAACCATATTTTTACCTTCACGTCAACTATGGTCCTTCCATATTTGCCTACACGTAAATACGGTTCGATAATTTCCAACATTGCATACCTTAGGCTATTCTTTCGAAGTAAAATATTGTTAATACTAGGTGTAAGCAAGTCCTACCTGTTAAGACCACTCGGAGAGGTTCACGGGAGCAGCACGGGGAGGCTTTCACCGGTTCGGGGAAAAGTGGGAACACCGGCCCCCCGGTTTCAGGGTGGGGTAAACCGGGGTTTACTCACCGAATGAGGCCGAAGGTGGGGAGGGGAGAAAGGAGCCGTTGCTCTTGACCGTTGGGGGTTTAAAAATAAAAATTAAAATTAAACTCTATAAAATCTCACCATTTTTTACATCACAACTCACACTCTTTATCATTTTCTTCTTTCATTCTACACTCAAATTTTATAAAGTTTAAACCAATGGATCCGTTTACGTTTGAGCTTCCCCAATTTGAAAGTAAATCGTCAAGTTCTGAAGAAGACGAGATCAATATCACACAACGAAACTTTCAGTTTTTGTCAACCATCGTGGTCATGAGTTTAAACGAGTCTGGATCCACCGCATCCTCTTCGAGAAGGTATAAACAATTTTTTTAGTATATTTGTTTTAGTATATTTGTTTTTTTATACTTTTTATTATGTTTTTTACAATATATATGTTACAATATTTTTTAAAAGGTATATATGTCGGTTTAATCGTTGTTGCTTATTTTTTATAATCCGAATTTATCGCAGCAATATCACGCCAATAACCCGAATAACTAGTATTTTAAATGTCTTTAATCGTTGTTGCTTATTTTTTATAATCGTTGTGGTTTTTTTTATTTAATGTAATATCTTTTTTAATTTAATGTAATATCTTTTTAAATTTTAATGTAATTATATATTTTATTTTTAATGAATCTATTTAATTTTTATTAAAATAAATTATTAAAAAATGTGGGAAAAAGTTGGATGATACCGTGCAAAATGGGGAAAAGTAGGGAAAGCTGATGTGGCAATGGGAATTAGTGGGGAAGTTTGAGACCACTCCTTGTGGCCTTAAACCCATGAAACAGACGTGGACCGACCCGTGAATTAAACTTGTTTTTTTGTATCTAACCTCTTTTGCCATTAATATTATCCTCTTTGATCACTTAGAGCTCATAGGTTTTTTTCGGTTGTTAGGTGAACTTTTCAGGGAAGCCAACCATCACTGAATTGATGCCACTCGAATACACCTAAAGGTGGAATTATTCTCTCATTCACAGCTAATGCGCTTAAAAACGCTTTGATGACATTGTAGGCCCGGCATTCTTTACGAACAAAAAATCTATCCTTTCTATGACCTATGTGAGATTTGCATAGGAAGTTACATGTTTGATCTGGTATTCTGTTTGGTTCACAGTTATGTTTTCACCTATTATTAAGTTGCAATCTTCCAAGTGATTTTCACACGTAGTATTGAACCAAATAAAAGTGTTGATAACATAAGAATTACAACAACATTTATGGATTTGATGTAGATAGAGTAACAACCTACGTTATTTTATTTGTTGATGACATCTTGATGTGTTCGAGCCACGTCTACTATGATGTTATAAGTCTAATACAAACAAACAAAATCAAAAATAAAAAACAAAAATAAAAATGTCGGTAATACTATTCGCTATTCAGAGAAAACGAATGATGGTCAATTATGACCAGTGGCGCCAGTCAACGGTCGATCAACCACTCTTCTTCCATGTAGACGGTTTCTTCTTAAATCTCAATTCTACCATTCACATCTCTCTCTCCGATCTTCGAATTCTTCATGTTTTCAATAATCATCTTCCTTTCATAAATTGAGACAGTTTTTGTTTGCAATCGGTGAAGGATCATCGCGTTCCGCCATTTCTGGATTTGATTCATCAATAGCTTCCTGTTAATTATACATGGCGGTAAGTTTATCTCCTTACACATGAAATTGTTCTCATATATATTGTTAATCTCGTATAATTTGAGTGTTTTGATTCAATTTTGACTCGGTTTTCGATAAGTTTTTTTTTATTGATTCGTTGCATGCTACTATCGATTAGGAATTGACCTAGTTCTGGAACTGGTAAATTTTAGGTGAGGCGAGAAATCCGTTAGTCAACATTAGCTATTGAAACGCCTGATTCAAATTTTTTTTTGTAAATTTTCATATAATATGCTTGGTTCGATTCAATTTTGGCTAAGTTTTTATATATGAATTTGTTTATGGATTGGATTATGGTGTGTAGATGCTACTACCGATTAGTCGGTTAACCCAGGTCTAGAAATTAGGTGCTGCGAGAAATCAGTTGGTCAACATTTACTCTTGAAACCTTATTCAAATGTTTGTTTTGATTCACGAAGCACATAGTAATGATTTTGATTTTAAAATATATTCAATTTGGTCATGAAAAGTCAAGAGTTGACTTTACTTTTCGGAAGGAGCTACCATAATCAACACTCTCACACCGGCCTCCAACAGGGACGATAATCAGGACTGACCAAAGATGCTTTCACGACGGTTGGGGGAAGTAACAGGAAGATTTAGCAGGTTTCGAAACACCGACGGTGGTCCGTTGGTGGTGAGCCCGATCTAAAGAGAAAGAGAGAGGGCATGTGTGTTTTTCACATATGTTCATCGGTTAGATGGTGGCTTCAACAAAAGTATCCATGGATAACTTAGTCAACATCTGTGTTTCCTTCAATCCTCAAACGACATTGTGCTCTTCATCATCTCCGATGCTTCACTGGAAAACGTCTCGAAATCTAAGCCGACAATGGCAATGAGGCTGTAAAATCGTTGCTACAGTTGTGAAATGCAGGTGGGTGTGATGAGATTCAAAGTACAAGTGTGGGGAGACTTTCTGAAGAAGCCATTTGTAGACGATGAAAAGAGAAAATAGGGTTTACCGGTTTTATATTTCATCATTATACATAGTACAAAGATATTTGTAGTGTGTAATAATAGTAATAGGTGATATTTTTTAACAAATTACTTTGTAAATCCAAAAAATTATAATTCAAAAGTGTTAAAAAATAGAGGGGTCTACCTTGTAAGTAAGGTCATAGGTAGATTATGATGAAAAGACTGTTATTTACAGCTATACTTGTGTACATATCTTGCACTAAGATTGCCCGGTATGCCCCATGAGTGGGCGTGGCACACCGCCCCCTAGGGGCGTGGGAGCATGGGCGTGAGTCGAGCAACGGGCGTGAGTCGAGCAACGGGCGTGAGGCCGTTGGAGGGAGCCGTTGTCCAAGAAAATTTTTTTATTTTTACCTATTTAAACCATTCAAACATTAAACCCAAAAAAATTTTAACTTCCCATTTCAAACATTCAACACAAAAAAATACCCACTCTTCCCATTTCAAACTTTCTTAACCAAAAAAATAATTTCCATGGATCCTAACCAAAACCCAAATTACTATAACCTAAACACTCCACCTAACCGAAACCCGAACACGCCACCTCCGAATTGGTTCTTTAGCCCTTCTCCAATAAATCATTTTTTTGATTCAAACTGTTATCGACTGAATTTTGATTCAAGCCCATAACAAGGGTTTTATTCATGCGCCGATTATGGTTCGAGTCAACAACCGCACGAGTTTGGACAATTATCTCAGGATGAAGTTGTACCCGAGACCCAACCCACTACAAATGCCGGTCCAAGCACGCAACCAAAACAAAGGCGTAGACACAGAAAGAAACAAGCTGGGGATACCGAACCCGCTGTCGGAGATTCATCCTGTCTAGAAAAATGGACTACGGAGGAAGAGTTTCTTTCAACTTACAAAAACTTGGATCGATGTGTCGGAAGATCCAATTGTTGGTAATTACTTTCCTTTTAGTTTTTTAAAATTGTTAATATTTTTTTATAAATTGTTAACATTTTTTTATTAATTGTTTATAGGTCGTAACCAAAAAGGACCGGACTTTTAGAGTAAAATCCAAAATCAATTTTTTCAAGCCATGGGTCGTGGGGAATATCGTACAAACGATATGCTCTCTAGCAAATGGCGTGACATGAACCTAAAGGTTAGAAAGTTCAACGGGATTTATTCCCAGAAATGGCAAACTCGTCGGAGCGGCCAAAGCGACGTGATGATCGAGCTCGAATCGAAAGATCAATACCGGGAAGAGTTTAATGCCCCCTTCACGCTTAAACGGAGTTGGGAGCTTATGAGGAAATGTCCGAACTGGATTCGAATCCCGATTGTACAAACGTCGGCCTCAAAACGATCAAAAGCATCGTCAACCGATAGCCCCGCACGTCGGATGCTCGAGTGAATATAAATCTAAACAATCTCGACGCAGAAGAAGAAGACGACGACGACTAGATAGAGGATTTGACTCGTCCGACCGGGAGAGATCGCGCAAAAACCGACCGAGCAATGGCGAGACGAGGCTCTTCATCTCAAACGACCCCGAATTATAACCAAGGAATAGAACACTTATCTCAACGAATCGGTGACTTTAACGAATTAAAACGGGAACTTCAACGGTTGGTAGAGTTACAACTTCTATTCACCAACACCGAACACTTGACCGGGCTCGACCGTGAAATTGCCTAGCGGGAGAAGGATAAAATTCGTAATAAATATAGAGATAATTAATTTGTATTTTTTTTATTAATATGTAATTTTTTTTAATTTTTTTTATTAGTTTGTATTTTTTTTATTAATTTTTTTATTAGTTTGTAATTTTTTTTTATTAATTTGTAATTTGTTTTTATTAATTATATCTCAATTTAATTTAAAAATGAATGATGACGTGGAGTGAGTGGGTAATGGGGCATTTTCACCAAAATGGTGGGGTGAGTGGTTGTCGTGAGTGCTTATGTGACACCTACGTGGCGCATAGGTGGAGTGATTGTGACACTTGGCATACCTAATAGTCTAAATGAAAATTGCATGCAAATGCATTTTTTTGAAATTAACGCCACCAAGGGAATGAAAGAAGTATTTTTATCAAAATGATTTGGATGCTTACGTGAAAGCCTGTAAAATGAAATTGAACAAAAGCTAAAATTTAAAAAAATAAATTAATTAGTTAATAAAAATGATTCAAACAAAATACCAGTTTGTTTTTTAAATCAAATCTTCATAATTCTCTAGATTATCGTGAACATTCTATAAATTTAATTAACATTATTTTAATATACTTTCTACTAATTCTTTTTGAAGTAAATATAAAAGGATTATTTCAAATGTTTTATAAAGTAACTTTAAATTAAATTAAAGTAAATTTTAAAAAGAGTTTAGCTAAACTCCCATTTATTTATATTCTTGACTAGTCAATAAATTTATTTTAAACATAAGTAACAATCTTAAATAATAAGCTTTTAAATTTACGTCATTTTCTCTTCAACAAAAACCCTTATGATATGGAAAACATTTTACCAAACAAAAACTAATAATTGAATTATACCTTTTGCTATATATTTTATGTACTAATTTCATTTATGTTATTATCTTTTTTAATATTTTCTAAACATTAGTTTTTCATATTCTTTTTTAAACATTCTTGTATAAAATTGTTGTTTTATATTATATTTATAGTTTCATTTGCATTCTTATATATATATATATATATTTTAATTATAACCGTAAAATACCCGTCTACTAGACGGGTATAAAACTAGAAGATATCTCGTCCGTCTAAAATTGACGGTTGTGAAGTTTTTGGAGAGGTTAACATAATAGAGCAAATACTCAACAACAATCTATGGTAAAGTCTTTTATCTTATCATTTCTTTAAGTTATCAAAAAAATTTTTAGATGTGGTCGCAATTTAGTTGATGCTTTTGCGTCTAAATTACATGTGTTTTTGTTTTCATTTAATACTTTTTAACTGAATTATTTGTTTGTTGTTATGTTACGTTATTTAAGAGTTACTGATTTTATTTACTTTATGGTTTTACTTGAATAAAGCTGAATTTATTCACTACTTTACGATTTGTATTTTAATTAATTAAAAAAATATTATTTTTTTAGATCAAATTATAGTAAATTGATGATATTATAGCGAAACACCCGGCCACCGGACGGATATAAAACTAGTTTACATGATTGACAATCTATGTGTAGGCGAGTTAGCATGTAAACAGGTTACGGGTTGGCAGGTCTAATTTTGCAACCCGAACTCGACCCATATATTTATTTATAACAATGTTTTCAACCCTAACCAAAATATACATGAATTCAGATCAACCCAAATATGACTCATTAAATTCGTTTATCTAAATTAATCAAACAAATTTACAAATTGTAAGTTGGTTGTTGCCTTGAAAACTAGTCAATAATAGCGTGTCCGGTATTGCCGCCAATATTTACCTCCACCAAACACCAAAGTTCACTGTTAGAATGCAAGATTACACCAATTCTCGCGTTAGCATAGACCCCAATGATGTTCGGTTTTTTTTTTCCATGTGAAGGAAACTCAAAGCTTTGATTTCCTCAATAATACGGATGACAGATGGACGTTCGTTATCAAATACTACCATATTTCTAGCCTTCCAGGTATACCATAAGACGGTTAGAATGATTAGATGGGTTGCCCCTGTTGAAACAACGATCCTGCTAGGCCTTCCTAGTTTATCCCGTCTACAGCTTGAAGGTATTTGCGACCAAATACCATTAGTCTCACCGCAGGGTGGTGTCCCTACGATCAACCTCCGGCGTGAGAATAAGTATACATTCACGAGAGAAATTATTAAATGCGTTTGAGAGTTAATTGTGTCCAACTACCTGAACAGGGAGTTGGTATTTATAACCTTGGAGGTGCTTGGAGTTCCTTGCTTTGTCCATCATGTATTTTCTTTTATGGGAGGTGCTATTTCTATTGTCCTTCAGTCTGTCTTTTGTTCTATATTTGGTTCTCTGGAGATGACTACTGCTGCCTTTTGTCAGAAATGACTTCTATCACTTGTTTACGAGGTGACATGTAGATCTTATCCTTTTGCCATCAAATTCGAGCTCGGTCTTTGACATTTGCCTTGGAGAAGAAGCTGAAGAATCTTGCATGAACCAGATAGGTTATCATGTCCATAATGGCTTCCTGGTATTACATGGTCAAGATATGTTATCCTTATCATAAGCCTTTATTATGGCGGGATACGTTGTCCTGTCCATATTGATCCTACCCCTGTCATCACCCTCTGTGTTTTGTTACTTGATGAGGTGTTGAGATGAATTTCCAAAAGAGCGCATATTGACAAGGCATATAAACAAACAAACTTACCCGGTATATTCTTAATTTTCAGTAGGGTACATGGGGAAAGATGGAGACAAACCTTACCCTATCTCAGTTGGGTTAAAGAGATTGCTTTTAATGAGTCCTTATTTCAAAGTTATATTTTGAAGTTAATCATCCCAACGCTTTTAACGTTATTTTCACAAAATAAATAAAGTAAGGTGACGATGATTAGGCGTGCACGCACGCACACACATATATATGTTGGAGAAACATAATTTGAAAACCCCTTCTAAGTGTGAAAACTATGAAAACTATGAAAACCACGTAAAAATTATGTGAAAAATTGTTTTTTTCTAAATTTTTTTACAGGTTTGTAACAATATTTGCCACATTTTTATAATATATTAAAAAAACGCCAAGTAAATTTCAAAAGAATTTTTTTTGGAAACCCACGTAAAACATACGTAACATTTGGGCGCAACGTTACGTATGTTTTACATTGGTTTACAAAATATTTTTAAAAAAAAATTCACTTGGCATTTTTGTAATTTTTTTATAAAATGTGCCAAATAATGTTACAAACTTGTAAAAAAAAATACAGAAAAAAAGGCTTTTTACATAATTTTTACGTGGTTTTCATAGTTTTCACACTAAGAGTTGGTTTTCAAACTACCTATACCATATATATACCAGTTGAAAGGAACACCAAGAACTCACTAGCTAGTTGCCATACCACGTACAGTTGAAACGAAACATAGCATGAAGTTAACGAGTGTGTGGTTTTTTCAGTGACTTCCTAGCACACAGGACATAGATGAGATCCTGAGGATCAGTCATCACCCCTTGCTTTGTGATGACGGGGGTAGGACCAATATGCACAGGACAACGAATCCTGCCCATAATAAAGGCTCATGATAAGGATAACATGTCCTGACCATGTAATACCAGGAAGCCCATTATGGACAGGATAACCTATCCGTTTCATGCAAGATTCTTCAGCTTCTTCTCCAAGACAAATGTCGAAGACCGAGCTCGGATTTGATGGAAAAAAGATAAGATCTACATGTCACCTCGTAAACATGTGATAGAAGTCATTCCTGACAAAAGGCAGCAGTAGTCATCTCCAGATAACCAAATATAGAACAAAAGACAAACCGAAGGGCAATAGAAAGAGCACCTCCTGTAAAAGGAAATACATGATGGACAAAGCAGGGAACTCCAAGCACCTCCAAGGTTATAAATACCAACTCCCTGTTTAGGTAGTTGGACACAATTAACTCTCAAACGCATTTAATACTTTCTCTCGTGAACGCATACTTATTCTCACGCCAGAGGCTGATCGTAGGGACACCTCCCTGCGGTGAGACTAACAGTATTTGTTTGCAGATACCTTCAAGCTGTGGATGGGACAAACTAGGAAGGTCAAGCAAAATCATTGTTTCAACACTGTGCAATAACATCTGCAGTTAAAATGTAACCAAGCTGCAAACACCAAGAGAAGACTTTTGATGAAGGTGTGAATAGTTGTATTATTTGATGCGTAATTGAGTGATATTATCAATTTTTGGCACGAAACATGTTTACTTTGAGTATGTTGATGAATTGCAGGTGTCAAGTGTTTAAAGACGTGTTCGGGAGCCTATTGGAGGATTGGAAGAGAAGCCGAGCGAGAAAAATGGTGAAAACATGAAGTTCGGAAGGCCAAAACTTTGCGGATGCATAACTCTATGTGATTCCCAATTGACAAATTAATGAAAACCTAATTGTCTTCCTAATTCGAAACCCGGAGTGATCACCTTTTTCATATATTGCTTACAACTCTTTTGCTTTAATTCGTTTGTTTTCAGTTCAAGTTAATTGTTTTCTAATTCAAAATCTAAATTCAACATTTTCAAGTTTACATTTTAATTGCAAGTAGTTAATTAGTTTGTGTTGAAAGTAATTTCCACTAGACTTCTCGTGGATCGATACCCGACTTCCCTATCTAATTGGGTAGTAGGACTTGAGTGAAAACTCTTATTTTTTGTTGGTACTTCGACACCGATCAACTTTTACCATCATCGCCACACTTTTATTAATCCACTTTAGAATTAGCATACCATCTAGAACAGTTCTCGTCACACAAAGCTGTAGGGCTACAATCAAGTCGAGCCAGGCATGGCTCAAGCTCGAGCTTGTCAATTTTCGAGCCGAGCCGAGAATTTTTTTGAACCAAAATTTCGAGTTTGAGCTCGTAAAACATCTTGAGCCAAGCCACCAATCGGGTCAGTTTTTTTAATCTTCCACTATTTTACGCATATATATTTAATATAACATATGTTATTTTAAAAACCACTTTGAGTTGTGAAAATCATGAAAACAACTATGTAATACCATATAACACATATATAACATCCTGAATATTTTTCATGTTACGTTGCGTGCCAGATGTTACATGATGTTACATAATATTTTCTTTTTAAATATTGGCTCAGTGCTTTTTGATGTTTTTTTTTTTTTTTTGTAAAAATGACTTAAATAATGTTACAAATCTGCAAAAAAAAATCTTTACATGGTTTTTACAACTTACGGTGGTTTTGATTTATGAATTCCATGTATACTATATATATATAGGGTATGGATAATTTGAAAACCACTTTTTATTATGAAAACCCAGAAAACCTCAGGTTTAACATACGTAACAAAACTAAAAAAAATTTATAAAACATACGTAAAAACGTAAAAAAATTCCGTCAGATCTGACGCAGTGTTACGTATGTTTTACAACGTAAGAAAAAATTATAAAATATTTTTTTAAAAATATTTTTTCGGCGCTTTTTTGATTTTTTTTATAAAAATGTGCTCAATAATGTTACAAACATGTAAAAAAAATTTCAAAAAAAAAACATTTGTTTTACATGAGTTTTCAAGGTTTTCTCACTAAAATAAGGTTTTCATTTTTTTAATCCCCTATATATATACATATATATATTAGATTATTTACTTATGCTTATGCTTGTTGTGTGTGCGTGTTATATATAAATCGAGCCAAACCAATGAGTCGAGCCACGAGCCACGCTTGAGCCGAGCCAACTATGGCTTGAGCTTGACTCGTTTTAAATGAGCTTTTTTGAGCGGAGCTTTTCGAGCGAGCCTCGAGCCGTGATCTTTTTGAACAACCTTACAAGGTGCGGATAGATTACGCTTTTAAGGGCCCTTCCTTGTCATGTAGCCATCTGGCTCCATCTCCATTTACACTACAAGAAAAAGGTGCAATAACTGCGACAATCAGGGCGTCTAGCCTGTTAGCAATAGTGGTGACAGTTGTCGCTAAAGGAGAATAAAAGGACACCTTTCCTCCTTTCCCATTTCCCCTCCCGATCGAGCTGCACCCCTCTCTCACCCTCTCGATCGATCTGCAACCCTCGCCCTTCCATCAAAGTTATATATATATATATCAAAGTTGTTGCTGCTCTTGTCGTCACATAAGATCCGGCCGTTATCTGTGCTAAGTTGGTATGTTTTGATCATGTGCTAAGTTTTAGCAAACTCTGATATGTTTTGACTCTATTGGTAAGTTTAGATAAGTTTATTATGTTTTGACTCATTTGATAACCTTTTGGACAACTTTGGTATGTTTTGACCATTTGCTATGTTTTAGCAAACTTTTTTACATGTTAGTTCATTTGATAAAGTTTTTGAACAACTTTGGTTTAACTCAATGTATAATTAATCTAATAGCCTCAAATTACAAGTTTGTTTCAAGATGATAGTTTCAGAGAACGACTCTTGCAATTCTTTGCTTCATGAATGACGAAGACGATTTGGGTGAGGGAGATGAATGATTTATGCAGTCCTTTATATATTTTGTTATGTGTCACACTCCTATAGTTCAGCCTGTTCCACCATGCAATAGGAGGTCACGTCCAGCACCAAGTAAACACCCTCTAATTCGCCATTTAAAGGGACTCTATCTCTAGCCACATAAAGCTTTTCTTTTTCCAGCCTATATAATGATGATAATTTTACACATAAAGACATACTAGCACTAAAGGAGTCAATCCAAAGCATTAATTTCCCCACCTTCCAATTCTCCTAGATTGCCTTTAATTTTTTTTAACGGCAATTTGGATCACTAACAGGTCATAGATCCATTCGATCATATTCACACCCAATATGAGGTAACCCACCATAGATGAGAGAAAACCCCTATTTTGTCCATGCCATGACTTGAACATATGATCTTCCCAATATCAAAATCACATGGTACCTCCACCCAACCACTTGAGCTAAGGATCATTGGTGTTTGCCTTTAATTAAGATCCGGGATTCTGTCCTTGAAATATTGTTCCATGTTCTTGTGATAAACAAACTTCAAGGAAGAAACAAATGAAGCCTAAAAGGAGGGTTGACTCAACTAATTTGAAAGCCCTAAGCAAAACTAAAATCCGGGACGGTTTTTAAATGTCAATGTTAATCACTAGCTTTAATGCATGAGCTTTTGATATCTATTTGACATGTAATTAAACTAGGGTGAAACCCGCGCTTCGCGGCGGTAATCGGGGTAATTGATAATAAAGTTCTGACATAAATGTTTACCGTTGTAAAAATGAGCATTGGAAACATAAAAACGAATCTATAAACACCAAATAAAAAAGTTCGAAGATATTTAAAAAACATTTATACCCGCGCTTCGTGGCTTTAATCGGGTCAATTGATAATAAATGCAATACTTGAATCAGATTTAAAAAAAATTATACCCGCGCTTCCCGGCGTTAATCGGCTCAATTGATAATAAACGGAAGACTCGAACCAAATTAAAAAAAAAAGAATTTATAACGAATCTATAAACACCAAATAAAAAAGTCTGAAGATATTTAAAAAACATTTATACTCGCGCTTCGTGACTTTAATCGGGTCAATTGATAATAAATGCAAGACTTGAATCAGATTTAAAAAAAATTGTATCCGTGCTTCGCGGCGTTAATCGGCTCAATTGATAATAAACGAAAGACTCGAACCAAATTAAAAAAAAGAATTTGCACACACGCTTTGCGGTGTTAATCAGGCTAATTGACCCATGTTTCGCGGCGTTAATCGAGACAATTGATAAGAAATACAAGACTCCAAACAGATTTAAAAAAACAGAATTACAACAGTAATTATTATTAATTAGGAAAAAAAACTGTTTTTTTTTTTACTTTATCGTCTTTATATAAAAAAAATAAAAATAAAAAACCGTTTTTTTTTACTTTATTGTAAAATAATAATAATAATAATAATAATAATAATAATAATAATAGATTTGCAACTGTTTATAGTAAAAAAAAAAAAAACCGTTTTCTTTGACTTTAACGTGTAAAAAAAAAAAAAAAAAAACTCATTTACCACTATAGATCCAACTTCTAATTGTATGTATTGTAATAAGCCACTAATCTAAGTAATAATCTAATGATATAATCAATAATCCAATAAAATAATCAATAACTTAAGTAATAATCCAAGTGATAATCTAATTAACTAATCAATAATAAATTAATTAACTAATCAATATTGTATAATCCAAGTATAAACTATTTATCAAACTACCTAATAATCAATAGTTAATAATCCCAAGCAATTAAGCAAATAAAATTCAGAAACTGCAAACCTAAGAGTGAGCACTGAGCGACTAATGATGAGAACTATATCGGAAGTAAACAAATAAATCAGGTTGCAAACTTAGCTGCCAAATTTGAAAGTTTCAGACAAGAACAAGACTGAGGACGAGAATTGAATCCACGTCTTCAAGATGAAGACAAGAACAAGATTGACTCTCAGAGAACCTTCGTTCCTTCGATTCCTTCGTTCTTTCGATAACTGACATTTTGACTTTTCATCCCTTGCCAGCTTAGACAAACATCTATAGCTTCATTCCCCTATGTCACTTGCCCATGCGTCACTGATCTGCTTTATACTAGAAATTAGGGCTTTCTTTTTGTTTTTTCAATCTTTCCCCACTGTCGATTTTATAAGTAGTAATAAAACCTTAAAAATTAATTCCAAAATCATATTATATTGAACTAAAATTATTTTAAAATGAGACCTAAAAAGACATTAGCCTCAAATCCCTTTTTTTTAAACGGCGATGATCCTGCATACCACGTATGCTGTCTTAACATGGTCCATCGGATAGAGGTAACACGCGGTCACACTAGATGCGTGGGAACCCCCTGGAATGGTTAACCCACGCCCCCTATTGGTCCAGAACCCGAGATTAAGCTCAAGATTCTTTCCTCACCTAGATGTTCTTTAAATCGTTCCTAGCAGAGCTTGAACCCCTAACCTCTTGATCACTCAGTGAAATCCCAACAAGTAAGCTAAATTCGCAGAACCTTAAATCCTTACCTAATTTTAATAAAAGAGAGCGGCCCAACCTAAAAGAAACAATAATGACATAAATTATTTTCCTCAAAAACATGTATGCTTCCCACTTGGCCAATAGGCTAATATAATCGTTCATAGAATCATAGAATCTCCGCTTGCTTGACCTTATCAAAAAACCATAAACGCGGGTTTTGTTTTATGCAAATCATATGTGGAGATTTTCGGACAGAGGTATCATTTATTAGATTAACCAGGTTAATATCACGTATATTACATTGGTTAATTACATAAATAATATATAAAGTCATTAATAAAAATCGTCGATTTTTTATAATTGAATATGATTAAAAATTTTGAAAAACTTAACACTTTAAATAATAAAATAATAATATTATTTTTTTAAATATTACTTTTTCAAAGTTTGTTTTTTAAACATTTTATTTTAGAAAATCGTTTTCAATATTTTCGTATTTTATAATAATTTTGCTTTTGGAAAAAAAAGTATTTATTATATTAATATATGTTTAATGTCTTAAAAAATATTTTCAATCTAAAAATGCATAAATGTGTATTCAATATTTAATATTATTTTTAATGTATGATACATTAAATAAAAAAGAGAATCAGAAAAATTATTGTGATGATAGTCTAGATTATTTGATGACATGTGTCCTATTTTCTTTTGATTTATAATATACTAGGTTAAAACCCATGTATTACATGGGTTTAATATATATATATTTGTTAAAATCGTTAATTTTTTTTCTCATATTATGTTGATTGAATAAATATAAGTTTTCAAGTTTCTAATTTTATATTTTTTTATTATTTTACTTTTGTTTAATTTTTTTACAATAAATATTTGTTACATTTTAACTTTAGTTTTCATTTGTTTATAGATATGATAGACAATTTTATTATTTTAAACATAATTATTCATTTTTTATTATTTAATAAGATGAATACATTAATTGAAGAGAGAGAGGCGAGAAATTAAGAGGTTGATTTAACCAGAGATTAACATGTGGCATAAGAAAATTTTTATTTTTTATAATAGATAGATAATAGAAATAGATAATCATATGAAAATTAGAAAATAAAAAAAAAATATTTTTTTATATAAAATATGGTTGATTTTACGTATAAATTAATACTTTAAATAATAAATTAATAATATTATTTTTTAAACATTTATATTTTCGAAGTTTATTTTTCAAATTTTGTTTTTTAAGCATTTTGTCTTAATATTAAGATATTTAATTTTTTAATATATTAAGAAATCATTTTTGGTAAAAAAAATATAAATAATATAATTATTCTAAAAATGCTCTAGATTAGTAACACGTGTACACAATTATTTTTATTTATTAATGTAAAGACGATTACAATTATACTTTGTAAACCAAATTAATTAGCCATTCAAATGTGCAAGAAAGAAATAAGTAAATAACATCAAGATGACGGTGGTTCATGTTAACTTAGTAAAATTCGATCGCATTCTCAATCTCATATTTGTCGAGTAGCTTGTTATTCATTACCTATCATGTATCAAATATATTCATTCGTTTGTTTAAATTATTCGTTGTGATCGATTCCCAAATACATTTCTTGCCATTTTACTTTATACATGACTTTAGACCATTAGTTAAAAAAATTAAAAACTAAAAAGTATGTGGATTAGTATAGTATTCTTCTACCCATGGACAAAGGAAAACCTACAAAAAGAAAATTTTTATGGGTATGATTCACGTAAACGAATTTGGTAATTAGGTCTAAACCGTTTAATACCATAATACCAAATATCTTCCAATTACGTTTCTTGTATGGTTCTGGCTTCGACTTTGTCTGTTGGGTTAAGGTTCAGGTTCATTAGCCACCACCCTTCGAGTGAAGCAAAAGTGATCTAGTAAAGCTTGTACCTGGCAGATTATTCTTTTTTGTGCATGAAATGGGTGACTTTGCTAAGTTGAATATGAGAAAATCTCTAATCAAATCGTTTGTCCTTATTTCAAAAATTGAAGCACATGCCTTTTCGATCTTCCAATAAACCAATGGATATTGATGTTCCACAAGAGATGCTTCTTGATATTATATTTTAGGCAATTGTTTTAATTCCTTATGATACTCAACGACAAATAGAACTGGAAATGTGAAATGGAATTGTCACCATTAATTACGATGTAACTATCAATACAAATTTGATATCGAAGATAGCTATTAATGTGATTATTTCAAGTATACCTAGCCTGAGAGGATTGACTACACGAATTATTACTTTTCCACTACGAGATATTCATTCTAATTACTTTAGCTATATTTACCCAATTAACACATCTAAAGGAATAAATTTAGGCTTTTTGGATCCTTCGCAATTCATACAAAGGGAAGGGGGACAATATCTCCTATATTTTCATTACAATACTTTCGTTATTAGGTTAGCCATACACTTCATATGTTTTTTACGATTTACACAAATTATTAAATGACATGCTCTTAGTTCATTATTAAAGTGATGAAAGTTGAGATTATGCATGTCTTTTTAGAGAAACGATCTTCTTTCTAACCATGACATGAAAAAACTTAGCATCTGAAAAAACTTTCTAAATACTCTTGAAAATTTTGCTTCAATCAAACTCATTCCAAATCAACCTTTGTAGTTTTGAAAAGTTTACTACAATCTTTTAGTCTGATTTAAATTGTATTATGTTAAGCTATACATGACTTAAACTTATGAATGTTGATCAATATTTGTTTTTAAGAAGATTTACAAGTGTACACTTTATAGACAAGTTGATTTCTAAGGTTGATTGAATTTTGTATCTGTTAAGTGTCAAAGAACCTTATCTATTTGCCCCCATCAAAATGCAAGAAATGAAATAATTGGTTGACAAAGGATTTATATTTAAATGCCCAAAAACATCTCTCATTGTAGTGCACATATTCTCTCGTAGAGAAGAAATATGGAATAGGTAAACGTTATTAGGAGAAATGATGTAACCAACGCCCTTATCACTCCATGTAGGCATCATGTATGCGGCATACAAACAACCCACTCACACCCCACCCATCAACCCCCCCCCTCCTCTCACATGCAGTTGTTAATCTCGTGACCGGGCTCAAGCCTTGCCAGTCACGCCTCCATCATGCCGCCCTCTGTAATAGGATGTTGGGTGCCACTGGGGCGTGACACACCCGGTCGTTCACGCTCCATTACATACAACCTAATATAATGATATTCATGGATTTAATTAGTGTGTAAAAAACCTACTTTTTTTTTATTCATGACATATGGATAGATGTTATATTATATTGCTGGTCAAATGGCGCACACGGTGTATCCACGTAAAACCACTTCATTTGTCTGTCTATTTTCCGTCATCGTATATTATCCAAAGCGCGAAGCCTCATATAAAATTGTGAACAGTTAACACACACCTATCCGGAAGTGAAATACACGAATTTATAATACAACTACGCAATTTTTGTATAATATTTGGAGAAAAGTCAACTGTTGATCAAGGAGTTTTCTTCCTCGAAGATGCCTTCATCTCAATTTCACCATTCACATTTCTCTTTCGTTTTCAGCAGGCTTACAATTTATTAAGATCTTCAATTCCTTCAGTTCTTGTTTGCAATTGCTTCCATTTCTGGCTTTGATTCATCAATAGTTTTCTGGTAATTAGAAATGGCGGTAAGTTTCTCTCCTTGCACATGAAACTGTTCTTAGATCTCTCGTTGATCTCGGATATTTTAGAATTTCGACTAGAGTTTGACTTAGCTTTTGATTCAATTTTGACTTTAGTTTTCGTTAAGTTTCTGTTTATTGTTCCGAATATCCTATCTATATCTACCATCAATTAGTCAGCAGCGAGAAATCAGCTGGTCAAAATATAGATCTTGAAAAATTGTTTGTTTTAATTCACATATAATTTGCTTCTTTACATAAACTAGGTTTTTTCCTTCTACGTGTTGGTACACTCCCAAAAACATATATTATATATCATTTATATAAGTATAAGTTATATAGCAAAATCAAATCTCTCATCATGAATTCTATACAAATTTCTCATAAAAACATAAAATGATACAAAATCTATACAAATATGTTACGAAAACAATAGAAAAAATTAGTTTCAAAATCTTTCTTGCCGGCAACCAGTTGGTTGAATTAAAAGAAAACACAAATATGTAAGCAAACATTTATTTTCTATGAGAACAAATAAATCACCGTTACCTTCTCCAAACATCACCGAAACCTTAGAAAACGTTTATTCACTATGCACACACATATATATAGGGTAATGTTCAAATAATAACGCACTTTTAGAACATTAACCTGAAATAACCCGTCAAAATGAAGTCAAATCTTGGATTTTTTTTAACATCATTGTAAACATATATACACCACTTTCTTCTTTATAGTAACATTTGTTTAATGTAAGCGGGTCGACATTGTTAAAAACAATCTACTTCCTAATTATGACATGAAAAAATTTAGCATGTGCTACTAAATACTTTTGTAAATTTTGTTTCAATCAAACTCTTTCCTAATCAAGCTTTCTAGTTTAATTTTGAAAAAAACATACTATAATCTTTTAGTCAGATTATAAATTCTATCATGTTAAATCATACATGACGTAAACTAAGCCAAGCAAAATGATCAAGTAATGGATCAAAACGGGATCAAGCTTTGTAGTTTGAAGGAATAACCATACTTTTCATTAATAAAAGTGAAAGATTACAATAAACTGACAGGTAAGCGGGCAACTAGTTGTACCGCAACCCTTTTTTGAATTGCAAATCCAATCCTACTAAAAACAATTTTTTGGGTCCCAGGAACTGTGATGTTGTTATGCATAAGCCTCTAAACTCGGTTCAGAAAATTCACAGCTTCCGGAGCCAAGAACCCAAACGTATCAAAAGCAATGGGGGTAAACACATGTTGATTCTCCAAGCAAGCCTTCTCATGTTTAGCAACCTTGCCTGACTCCGCCTTTAACGCAGCTTGACCCGCCACGAATCCCGTATCCCTCAGCTCAATAAGAGGGGACACTCCTGTAAGGTCCACACACGAGTGTTTCCCCCTTCCCATCCAAACACCAAAATATCCGCAGGCCGTAGAGTAGACCTCCCCTCAAGCGGATCTGTTAAGAAATTCACGGGTGCCTCCTTTATAGTAGAGATGTTTGCCCGTTTAATTTTGAAAAACATACTTCTAATCTTTTAGTCAGATTACAAATTCTATCATGTTAAATCATACATGACTTAAACTGAGCCTAGCAAAATGGTCATGTAATGGATCAGAACGGGTTGGGGTCATGATGGATGATGAGTTTTAAGTAAATTAGTTTGAGACTAAATTATTTGTAAGTAAACAAAATTTTATTTAGGTAATATTTAGTAATTTTATTTAGGTAATATTTAGTAATTTTATTTTCAAATATATTATTGATAATCTTACTTGTTTGAATCTATCAATTCTCACCCAAACCAACCATTTTCTTGTTTTGGGTCATGATTATCATGTCTAACTTGAACATATGAATGTTTAACAATATATGTTTTTAAGAGGATTTGCTAGTGTACACTTTTATAGACAAGTTGATTTTTAAGGTTGATTAGATTTTGTATCTGTTAAGTGTCAAAGAATCTTATCTATTTGCCCCATCAAAATGCAAGAATAATGAAATAATTGATTGACAAAGGATTTACATTTATATGCCCAAAAACATCTCATTGTACCTATTCTCTCGTAGAGAAGAAAGAGGGAATACAAATACGTAAACATCTCTCACTTGATTTAACAAACGCGCTAATGATATTCATAATTCATGTATTTAATAAGGGTTATGTTATTCTAACACTCACCTCATACAACTTACACCTTCTATATGTCTCGTATAAATCTATATGAGATGTATAAATGAACAATTATTGGGTGTCAAAATTTGTCAATGTCAATGATTAGACTCATATACTAGGATACGCCTCGTATAGGTCATATACGCGACCAATCATTGGTGTCAATGCAAATGATTAATGATTGGACTCCTATACGATGCTTATAGATCTATATGCGGGCTATAAGATGTATAGGATCGGCAAGGGTGTTAAAATAAAAAAGTTGGGTGTGTGGATAACCCAACCCCTGAACTTTTTTTTTTTGAACGACAGTTAAACTGTCTCGATGTGATACCTTCAGTTATCCTGACAATTGATAGCTAAGATCGATTCCTTGATCTCCAACCTTGAGACACGTGTGCCCCTAGATGTGCGGGAACCGGATGGAATCCGTAAACCCTCGCCCCCCATTAGGTTCGAAGCCGGGATTAAAATCCTGATTTGTTCCTTCACCTGGATATTCATTAAATTGCACCTAAAAAGATTCAAACTCAAGACCTCCACATTGAAAGGATAGACCTTTAACAGTTGAGGCAATTCTCCGGATCTCAGTCCCGTTGATAAGAGTGTAAAAAAGCTACTTAGTTTTTTTCTTATGTTCATGACATATTTGAATAAAATAAGAAGAATAAATCTGACATCTGTGAGTCGTGCTGGGTACATCAAGCAAGAAAAGACTACATCCCAAACTCTTTGAATTTGAGTGTTTTTTATTGCTGGTCAAATGGCGCACACGATAAATCTACGTAAAATCACTTCAGTTTTCTGCCAAATTTCAGTCATCGTTTCTTATTAAAACTTTTGGGTAATATTATTCTTTATTTGGAGAAAAGTCGACTGCTAGTCTTCTTTCTCGATGGTTTCTTCTCAATTTCATCATTGACATGTCTAATTCGTTTTCTACAGGCTTACAATTATCATATTAAAATCTTCATTTCCTTGAGTTTTTGTTCACAATCGCTAAGCGTTCCGCCATTTCTGTCTTTGATTCATCAACAGTTTCCTGCTAATTAGAAATGGCGGTAAGTTTCTCTCCTTGCATATGAAATTGTTCTTAAATCTCTCGTTGATCTCCTATATTTAGGTATTTCGAATACAGTTTGACTTAGCTTTCGATTCAATTTTGACTTTCGTTTTCTATAAGTTTATGTTTATTGATCTGATTATGTCGTTTATATGCTAGTATCAATTAGTCACTAGCGAGAAATCAGCCAGTCAAAATTAGATCTTGAAAAACCTGATTCGATTGTTTGTTTTGAGTCACATACAGATCTGGCTTCCTTTAACCAAAAATTTGGCAATTGCGTACAGTTTGATGGTCGGTTTTTTCTTCAAACATTTGGTCGATCGGTAAAAACCAGACCGGACCATGTGCTCTTACACATTCATACATATGTGTATCAATGTATGTATTATGTATATATGCATGTATAGGTTTTATGATTTAGGTGTTATACACTAAATATAATTATATTTGGGATTACAATGTGATTAACATGTCTCAAACTCTAAAAATGGTTAGGTTTGATTTGATTTTAATTTTCAACAGGTTCAAAATTAAAAAACTTAAAGCCAGAAAACCGAAAACCAGAATGCTCAAACCGTAAAACCAAATCGTTCATAACGGCTTGGTTTGGTTTTATTTCTGAGTGTTTGGTTTTGGTTTTAGTTATTTATAAATCGTTAGGTTTCACCTAAAAACTGGACCACAAACACCCGTAACAAAGGATTGCCTAAGCTTGCAAGGGAACGAATGATCAAAAAGATATAGGAAAAAAAATTAAATTCTAGAAGAGACGGACCCTGGATTTTGATGCCTTATATATAGCCCTCAAATTAATTGAGTCAGCCCTGATCACATATAATTTGCTTGTTTCCATAAATTTTTACTTAGGTTTCCATAGATTTTTTGTTTATTGATTTGATTATGCTGTCTACCGTCTACGTGCTACTGTCGGTTAGTCATGGATTTGGAAATTTTCTCCCATAGCAATAGCCAATAGTTAACAAAAAAAAAAAAAAAGGCAAAATTTCGTTCTTTTTTTTTCTTTCAAATTTTGGGCCATTAGATTTAAGCCCAAATGACCAAACGGAAAACACAATATCACACAAAACTAATCGTGATAACTGATAACCAAAAACTAAAATCTAAAAAAAAAATGATTTTTAAAGATCTAAGAAAAGAAATCTTAAGCTAAGAACCGAACTATGCACACCTTATGATTATGATATTCTAATTATCTAGTGTTAAAACAATCAGAATATCACTTGCAATATGATTTCATTACTTATTTTTATTATTTATTAAAATTTTAATTTTTATAGTAAATTGTTTTTTTTTCTTTGAATCTTAGAAATTGATATAACTTGTTTATTCTTAATAACTTTGCAAATATTCGGTACTTTTTACGCATTTCTAGCAATTGTAATTGAATTAGTATTTTCACAGACTAGACCGAAAGTACCAAAATTTGGCAATTGGGAAAATGAAGAGATTGCTTCTTGTAAGTTTTATTTTGATATGGCGCGAAGGGAATCGACCTCTGTTGTACAGGTATGTTTGAGAAAGCATAGTTACCAACCTCTTATCAAATGTTCCATGTTACTAGTTTTAAATTTCCAAAAAAATTCTTTTTTAATCCAAAATCATCCTATACACATCTTATGGCTATAATCGTCTGATTATTTTCAGTTAAAACAATCAGATTATCATTCATATTATCATTTTATTCTTTAATTTTATTACTCGTTATGATTTTAATTTAATACTAAATTGGTAATTTTTTACTTTGAGTTTTTGACGTTATTAGTTTCTTCTTAACAAACTTTACAAATCTCTAATATCTATTATACATATCTAGTGGCTATAACTGACTTTATTTTTATTTATTTTATTGCAGAAAAATCAAATTGTACCAGAATTTGATTACTGGGAAAATGACGATGATGCTTCATATATGACTTTTTTTAACAAGGCTCCAAAGGAACCGTCCTTGGTTGGACAGGTTTGTCCAGGAAAACATAGTCCTAGCCAGTCATTCAATACACCATCTAACATTTTTAAACACTTAATTTTAATTGGGTTTCGGAATTTCTTTCTTGCCTTTGCAAAATTTAAGAATATGCTTCTTCAATGTAGAGTTAGACTTTTTTTACCAATAACGCAATACAAAATTTGCAACTTGCATTTAAAAACTCATCACTCATCTAACGCATCTCAATTGTGCCAAACTTACGAATTTCTATTATTAAGTAACATCTGGTCAAAGATAGCATCGGTATAGGAACCTTCATGCCCAAGAATCATTGTCAATAAGCCATAATAAGAGAGAAGAAAAGAATACCAAGAGAGTAATACAAAGAATAACAAGAGTGAATGGAATATTTTTTGCGCTTTTGAGTTTTTAGCATTCGGATTTGCGTTTTCAAGTTGTTTAATCTAATTTATCCAATACATATTTATATCAACTTAAAGATGTAAAATGGTTTATAAAATTCAAAAAAAATGGTCAAAAATGTCTATTTTTAGTTTTAACGGCTAGATTAGATTTTTTAGAAAAAAATGGTAACGGTTTGGGCACTGATTTTTTTTCCGATGCAGTTCCAGTTCGGGTAGGAACCGATCTTCAAAATAATAAGGGTTGGAACACGCGGTTATTTTGGGTATTAACTAATTCCTGTTTGAATCGGGTTGGAATCGATTCTAGTTCACGGTTTTTGGGTGAGTCGGGTATATGAACGGTTTTTTTATGCCACTCTAATCAACAGCACACGAGACTAATCATGATAACCAAAAACTAAAGTATAAAAAAACAAAACTGAATGATTTTTAAAAATATTAAAAAATAAATAAATTTTAAGCTCAAAAACAAACTATTTTTTATAGTAAATTGGTGTTTTTTTATTCGAATCTTAAACATTGCTATAATTTATTTGTTCTTAATAACTTTACAAATATTTGATACCTTTTACTCATTCTAGTAATTATAATTGATTTTATATTTTCGCAGACTCGTCCAAAGATACCAAAATTTGGCTACTGGGAACATGAAAAGAATGCTTCTTATACGACTTATTTTGACAAGGTTCAAAGAAAACAGCCCTTCATTAGATAAGTTTGTTCGGAAAAGCTTGTTACCAACATGTCACCACATACACTATCTAACAAGTTTCCAAATTCCCAAAAAGAAAAATCTTTTCCTTTTTTTTTTCAATCCAAAATCAACCTATACACATCTTATAGCTATGATCCTATGATTATTTAGAGTCAAAACAATCAAATTATCATTTAAAATATGCTTTTGTTATTTAATTTAGGGGCCTGTTAGGGAGACACCCGAGTGGATCAATAGACACCCGCAATACGGCCCGTAAAGCCCTTTACGGGTCGTATTGAAAAGAAAATTCTGACAAAAGCTAACACGTCAAATCATAGGGCTGACGCAGGTCTGACACACCCCATACGACCCGTATGTCACCATACGATCCGTATACATCAAATAAGAAAAATGAAAAAGTTAAGAGAGAAAGATTTAATGTGTAGATACCAAAATGAATGCAACATGGAAAGTTCTGGTACTTTAAGATAGGTGGCAGGTACAAAATACAGTTTATCACATCATCTGATAAAAGCTGATGTCCATGCAGTACTATTACAAAAATAGTGGATATTAATAAAGAGATCTTCAAGGGATTGGGTTACTATTTGGGCTGGGAATACAACAAAAAATCTGACACGGGCGTAGGATTGTAAAAAAAAAGTACAAATATAGCAATAAAAAAACAGTAGGATTATAGAAAAAATAAATAAAAAAATAAGTTTATAACTATACGGGCCGTATAGGGCCATACGGCCCGTATGTATTTTCAACTGTCAAACATTTTTCTGACAAAGTCTGACAAAATCTGACACTCATACGATCCGTATAGGGCAATACGACCCGTAAAGGCCTAGGTGGTGTCAATTAATCCATAGGGGGTGTCCAAATAACCTCTCCCTTAATTTATTACTCATTAAGATTAAGATTTTAGTTTAATACTAAAGTGGTATTTTTTTTTTTTACTTTATGAGTATTTGACATGGTAGTTTATTCTTTAACAAACATTACAAATCTCTAAGCGATTATAGCTGACTTTATTTTTTCGTTAAAAAATCCAAAGGTAACAAAATTTGATGACTGGGAAAATTAAGATAATACTCTTTATGACTTCTTTTAATAAAGCTCAAAAGGGACCACCCTTTGTTGGATAGGTATGTCCAGGGAAACATAGTACCAATCTGTCACAACTTACACCATCGAACAAATTTTAAATACCCAATTTTTTTTTTATTTTTTTATTTTTGTTTTTAACCCAAAATAACACCTTAATGTTATAAGTCAAAATAATCAGAACATGATTTAGAATTTGATTTTGTTACTTCATTTCATATTTATTAAGATTTTATTTTAATACTAATTGGTAACAAGCTTTTTACTTTTAGTCTGACATTGCTATTTGTTTCAATTGAAACTTTATAAATTTCTACATTAATTACACGTTTCTAACAAAATTAACTGGCTTTATATTTTCACATAAACATCATTTGACAACCGTAGACTTGCACAAACCGGTTTATTTTTCCAAACTAGTTCGGGTTCAAAACCGGTCCGGTTTAGGTAGGGTAAGGGTGAAACCTGTTTGAGAGAAGGGAATGTCAAACCTATAGAAACCAGTTTGGAGAGGTTGAAATTGGTTTGAAAGGGTTGGAACCTTGATGCCCAAGAATCATTGTGAATGAGCCATAATAAGAGAGTAGAAAAGAATACTTTTAGCATTCGGATTTGCGTTTTCAAATTGTTTAATCTAATTTATCCAATACATAATTATATTAACTTAGAGATGTAAAATGGTCCACAAAATTCAAAAAAAAAAAGGTCAAAAATGGCTATTTTTAGTTTCAACGGCTAGATTAGATTTTTTAGGAAAAAATGGTTTCGGTTTGGGAACTGATTTTTTTCGGTGCAGTTCCAGTTCAGGTCGGAACCGATCTTCAAAATAATAAGAAACCGGGTTGAAACACGCGGTTATTTTGAGAATTAACTGATTCCTCTTTGGATCGGGTTGGAATCGATTCTAATTCTAGGTTTTCGGGTGAGTCGGGTATACGAACGGTTTTTGTTATGCCCCTCTAATCAACAGCACACGAAACTAATCATGATAACCAAAAACTAAAGTATAAAAAAACAAAACTGAATGATTTTTTTAAATATTAAAAAAAATGAATTTTAAGCTCAAAAACAAACTATTCACACTTTATGATTATGATCATGATCTTCTAATTATATAATGTCATAACAATTAGAAAATCAACTGTAGTATGATTTTATTGCTTATTTTTATTATTTATTATGATTTTTTTTATAGTAAATTGGTGTTTTTTTCTTCGAATCTTAAACATTGCTATAATTTATTTGTTCTTAATAACTTTACAAATATTTGATACCGTTTACACATTTCTAGCAATTATAATTGACTTTATATTTTCGCAGACTCATACAAAGGTACCAAAATTTGGCTATTGGGAAGATGAAGAGAATGCTTCTTATACGACTTATTTTGACAAGGTTTAAAGAAAACCACCCTTCATTGGATAAGTTTGTTCAGGAAAGCTTAGTACCGACATGTCATATCGCATGCACCATCTAATGAGTTTCCAAAATCCCAAAAATATTTTTTTTCTTTTTTTAATCCACAATCAACCTATACACATCTTATAGCTATGATCCGATGATTTAACAACCGGAAAAATAAAGATAATGCTTCTTTTGTTAATGAGGCTTAAAATGCACCACCCTCTATTGGACAGGTTCCTCATAGGAAGCCCAATCTGTCACTGCAGCCTGCTGCCTGCGTACGTCATCGAATGATTTTCAAATACCCAAAAAAGAATCTCTCTTTTTTTCCACTTGAAATCAACCCATGTACATCTAATGGTTATAAGTCTGCGCGCAGCGGGTGCCCCCAGTGGCGGATGTACATAGATAGAATGGGTTCACAGGAACCCACCGAGCTTCGGCTCGTTAGTAGGAAAAAAAATCAAAAGAGTTTAACAATAGGATGAACCCACTAATATTTTAGGGGTGAATCATGAAGTGAACCATTAAGATTTTTAAGAGTGAATTATTAATGAAATTTTCACAGTAATTTGTCAACTTGATTGAGACAAGTGATATTTGTTAGAGAAAATCTTGATAATCGATGATTATATTTTATATGATCGTATTAAAATCACTTTCCGGTCATATAAACTTAGCAAACAAAATGGTAGGGGTGTTCAAAAAAATCCGTATCCGAATCCGAAATCGAAATATCCGAAAATCCGTATCCGAAATATCCGAACCTTCGGATATCCGGAAATTCGGATTCGGATAGTAATTTTGAAAAATTTCGGATAGTTCGGATATCCGAACTATCCGAAATAGTTATTTTTTTCGGATATTTTTTCAGATATTCGGATATTTTTTCGGATATTTCGGATAGTTTTTCGGATATTCGGATATTTTTTCGGATAGTTTTTCGGATATTCGGATATTTTTCGGATATTTCGGATATTTTTCAGATTTTCGGATATCCGGATGTATTTTTTTAAAAAAAATTTTCCCTTTTTTTAGAGTTCGAATATCCGAACGGATATCCGAAGTTCGGATATCCGAAATTTCGGATTCAGATTCGGATAGTGAAAACCACTATCTGAAATTTTCGGATATCCGAATTTGAACACCCCTACAAAATGGTAGTTATTAGTAATTAAACCCTCGAATCAAATTAATTTTGGTCATACAAACTTAGCAAATTTTGTTTAATTTCGGGGCGTTGCTCCGAACCCTACAACGGGCGTTGCCTCCTTGACCCATGCCTGCTGAATGGCCAGCAGGACCGCTACCTTGGACCCCGCAAAGGCGCGTGACCCCTTGACTCCCGCTTGGTCTGGAGCTCAGAAATATTAAACGAAAATGCACTATGTATTTTCAAATTCTTTAATGATGACATTTTAGAAATCACTTTCTGAAATCAATATTTCTTCCCAAAATTCTTTTAAGTTTCGAGGCGTTGTCCCGAATCCCACAAAGGGCACTGCCCCTTGACCCCTGCCCGCTGGCTGGCCAGAGGGACCGTTACTTAGCCCCTTGGACCCCACCAAGAGTGCTGCCCCTAAGTCCCCGCAAGGGGGCAACAACCCCTTGACTCATGTTTGGTCCGGAGCTCAGAAATCTTAAATGAGTGTTAAGTCCGCACCTCCGAACTCTTTAATGACGATGTTTTTTTTAATTATTGACTTAATATATCGCACAGTTATTATGTGATGAAAATTACAAGACCCGAACCGTCAAACCGACCCGGAAATTTTTATGTTTGGTTCTATCTAATTGAAACGTTTGAAAATAGTGAACTCACTGGAAAAAATTTCTGGATCCGCCACTGGGTGCCCCGCCCATCCAGCAGCCTTGCCCCCCTTCCGCGGCCAACAGCGGGAACACCACCCCCCTTTGAGCGGCCCCCGCCCAGTGCAGCTCCATAACTCCGGCTCCCCGCTTTGCTTCTCGATTTCTGATTCGTCCACAGCCTTGCCCCCTTTCACTCTCTCTGTATTTTCAAATAGTGAGGAAGGTTTTCAGTGGGATGATGACGTAACAGGAAATTTCGGTGGGTAATTTGAAGATTTTCTTTTAATAGTAAATTGGTATTTTTATATATATATATATATTTATTCTTTGCTACGAGTCCTTGGCATTGTGATTTGTTTCTTATTAAGAAAACTTGCAAACTTCTAATATTTATTAGATATTTCTAGCATGTTAATTAACTTTACATTTTCGTAGAAACATGCAATGGTATCAAGGTTTGATGACTGGGAAATTGAAGACAATGTTTCTTATATGACTTATGTTAACGAGGTTAAAGATGAACTACCCTCCATTGGACAGGTTCGTCCTGTAATACCTAGTACTGACACGTCACCGCATGTATCATCATGTGAGGTGAGGATTCTTAACACTTTTTACCTGATATTTTAAATTTTATTTAGTAGTATTAGTTAAATATATGATAATGCTCCTGATGTGATTTATGTTAATAAGACTATCATTTATAATATGATTTTGTTATTTAATTTTATTACTCATTAAGATTTTAGTTTAATAGTAAATTGGCATTTTTTTTACTTTGAGTATTTGACATTGTTATTAGTTTCTTCTAGACAAATTTCTAATATTTATTACACATTTCTAGCAATTATAACTGACTTTATTTTTCATAGATAAATTCAACGGTACCAAAATTTGATGACTAGAAAAATGAAGATAATGCTTCTTATACGACTTATTTTATAAAGGCTCGAAAGCGACCGTCGTCCGCTGGACATGTTTATCTAGGGAAGCATTGTACAAACGTGTCACTAGATATGTTTGCTGTGCGGTTTGGACGGTTTCACGTTTTTATAAAAATCAGTAGATAACGGTTAATATAATGATGCAAAAGACTATAATCCATTTCAACTTCACATTTCAAAAGTCGAAAATCATAATCCAAAAGCTAGTTCAAAATAACAAAACTAGTCCAAGAAGATTGATGATATGTTAGACAAAATGATGAGTAATTACAATGGTTCATAATAAACTTCCAAGTCATACTTCATTTGAATGCTTTTGTTCTATACACACACGTACACACATACATGGTTGATGCAATTTATACGGTTTAGTATGACTGCAAACTGTAAACAACATCGAACCACTCTGTGTTTAGAATACTTAAAGCATATACTGAACCATCAAGTTTTAAAACCTACCATAGCAACCAATTGTCTTCAGTTCGGTCTGGTTTAGACGGTTTGATTGTTTTATGCACACCCCTACGTGTCACCGCATACACCATCAAACAAATTTCAAATACCCAAAAACAAAAACAGTGTTTTTTTCTTTTTAACCCAAAATCAATCGACGAACATGTTATGGTTATGATTGTTTGGAACCGTAACATCATTTATGATATGATTTTGTTCTTAGTTTTTTTATTCAATAATATTGTATCCTAATAACTATATTTTAACTTTGAGTCTATGACATAGCTATTCGTTTTTGTTAAAGAAACTTTACAAGTTTCTATATTAATTACACATTTCTAACAAGACTATATATTGACAAAAACATCCAACGGAGCCAAAGTTTGGAGATTGGGAGAATGAAGATAATGGTTCTTATAGGAATTATGTTAATGAAGCTCAAAATGCAATGCCCTCTATCGAACGATTTTCAAATGCCCAAAAACTTTTTTTTTTTTGGGGTCTTTTTTCCTCAAAATCAACCCATGTACATTTAATGCTTATGAAGTATAATCCTCTTATTATTCAGTCAAAACCAATGTTTTAAAACCCGGTTCGAACGATTTTCAAATGCCCAAAAACTTTTTTTTTTTTGGGTCTTTTTTTCCTCAAAATCAACCCATGTACATTTAATGCTTATAAAGTATAATCCTCTTATTATTCAGTCAAAACCAATGTTTTAAAAACCGGGTTCGAACCGGATGCCGTCAACTAATCCAGTACGAAACACTTCGGTATTATGCAGGTTCTTTCGATCGATTGTGTTGTCGGTTTAATCCGATTTTACTCGGTTTTACCGATAAAACCGGTATTTTCGGTTTCAAAAAAACACAAAATTTAGGCTTTTAAGCGATTTTCGGCTTTTAAAAGATCGTGAACTTGATGCATTTAACAAGCCAATGTCATAATCCTATTATGCACTTTTATTAAAAAAAAATTATTAGAATGTGAGTACTTTTAAATTGTTTTGGATGAATTTGAGTACTTTTTGAATTGTTTTTGGATGAATTTGTATACTTTTTGGAAACTTATTTGAGTATATGTTCTATTTCTATTTACGGTTTCATGTTCTATTTCACTCCCCGATGGGGATTCTTTTCACCCTTCCCTCACTGTACTACTTCGCTATCGGTCACCCGGGAGTATTTAGCCTTGCAAGGTGGTCCTTGCTGATTCACACGGGATTCCACGTGCCCGATGCTACTCGGGTCTGAGCGTAAGCTAGTGATGCTTTCGGCTACTGGACTTTCGCCATCTAGGGTGCAGCATTCTACCGCTTCGCCTAGCAGCACGACACTTGTATTGCTCTCCCACAACCCCGTTTTCACGGTTTAGGCTGCTCCCATTTCGCTCGCCGCTACTACGTGAATCGCTTTTGCTTTCTTTTCCTCTGGCTACTAAGATGTTTCAGTTCGCCAGGTTATTTTATGGTTAATTAGCGTGTCCGGTTGAACCGTCCGGTACAACCCAGTTCAACCGGTTGAACCATTTTTGAGCCAAATCCGATGCATCTAAAATACCGGTTTTTAAAACATTGGTCAAAACAATCTACATACCACTTATAATATGATTTTGTTCTTAATTTTAAGATTTTCTTTTAATAGCAAACTGGTATTTTTTAAATATTTATTTCTTTGTTTTTATCTTTGACAATGTGATTTGTTTTCTTTTAACAAAATTTAAAAACTTCTAATATTTATTAGATACATCTAGCATATTAACTAATTACTTTACGTTTTCATGTTTGGTATCAAAGTTTGATGGCTCGGAAACTAAGATAATTTTCCTTACATGACTTAGGTTAACGACACCCAAGATGGACCGCCCTCCGTCGGACGGGTTCGTCCTGGAATGCGTAGTACCGATCCGTCACCGCATAAGATACATTATGTGAGTATTCCTGACACTTTTTACCTAATATTTTAAAATTTTTACTTAATAGTATAATTAAATATTTACATAATTGCATAAGAGTTCAGTTTTATTTAATATATCTATAAAGTTTTATGCATTATATATACACTGATAAAATTTGACCTCTTTAGTTTTTGATATATTTTTTTTATTTAACATGTTTGACATGTTTAGGATAACCATTAATTTATTTGTATAAACACCTTAATCATTAGTCACATGATGCTAACTTTTTTGATTTGAAAATTTACAATTGTACCCTTAGGTCAACAATACAACGGTTATTCCTGAGTTCGGTGAGTGGGAGGCTTCATCAAACGAACCATATACGGATATCTTCAACAAGATTCGTGAGGAGCGTGTGATAGGAACACCCATGGTTGCGAGACCATATTACAACATGTCACATAACCATAAACCCAATAACAAGGTATTATCGGTTCTTGGTTTATGTTTTTTTCCCCTTTAAATCTTATTACCAAATTTGAAAGGAGTGAGTGTACTTGTAACTCGCTAGCCATGGTTCATCCGTGACGCATTATTTTTGTTTCATGTGTAGCAATGCTGCTGCTTCCCTTGGTCAAAGTTAAGATTTTAGAAGATTTGTGAATAGCTCTAATGGGCTTTGTGTATCTAGAGTTAGCTTCATCAAAGCATACATAAAAATAGATTCTTTTCTTAATAATATTTGTAAGTGTGATCTTGTTTTCGTGGGGTGCAATGATTTTGAATAACCTTGAGACTCGGTGACGATAAGATTGATTAAATCAGCTCATAGTTTGAAGCTCGTTATATAAAAACTTGTAAAGCTTGTTTGAAATTGACTCGTTTACAAACCGAGCTAGCTCGGCTCAAATCGTTTAGCTTAACATAGGCTTTGATAGGCAACATTTTTTAAGCACACTGGAATTTGTTAAATAATTTAAAATGTAAATTAACTTGTAGTCTTGAATAAAGTGTTTGATTCATAAAATTTTCTAACAATTAAATAATTAATGGAAAAAAGTGAAATGACAAGATATTTCCTTCATTCCTGGCAGTAATTTTACTAAAACCCTAATCGGCTAATCACACGTCATCTTTTACGTTCCTGGTGCAAATCTATTATCGTCTACGATCCACCCGTCGATCTTTTGAACCGAAACAAATCAAACCATCTTTCAATGACACTCACCCTCATCTTTTATAACAATTGTAAGTACGGGCTATATAGTCCTAAACAGGACGTACTGTTCTTTTCTTAAAAAGTTGGCTGGTCTGTATATGGATGGACGACCGTATATTATGGTCGTATACGGATGGACGATCATATATTATGGGTCGTATACGGCTGGACGATCGTAGAGTGTGGCAGTATATGCTGGGCGAGTGTAGGCATGTACGGGTCGTATAGATATATACGGCCTGTACAGATCTATACGGCCTGTATAACTCCTAAAGTTTGCCCGAACCATTATCTTTGTAATGAAAATACTCGATCTATGTATGGCCCGTACTGGCATGCACATAATTTTGTCAGTATGATAGAATGTTTGCTGGTCTCTTATACGGTCCGTACTGGCATGTACAACTGGCTGTATACTGAAGGTAGGGTGTTATAATAAAATATCAGGGTGTCTAATAATCCCAGGCTTTTGATATAACACATAAATATAAAAGACATTATACTAACATTTGTTTAATGTAAGTGGGTCGGCATAATTAAAAACGATCTACTTCCTAATTATGACATGAAAAAACATACTATAATCTTTTAGTCAGATTATATAGTTTAATTTTGTTTCAATCAAACTCTTTCCAAATCAAGCTTTGTAGTTTAATTTTGAAAAACATACTATAATCTTTTAGTCAGATTATATATTCTATCAAGTTAAATCATACATGACTTAAACTAAGCCTAGCAAAATGGTCAGGTAATGGATCAGAACGGGATCAAGCTTTGTAGTTTAATTTTGAAAAACATACTTTTAATCCTTTAGTCAGATTACAAATTCTATCATGTTAAATCATACATGACTTAACCTGAGCCTAGCAAAATGGTCAGGTAATGGATCAGAAAGGGTTGGGGTCAAGATGGAGGATGAGTTTTAAGTAAAATCAGTTTGACTATAAGTTAGTTGCAAGTAAACAAAAAATTTATTTAGGTAATATTTAGTAATTTTATCTTCAAATATATTATGAATAATTCTTACTTGTTTGAACTATTCAGTTCTCATACTTTTAGGTTACCCATCTTGACCTACATTTTGTTAAGTTGTTACTTATCTTAACTCGTTTTATGTTATTATGCTATATATTTTAACCAAAAATATATTAATTGCTCACCCAAACCAACCTATTTTCTTGTTTTGGATCAAGATTATTGTTTCGGGTAAAAATTAACAAGATTAACTTTTAGCAAAACCGAATTAGAAAAATGGGGTATTGTGTTTATCAAGCAAATATGTTAAGTATATTGAAACTATGTTCAGGATATCCCCGAATATCCACGAGGATATTTGAATATATCAAGCAGAAAAATAGCGATACACACAAGATTTATACGAGGAAAAGCCCTTAATCCCTTAGGATTGCCGGCATAAAAACCTCGGGAGGTGACAATCGTCACTCTGCCTAATTTTATTAAAAAGTGAATACAAACAAAGAGCGCAATATGATCGATTCAACGATGCTAGATTAGCTTCAATGAGTGTCGTGTGTGTTATCTGAGCAACTAGTGTCCTATATCGATCCATCACCTCGGTATATATACAAAGAATCTAAAAAAGTACGTTTTACAACGTTCATAAGGTAGTTCCGAATATTCCGGCACTTTCCAATCGTGGATGACTCTTTCAAATCACCCGCATAGATTTCTCTTGGACTCCTTGTTTAAGTTGAAGTAGTTGTTGCATATTTCCGTGATATCAGGACCAGCTATGAGACAACATGTCAATTCCTGAAATCTCACAATAAAAGTTAAGTAACAGAAATAATTGTTAGTAATATTCATATCCTTAAAATATTCCTGATCCCGAAATATCCCGGATCCTGAAATATCCCGAGTAGAAATATTTTGCGCCTAACAATTGCCCCCAATTTTACAGTTTGTGTTTTACAGCTGTAAAATTTTAAAGATAAAATTCGAATTTTAAAATTTGAATTGACGGTTTCGTGATTAAATGGACGGTTAGATGGGGATAACGGTTACTGTTTTTGTGTCGAAATTCTGCATATAATGATCACACGTCTTTCTTTTCTAATCGCTTATCTTCTTTGATCATCTTCTCCGGTAAGTTTTCTATTCCGAATCCTCTGTTTCTCTTGATTTTTAATTAAGTAAAATGTCGCATTCTACTTCTTCATCCGAGGCTAGCGATTTCATCGATCAGAATATCTTACCAAACACTGATCAGAATGCATGTATCTTCGATGATGATCATATTGAGGTTATGCAACTTTCCGGAGCATTCCCTGATGATGCCATCTTTCGTCGGTATGATCCCGCCCTAAAAGCTGATCACAGCTCCTCCAAATGGGTTTGTTTTCCTGAATACCCATTTTCATTAGGCTTAACTTTCCCTTCTCCCACTTTGATTTCTGAATTCTTCCGGATTACCCGTATTTGTTATCCTCAACTTATGCCAATGGGTTGGCTGTTGCTTGTTACTCTTCGTAAACTGAACCATAAGTACGGTCTTAGGATTGGTGTTCCCGAAATTTCTTCTGTTTATCAACTTCGTACTCATGGGTACTCTCGTTTTTTGCTTCAAAGACGGACTGGTGCCTCTGTTTTAGTTCATGGGGTCACCATGAATGAGGATGAGTGGAGAGATAAGTTTTTCTTTGTTAAAAGGAGTTCTATCCCTAAGTTTGTTACTTTGTTTCAGCGCCGAAGTTTGAGTTGCTTGTTGCTGAAAATCAAGATACTGAACAGAGGATACAATCTCTGTTGGCGATCAGGGAAAGAGAACGGAAATTTGTGGCATCCTCCAAAGAAGATATCCCTATTTCTTCTTCATCTCACAGTGCTTCATCACAACATTCTCACGCTCAGATGACATCAGGTATCCTGAAGTTAATTTAATTTTAATTGATTTTATGTTTTAATGTTTTTATTTATGATTTTCAGAATCAGCTTTTGAACTTGAAGACCTCACTGATTTGTTAACCATTAAGAAGGAGAAAGTTAGTCCTGTTGCTCCCAAAGCGAGAATCATGCATACCCGTTCGACCAAGACTTCAAAGAAACGCAAGGGTGCTGATATGGTTAATGTGGACGATATCCCTGATCTCCCTGCTGTCGACCTTCTCCACAAGGTGTATCTTCATAATATGATAATTTTCTAGCAATTATATCCTCATATCCTCTTTATTGTACAGATCATCTCAAAGATATCTAGCGAAAAAGAAGCTTATGAAAAGCAAATCGAAGACCTTGATGATCAAAGGAAGATCGCTGTCGCCAAAGCTGGGCATTACGAGAAGGAGGCCTCAAAGTTCAAGAAACAGGTCAAGGATAATGATGCCGCCCATATGCTGAAGGTGAAGGAAATCATTGAGGGGACTAAGAAGTCTGTTGCCGCTGCTATCCTCAAGGCGAAGATCCAAATGGCAGAAAGGTCAAAACAAAAAGGCTCGAACTTGTGGGACAAGGACCTTGCTGACTGGGTTAAGGTTTTGGCCAAGCTGACTGGGGATATGGCGGAGACTTCTGATGCAGCGGCGAAGACGGCGAGCGTGGTGGAGACCAGTAAGGTGGCAGGAGGTGAGGATATCGGAACTGATGGAGGTGAAAGTGGTGCGGTGATGGGCGATGAAAATAGAGTTGATAAGGTCTGAGCCCATTATGTTTGTGGTTCTTAGTTATGGTAATATGTAGTTTTCTAAACAATATTCTGATGTTAAGTCCCTAGATGGGCAGACAATTTATGAAATTTTAGGTGGAGGGACCATGTGTTTACATGACGAAGCCTAAAATTTCTTTCTTTCAGTTTGACATTTTCAGTATATTGGGTGGAGGGACCATGTGTTTTCATGGCGAAGCCCGATATACTGATTTTACTTTGTTAGTCTTTTGATTTAGTAATATCAATGAATGCTTTAGGATATTTTGTTCAGTTATGTTTTGTAGGATATATCTTGAAATTTCATTTAATCAGATTATTCCCATTGTAGTTTACTCATTTATGTTCAGGATACTTGAAAAGCATATTTAATTAGGATGCTAATTGTAAAAATATTGAGGATATTATTATAGTTTACATATAGTCGAATTCAAATTTTAAAAACATTTATTCAAGGCTTTACTTCAGGATCAGATATTTGCAAAAGGTAATAGTATGATTAAAAATAAAGATATTTAACAAGTCAAGAAATAAATACCAACTCCTTGAATGAGTAGATTTATTCTCGAAGTTCTTCTTATCCCTGTCAGGATAATGTATGAATTAAGTACCTTAATATCCTTGGACATTTTATGACTATACTTGTGTAATATCCTGAAATAATCTTGAGACTTGAGTCCATTTCTTCAATATCCTTAAGCGTGTTCCATGTAGAAGTTATATCCAAAAGTATCCTTGAGAGTTTGTTCCTGCACATGCTCAAAAACAAAAAAGATTGGGATAATCCCAATATACTGGCGACTAAGGCCGGTTAGACTGGCAACAAGGCCGAAAATACTGGCGATAAGGCAAAAAATACTGGCGACAATGCCGATTATACTGGCGACAAGGCCGAAAATACTGGCGACTATGGCCGGAATACTGGCGACAAGGCCGATTATACTGGCGACTAAGGCCGAAATTACTGGCGACAAGGCCGAAAGATACTAGCGACTAAGGCCGAAAGATACTAGCAACTAAGGCCGGAATGCTGGTGACTAAGGCCGTGATACTGGCGACTAGGCCGGAATTTGGTGGATCCCTGGATATAGTCTTTGAAAATGAAATTGTCAGCCACTCAGCGTGTACTGGTCCCAAAATCTCCAACTATGCCGGGATATTACGGAGGATCCATAGTTATAACCCTCGATAATGAAATTGTCAGCCACTCATGCGTGTACTGGTCCCATTATCTTGGATTATAGCAGGATATACGTGCGCTATTGGCGAGGGTATGAACCCTAAGTCTTCATGAGAGACGAAGGTCTCTTGACTTTTGATTTCAGGTCAAAACTTTGCAGCTAGACATAAAGTCAGTGCGGGGTCTTCATCAAGTTTTGATTTCAGGTCAAAACTTGGGCTGAGACATAAAGCCTCGTATCTTCTCCAGCTATTCCTGCAAAGACATAAAATATTTTTGCAAAGGTAGGCATTAGGGATCCCTAAGCCTCTCCAATGCTTAAGTTAGTGTCGAGATAAATTGAGAATATACATCAGGATATAACAGTAGGGATATATAAAGAATATAAGATAATCATGCGGATAAAGATAACCGTTAAATAAAATAAATCTTAAGATGAATGGCATTCCATGCCCTTGGAAGGGGTTCTCCTTCCATAGTGATTAATCTATATGCCCCCTTTCCAGCTTCAGAATCGATTCTATAAGGTTCTTCCCATTTTGGGGCAAGTTTTCCATCCGTTGGATTAGTGGTATTCTGGAATGCTTTTCTTGAAACTAAGTCACCTACTTGGAATCTTCTAATCCTTATATTCTTGTTGTAGGATTTAGCTATCTTTTGTTGATAGGCAGCCATCCTAATCTTCGCAATATCCCTAGATTCATCGATGGTGTCTATATCCTGAGATAATGCTTCGTTATTAGCTTCTATAGTCTGTAAACTTGTTCTTGCAGTAGGGATAATCATCTCAGTTGGGAGTACAGCTTCTGAACCAAATACTAATGAGAATGGGGTTTGACCAGTCGCATTTTTTGTAGTAGTTCTATCTGCCCACAGGACAAATGGAAGTTCTTCAGCCCATTTTCCTTTCTTAGATCCCAACTTCCTTTTGAGATTGTTTATGATTATCTTATTGCTTGATTCTGCTTGACCATTAGCTTGAGGATGTACTGGTGTGGAAGTAATCATTTTTATTCCCCATGCTTCACAAAAGTTGGTAGTTCTTTTGCCAATAAATTGAGATCCATTATCGCAGGTAATCTCAGCAGGTACCCCGAATCTGGTCAGGATGTTCCTTTTTATGAAGGATATTACTTCCTTTTCTCTAACCTGTACAAAGGCTTCAGCTTCAATCCATTTTGAAAAGTAATCAATCATGGCAAGCATGAATACTTGTCCTCCTGGTGCCTTTGGTAGTTTTCCTACTATATCCATTCCCCATTTCATGAATGGCCATGATGAGACTATTGGGTATAAAGGTTAAGCCGGCTGATGAAGGATATTGTTGTGTCTTTGACAAGCATCACATCTCTGGGAATAGGACATTGCATCTTTCCTCATAGTCGGCCAAAAATATCCTGTTCTAAGGATTTTTGAAAGCAATGCTCTGCCCCCAGTGTGATTTCCACAATCTTCTTCGTGGATATCCTTCATTACTTCTAAGGTTTCTTGTTTTTCTAAACATTTTAAGTATGGACCGGCTACTGATTTTCTATACAGGGTATCTCGAATAATTATACATCTAGATATCCTGGTTTTAAAGGCTCGATGGTTTGTTTCTCCGTCGGGTATTTTTCCTGTTTGAAGATATTCCTTAATAGGTGTGGTCCAGGATATCTCATGTGTATCAACATTTAGCGGTTTAAGGATATGATTCGAATTTTCTATATCTATAGCCGGATTCAGGATATGTAGGATAGGGATATTGATATCATCACATATTTTCAAAGATGATGCTAGGTTAGCTAATGCATCTGCTTCATCATTTTCTTCTCTAGGAACTTGTGTGATATCAAAAGTATAGAAATATCCAACTATATCCTTAACTACCTCTAAGTATTTTGCCAATTTATCTCGGTTCACCATATAGGAACCATTAAACTGGTTAGCTATTAGCAAGGAATCAACAAATACGTGGATGTGTCTTCTGTTCATATCCCTAGCTAATTGGAGTACTGCTATCAAGGCTTCATATTCAGCTTCGTTGTTAGTTGCCTAGAACTCACAACTGATCGATTGGGGTATTATGTCCCCTTGTGGCGATTTTAGTATAATCCCTAAACCTGTTCCTCTTATATTTGAAGCTCCATCAGTGTGTAGAGTCCATTCACCAATATCCTCATCCAGAAGTTTAACTTCTGAATCTACTTCTGGTTGAATATCACTACTAAAATCAGCCACAAAGTCTGCTAGTGCCTGAGACTTTATTCTGTTCTTTGTTCATAGACTAGATCATAAGTGCTAAGTTTTACTGACCATTTGGCCATCCTTCCTGATAATTCGGGTTTTCTTAACACCGATTTAATTGGGTACTTTGTTTTAATGTGTATTCTATGTGTCTCAAAATAGTGCCTACGTTTTGTTGATGCCACAATCAAAGCTAAAATTAGCTTTTCTAGGTGGGAATACCTAGTTTCTGCATCTAACAAACTCTTACTTACATAGTATACTGGATGTTGTGATCCTTGATAGTCTTTGACTAGCACTGCACTTACAGTAGTTCGGGATACTGCTAAGTACAGTGATAGTGGTTCACCATCATCTGGTTTCATAAGTAATGGCGCTGAGGATAAGTATTCTTTCAAATCCTGTAATGCCTTCTAATGCTCTTCGTCCCATTGAAACTTCTTATTCTTTTTAAGGATATCGTAGAATCCTTTGAATTTTTCAGAAGATCTCGAGATGAATCTATTAAATGCGGCTATTCTTCCTGTTAACCTTTGTACTTCTTTCACATTTGTTGGGGATTTAAGGTTCAGGATAGCTTGAATTTGTTCCGGGCTAGCTTCTATTCCTCTTTTAGTGACCATATATCCCAAGAACTTTCCTAATCTTACTCCAAAATGACACTTAGAAGGGTTAAGTTTCATATCGTATCGATCTAGGATATCGAATGATTCTTCAAGATCCCGAAGATGATCTTTGGTAATCTTAGATTTGACTACCATATCATCAATGTATACTTGCATAGTGTCCCCCAGCTTATCTTTGAACATCATATTGACAAGCCTTTGATAAGTAGCTCCTGTGTTCTTCAAGCGAAATGGCATTGCTGTATAGCAATATATCCCTGTTGGCGTCATGAAAGCAGTATCTTCTTGGTCCGAAGGCTCCATTTGGATTTGCTGGAATCCCGCCGATGCATCCATGAAGGTTAACATTTCATGGCCTGCTGTAGCATCTACCATTGAGTCTATGTGTGGTAATGGAAAGGGGTCTTTTGGACAAGCTTTGTTTAGATCCGTGTAATCTACACAAACTCTCCACTTTCCATTCTTCTTTTGAACCACGACTACATTGGCCTGTCATCTCCGGAATTTTACTTCTCTAATCATTCTTGCTTTGAGAAGCTTCTCCACCTCTTCTTGGATGAATGCATTCCTCTCAGGAGCGAATTTTCTTCTTTTTTGGTGGATAGGTTTGAAGCTTCTATCTATCCCTAACTTATGTGTGATTACGTCTGAGGATATTCCTGTCATATCCTCGTGTTTCCAAGCAAAGCTAGAGATTCTTGATTTCAGGAAAGAAATCAGTTTCTCCTCAATATCCTTGGGGATATTAGTTCCTATGAGAACTTTGGTCTCCGGATCCTCGGGATTAAGTAATATTTCTTTTACTTCTTTTTCTCGGGATTCCTGATTATCCCCAAGGTTGCTCTTTGATTGCTACATTGATGTTGATTTCGTCGTCACCTTCATCGATGATGAGTAGCACTCCTTAGCTTCTTGCTGGTCGCTATCGATCTTCACGACTCCCCATGGTGTAGGTAGTTTGACGCACTGGTGATATGTCGAAGGGACTGCCTTTATGTCGTATATACAGGGTCTACCTAATATGATATTGTAACAAGATAGAGAATCTATAATACAAAAGCGTTGCATAGAGTTTACCCCCTCGATGTAAACTGGTAACTTAATTTCACCGATGGTAGCTTTTGCTTCTCCGCTGAATCCAACTAATACCAAAGACTTGGTGGTTATTTCGGATTCAGGGATATTCATCCTCTTGAGCGTCTCTAATTGGATGATGTTTACTGAGCTGCCTCCATCAATGAGTATCATGCGCACATAATGATTAGCAACATATAAAGTGATTACTAACCCATCGTGGTGAGGATCTATGATGTTTTCTCGATCTTGTTCTTCGAAGGATATGACAGTATCTTTGGTTATTGTTGAAGTCTTTGTGGGTTTTTCTCCATTCTCCATTTTAGCTTCCTTAGCATGTCTTCTTGCTGCAAAATAAGAAGTACCACATATGTTAGATCCACCAGAGATAAACTTTATTACCTTAGCATCCTTAGGTGGTGTCACACCCCGAGCCGGCGGGGTTGGATCGGAGTCCCCGCCGGGCGGAAGGTTCCCGGGGCGTGATATCGTGGATGATAATCATGATGATCAGATTGTTTACATAGCATCAACGTTTAAGAATATCTAAAGCACAATCAAATGATATGTAGGATTACAAAGTTAAATTACAATAGCAATGTTCTGCAATTTAACTAAGTAAACCTAACCAAAAGAATAATGTATATATCTTGTATATGTACAAGATATCAAAAGTAACATGTGTCATCAACAAAAGTTGTGCTTCCCAAAAGTCTACTAGGTCCTCTAACTGAGCAGCCTAGTATGCATATCCCAAAAGCTTAAGATTAAACCTGTTCTTCACCTGAGAAAGCATGTGAAAAGATCAAGTCAACACAACGGTTGGTGAGTTCATATAGTTTATAAATTTAAAAATAGTTTCACAAACCTCCTTCCGTAAAACCTTAACCTCATTAACTCCACCTGTAATATCCAAGTCGGTATGCTTATATATTAGGGCATATGTAAGGGACAAGCCCTAGCCAACATCCCACCACATACTAACCCGGATATGACATTGTTGTTAATAATAATTAAGCAATTTTACCTACCACACAACTCAATCCTCATCAAGCCTTTGTTATCTGTTTCAATGCTTTCATGTCTAATGTATTCGTACGTGTTAGTTTCTCATCATGTTTATCAAGCATCATAGATTCACACACACATAGTTTAGCATTTACATATCTCCTATAAGCAGACAAAAGCTCTGGAATACCAGTAGTTTAGCAATTACATGTCTCTTATATAGATAACAGCTTAGCATTCAACAAGTTCATGTTTAGCCTTTACATACCTCTTATAAGCGGACAAAAGCTCTGGAATACCAGACGTTCAGCAATTACATGTCCCTTATAACCAGGTAATAGCTCCGTAACGTTACGTTTATGTTTAGCCTTTACATACCTCATATAAGCCGACACAAGCTCTGGAATACCAGTAGTTTAGCAATTACGTGTCCCTTATAACCAGGTAATAGCTTAGAATCGATACTTTCATGTTTAGCCTTTACATACCTCATATAAGCCGACAAAAGCTCTGGATTACCAGTAGTTTAGCAATTACATGTCCCTTATAACCAGGTAATAGCTGAGTATCATTACGTTTATGTTATTACATGTATCTCACCCCATAGGTACAAGCTCTGGAATACCAGACGTTCAGCAATTACGTAGTCTATGGTTAGATACATGTATGATGGCCTAGTAGCATGCAATAGTATCAAGTCTCATGTAATTGAATCAAGTATCATGTATTTGTATCATATCTCATGTAATTGAATCACATCTCATGTAATTGAATCAAATCTCATGTAATTGTATCAAGTATCATGTAGTCGTATCCAGTGTCATGTATTTGTATCATGTCTCATGTAATTGAATCACATCGCATGTAATTGAATCAAGTATCATGTAATCGTATCAAGTAATCAACAATTGATTTTAAGCATCAAGCTTAAAGTAAAGGTTTCAATCATAAGCATTCATGTTTATGTTTAAAGCATTAAATAACATTTAAATAAAATGTTTAACATGCTTCTCAGTCCCGAATTTAAAACAAATAAGTTTGAAAGGGGACAATGAACTCACCTTAAGTCCGAAGTAGTTGACTATGTATAATAAGAATGCACGCACTCTTTGTTTGCACTTGTTTTGATGTTCAAGTTCCTGTATTGATTTCATGATGTTGTAGTTCATAAGTATAAGTTTGTATGAATTTACTACGCGTATAAGTGTTAGTGTTAGCCCTAAAGTCGGCTAACACTCATAAGTCTTGTTTGTTATCCGGCTCCAATTCTTCTTTGTTAAAGCTGTTTTACTTGATCATTGGTAACAAATTGCCATTTATTTAAGACTTTTAAACCTTCAAGTAATTTAATTAAAACTTGTTATCGTTTCATAACAAACGAAATGTTTATTACACCAATGTGTTGGCTTTTTGGTTTTCATTATTTTCCATGTTCATTCTAATGTTTGTAAGTTGTTTAACAACCATTGAGCCGGATAATCTTGTAAGTCATTCGTGTTAATATTGGACTTAGGCAATGCATGGGCCTTAAATGTTAATGGGCCTATTATGGTTTTAGAAACAAGCTAAATGGGCCGAAAGGTAATCGAATTGGACTTTAACAAGTGGGCTTTATGACTCGGGCCAATCAATGCATAAATTAGCTAGCTTAAGCCAAAGAACAAACGGTTTGGGCCCATTTAATAAGATGGGCCGGCTAGTGGCCATGGGCCAAACTATTGGACCGAAGTATTAAGTGAGCCATATGAGAACATTTTGGGTTGAACCGAGTTTCACTCTTGGGTTGGACTATTGGGCTGAATGGGAATACATGTTTTAATAGTTGGGCCCCGAACAATTGCGTTGGGTCAAGTAAGCGAGATGGGCCAGACAACAGGGTTGGGCCGATAGGTTTTACTGTTGGGCCGAATACACAAGAACCTGGGCCGATTGCTTTGTTTGTTCGAATGAAATAGTTGGCCGGTTGTTTGATTACGAAATGGTATTGGGCCGGTTGGTTCATTGAAACCTTGAGTGAGATTATGAGCCAAAAGAAATGCATTTGGGCCAGTGAGTTGCGTGGACTAATTCAACAGAATACCATCACATGTAGTAGGCTGGCTAAACAAACGAAATAGCAGCGAACATTCTGGGATTTTAGAACCAATGTTCGTTTAACAACTGAGAATATCACCAAGGTTCGTTACCTTCAAGGCTCGGCTAACAAAACCAACTAAAGGTTCGGTGCAGATGTGGGTTCGCTGGTGGTTTCATGAGGGAGAAGGGTTCGTACGCATGCTAGGGTTCGGTATGCATGGGGGTTCGGGAGTTGATGCAGCGTTCGTCTGGTGATGGCAAGCGAACCAAAGGTTCGGTGATACGGCCTGAGTCAAGTAGGGTTCGCAGGGTGAAGTCGAGGGTTCGTAGCGTGCAGAGACTCGGCTGGGTTCGCTTAGGGAGAAGGGTTCGTACATGGCTCGTGACCAAATGAGGGTTCGTAGAGACCAAGGGTTCGCACCAGAAGGTTCGAGATGGCTGGGTTCGGTGCTGCTCAAAACCAAGCTAGGGTTCGCGAAGGATTCGGTGGTCAAGGGTTCGGCCATGCTGGCAAGGCTCGGCCATCGGCTACCTCACCCGAACCCTGAAATCCACTGCCGTCTCTTCTGTCGATAGATAGCAAGGCTGTTCCCCCTTGGAGTTGGGACGAGTATGAGTTCCAACATACATGGTTTCGAAGGTTATCACCTCTCCGATCAGGTGTGTGTGTGTGGGTGTCGACGGTGGGTTAAGAAAACCCTAGTTTTCGGTTTAGACTTTGATTCATACCTCGTATTAGACTGAGTAACTTGTTAGATCTGCTGTACTTCCTGATAATAGAGATCAAGATGGTCGTTTAGGCTCAAGAATCACGAAAATCGGTGGAGAAATGAGCTAGTTATGGAGCTTCAAAGATCAAAGATGGTGATTTTTGGTGGTGAGGAGAGAGGTGAACGGTTTTGATGGCTAGAGAGAGAAAGGATTTTGTGAAAATGAAATAAATGCACTCATCAAAGGTTTATATACCCCGAGGTGGTTCGGGTTCGTTTCGGTTGCTCGGTTCGTAATCTCGTCGCGTATCCGGCACTTTACGCGTGTTTTTCGTAACTCAAATAAAATAAGTTTGTTTTAACGATTCGAATGTTATTTATTTCTAAAGTTAAATTTAATTATCGTTGTGATATTTTATTTGTCGCATTTAATTCTTTTTACGCGTTTAATTAATTTGTTCGCGATTTAAATTAAAATAGTTAGAGTTAAAATACCTTATTTTATGATGAGTTTCAAAATTGTAAAATGAGAAATATAATATTTCTTTAAATTTATGATCGTTCGTGTCTTTATTCGTTTTCGTTATCGTTTCATCAGATCGCGTCACCATCGCACGTATTCGTTCGAATCGTCATTCCAACGAACACGTCGATGGTTTGGCTTTCTGATTCTTGTTTTCTACTGTTAAGTTATTATTTCTGAACGTTAAACTATCAGAATTACTCGTACAGATCGTCACCTGTACGAACAACTCGTCGGTTTAGCATTCTGCAACAATAACCATTAAGGTTTGGTTTTGTCTCATCTCACATACGTTTATGTAAACTAATATCACATCATGTATTCGTGTTTCAACACTGTGTTGTCTGACATGTTTTCTGACTGTTAAACCCTAAAGTTTTAGTCAGATTCAGACAATCGTTTAATAGTTCCATGCTAATCAAATGTATAAATAGTCTAAACATAGTTTAACGAATTGTGTACCTGAATCACTGTACATGTTTACTGTTACGATCACTGTTCCGGCACGCGTCCGGCACTGATGTTACAGTCTCCCCTTGTTAGAGAAATTTCGTCCCGAAATTTAAGACTCGTTATTTCGGTACGACTTCCTCGGCAAAGAGTTGGGGATACTTGTTTCTCATGTGATCTTCACGTTCCCAAGTAAACTCAGGTCCGCGCTTTGAGTTCCAACGAACTTTAACGATAGGAATACGACTTCGTCTCAGTTGCTTGACTTTACGATCCATAATCTCCAATGGTTCTTCAACAAAACGTAAGTTTTCATCCAATTGAATTTCTTCAATTGGTATGATAAGAGTTTCATCAGCAAGGCATTTCTTCAAGTTTGAGACGTGAAACACGTCATGTACACCACTAAGTTCATCCGGTAATTTCAATCTGTATGCTACAGGACCAATACGTTCGATGATTTCGAACGGTCCTACGTATCGTGGTGTTAGTTTGCCTTTCTTTGCAAAACGGACTACGCCTTTCCAAGGAGAAACCTTAAGCATAACACGATCTCCCACTTGGAATTCCAACGGCTTACGCCGTTTATCAGCATAGCTCTTTTGTCTGCTTCGTGTCGCTTGTAGTCTTTGTTGTATCTGAGCAATCTTGTCTGTAGTTTCTTGAATAAGTTCTGGCCCGGTGATACGATTGTCTCCCACTTCTGACCAACAGATCGGTGACCGACATTTGCGACCATAAAGAGCCTCGAATGGGGCACAACCGATGCTGCTGTGATAACTGTTGTTGTAGGAGAACTCGATTAGTGGCAAGTGGGAATCCCAATTACCACCGAAGTCTAGAACACAAGTTCTTAACATATCCTCCAGGGTTTGGATAGTACGTTCGCTTTGTCCATCCGTTTGTGGATGATAAGCCGTACTCAAGTTTAATTGTGTCCCTAGAGATTTCTGCAATGACTGCCAAAACCTTGATGTAAATCTGCTATCACGATCTGAAATGATAGACAATGGCACACCATGGCGTACCACTATCTCGTTGATGTAAAGCTTTGCTAGTTTATCCATCGTGTACGTTTCTCGCATCGGCAAGAAGTGAGCAGATTTGGTCAATCGATCAACGATAACCCAAATGGTATCATGTCCACTGGAAGTGCGGGGTAGCTTGGTAATAAAGTCCATAGCTATTTGTTCCCACTTCCATAGTGGTATTTCAGGCTGTTCCAGCAAACCAGATGGTTTCTGGTGTTCCGCCTTCACCTTAGCACACGTAAGGCATCTACCAACATACTCAGCGATGTCTTTCTTCATACCCGGCCACCAATAGAATGCACGTAAGTCTTGGTACATTTTATCAGCACCGGGATGCACAGAGTACTTGGTCTTATGTGCTTCATCAAAAATAAGTTTCCTTAACTCATCTACTGCAGGAATCCAGATACGATCCTTGAAGTAAACAAGTCCATCGGGTTTTGTTCCCAATTGTTTCTCCACACCGCAATCTAAGTCTTTCTTCAAGTTTCCTCGTTCAATTGCTTCCTGTTGTGCTTGACTAATGTGATCGTGTAAACTTGTCTGCACAGTCATTCCCATTGCTCTGACGCGCAAGGGTTTGACCCGTTCCTTCCGGCTCAAGGCATCAGCAACAACGTTTGCCTTGCCTGGATGGTACTTAATCACACAGTCATAGTCATTCAGAAGCTCAACCCAACGTCGCTGTCGCATATTGAGTTCCTTCTGATCGAATATATGTTGTAGACTTTTGTGATCTGTAAATATGGTACACTTGGTTCCATATAAGTAATGCCTCCAGATCTTCAGTGCAAACACCACTGCTCCCAATTCCAGATCATGAGTTGTGTAGTTCTTCTCATGAATCTTTAATTGTCTCGAAGCATAGGCAATGACTTTGTCCCGCTGCATAAGTACACAGCCAAGTCCCTGATGGGATGCATCACAATAAACAACAAAGTCATCACAACCATCTGGGAGTGATAAGATCGGAGCATCACATAGCTTTTGTTTCAATGTCTGAAAGGCTTCTTCTTGTTTTTGCTCCCAAATAAACGGCTCGCTTTTCTGTGTTAGCTTCGTGAGTGGCAGAGCTATCTTAGAAAAGTTTGAAATAAACCTTCTGTAATAGCCTGCTAAGCCTAGAAAAGAACGTATCTCCGTAGGTGTCTTCGGAGTGTCCCAATCTTTTATTGCTTCGATCTTGGCAGGATCAACGTGAATTCCCTCACTGTTAACAACGTGACCTAGGAATTGAACCTCTTTTAACCAAAACTCACACTTAGAGAATTTGGCATAGAGTTTCTCTTCCTTTAACAGTTCCAAGATCGTTCTCAGATGTTGCTCGTGTTCTGCTTTGCTTTTAGAATAGATCAATATGTCATCAATGAAAACAATAACAAATTGATCTAAGTACGGCTTACACACACGGTTCATGAGGTCCATGAAAACCGCAGGTGCATTCGTCAAACCAAAAGGCATCACCATGAACTCATAGTGCCCGTACCTGGTACGAAACGCCGTCTTGGGTATGTCTTCGTCTTGTACTCTAAGCTGATGATATCCGGAACGCAGATCGATCTTCGAAAAGTACTGAGCTCCTTGCAACTGATCAAATAAATCATCAATCCTCGGTAATGGATACCGATTCTTGATGGTTAATTTGTTTAGCTCCCTGTAGTCTATGCACATCCGAAAGGATCCATCCTTCTTTTTCACGAACAAAACCGGAGCTCCCCAAGGTGAGTAGCTCGGTCGGATGAAACCTTTATCAAGTAATTCCTGTAGTTGATTAGATAATTCCTGCATCTCCGAAGGTGCTAACCTATAAGGAGATTTAGCAACGGGCGTTGCCCCAGGAATTAGATCGATACGAAACTCTACCGGTCGCACAGGTGGCAAACCAGGTAGATCATCCGGAAATACTTCAGGATATTCCTTCACTATCGGTACGTCTTGTATCGTTTTCTTGTCTTTGTCTTTCTCCACCACATGAGCCAAGAATGCTATGCACTTCTTTTGCAGACACTTACGCGCTTTTATGCATGATATGATCTTTACGTTTCTCTTGGCTTGATCCCCACGAACTTCCAATACACGATCATCCGTTACTGGAATCCGAAGTAGCTTCTCGGAACAGATGACTTCAACTCGATTGAGTGAGAGCCAATCCATTCCCACGATGATATCGAAACTGCCCAACTCCATCGGCAACAAGTCGATGGAAAATGTATGATCTATAAGTGTAAGTGGGCAGTTCCTAAGTATAGTGCTAACTGTAACTTGTTTCCCATTAGCTACTTCAATAATGTAAGGGGAGTCTAAGGTATCCTCAGTAAGACTAAGTTGTCGTGCAAAATCAGATGAAATAAAACTCTGGTCTGCACCAGTATCAAATAGTATGGATGCATAAGAGTCATGTAAAAGAAATGTACCAGTGACCACATTAGGGTCCTGACGTGCAGCATTAGCTCCAATGACAAAAGCTCGTCCACGAGGTGCTTGTGCTCCAGCTTGCACCTTCTTTGGACAGTTGCGGGAGAAGTGACCTAGTTCCCCGCAGTTGTAGCAGTCTCTGTTGTTGTTATTGCCTGGGTTCTGTGGTGGTGGTGGAGGTAGTGTTCTTGCTGCGGTGTTAGTGGCCTGATTTACAGCAACTCGGCACTTGTTAACCCAGTGGCCAAACCGGCCACAATTCGTGCACTTCCTGCATTGAGCACCAACAGGATGATGATACTTGCAGTTGGTGCACTGGGGATATTCCCCTCCATAACCCCTAGTAGTAGGATTGACAGGTGCTGCAGGTGCCTGTCGCAGAGGGGTAACGGCTGCATAATTCTTGACAACCTTTTGTTTCTTTTTCTGGTGGTACTCAGGTTTCTTTGACGTTGTTTCTTTGGCCTTGCCAGCATCATCTTTCAAGACTCCAGACTTTACCATTACTTTGGTAAGCTTAGCAGAGAGGGAAATGGCTGACTCCAAAGTAGCAGGATATGAACCCAGTACAACGCTTTGTATACATGAAGGTAGTCCTGCCACATAGCGATCAATTAGTTTCTCCAAGGTCGGTACCATTTCTGGCACCAGGGCTACCAGTTCATGATAGCGGTTGGTAAAAGTCATATGATCAGCTCCCTTCATCTCATGATTCGAGAGCTCAATCTCCAGTTGTTGTAGTTCATGTTTCGGGCAAAACTCATTCCTCAGAAGAAGTTTAAATTCTGCCCAGGGCATCGCCATTGCTTCATCTCTTCCCTTGGCTCTTATCTGTGCGTTCCACCAAGTCAAAGCTCGCTTGCTGAAAGAACCAGCTGCATAGCGAACTTTGTGATGTTCTGGACAACCGCTGATGTCCAAAGTATTTTCCATTTTCTCAAGCCATTGGATCAGTCCAACAGCTCCTTCAACTCCGGTAAAGCTCGGGGGTTTGCATCCTACAAAGGACTTATAGGAGCAATCCGAAGTATGACCAGTGTTTCCACTAGCCTCGCCTGTGGTGTGACCAGAAGTGTTGCCTTGTCCTTGAATCCTGTTTATCATCTCTGGGATGACATCCTTTAGTTGACTCGTCAGCTGGGTACTCAGTAGTGTCGCCAAGGCGATAGTAGCAGGATCCAGTGTCGGTGTATTGCTTGAGCCTGGTGGTGGAGAGTGCGGAGGAGGAGGAGGTGGCGGTGGTGAATCCGGTGGTGTAGGAGTCGAAGAGTGAGGAGCAGAAACTTGTGGAGTAGGTTGTTTTCTCGGCGGCATTCTGATCATAACCAAAAGAATTTGGTTAGTGCAATGATCGAACGCAGAAAACATAATGCAAACTTAAGTCTTAAGTTCTCTACATGAGGGTCCCTAAGTTATAGTCTAGGCCAAACCGTTTTAGTAAATGACCTATTATTCTCTATAACCTTGAGCTCTGATACCAATCTGTCACACCCCGAGCCGGCGGGGTTGGATCGGAGTCCCCGCCGGGCGGAAGGTTCCCGGGGCGTGATATCGTGGATGATAATCATGATGATCAGATTGTTTACATAGCATCAACGTTTAAGAATATCTAAAGCACAATCAAATGATATGTAGGATTACAAAGTTAAATTACAATAGCAATGTTCTGCAATTTAACTAAGTAAACCTAACCAAAAGAATAATGTATATATCTTGTATATGTACAAGATATCAAAAGTAACATGTGTCATCAACAAAAGTTGTGCTTCCCAAAAGTCTACTAGGTCCTCTAACTGAGCAGCCTAGTATGCATATCCCAAAAGCTTAAGATTAAACCTGTTCTTCACCTGAGAAAGCATGTGAAAAGATCAAGTCAACACAACGGTTGGTGAGTTCATATAGTTTATAAATTTAAAAATAGTTTCACAAACCTCCTTCCGTAAAACCTTAACCTCATTAACTCCACCTGTAATATCCAAGTCGGTATGCTTATATATAGGGCATATGTAAGGGACAAGCCCTAGCCAACATCCCACCACATACTAACCCGGATATGACATTGTTGTTAATAATAATTAAGCAATTTTACCTACCACACAACTCAATCCTCATCAAGCCTTTGTTATCTGTTTCAATGCTTTCATGTCTAATGTATTCGTACGTGTTAGTTTCTCATCATGTTTATCAAGCATCATAGATTCACACACACATAGTTTAGCATTTACATATCTCCTATAAGCAGACAAAAGCTCTGGAATACCAGTAGTTTAGCAATTACATGTCTCTTATATAGATAACAGCTTAGCATTCAACAAGTTCATGTTTAGCCTTTACATACCTCTTATAAGCGGACAAAAGCTCTGGAATACCAGACGTTCAGCAATTACATGTCCCTTATAACCAGGTAATAGCTCCGTAACGTTACGTTTATGTTTAGCCTTTACATACCTCATATAAGCCGACACAAGCTCTGGAATACCAGTAGTTTAGCAATTACGTGTCCCTTATAACCAGGTAATAGCTTAGAATCGATACTTTCATGTTTAGCCTTTACATACCTCATATAAGCCGACAAAAGCTCTGGATTACCAGTAGTTTAGCAATTACATGTCCCTTATAACCAGGTAATAGCTGAGTATCATTACGTTTATGTTATTACATGTATCTCACCCCATAGGTACAAGCTCTGGAATACCAGACGTTCAGCAATTACGTAGTCTATGGTTAGATACATGTATGATGGCCTAGTAGCATGTAATAGTATCAAGTCTCATGTAATTGAATCAAGTATCATGTATTTGTATCATATCTCATGTAATTGAATCACATCTCATGTAATTGAATCAAATCTCATGTAATTGTATCAAGTATCATGTAGTCGTATCCAGTGTCATGTATTTGTATCATGTCTCATGTAATTGAATCACATCGCATGTAATTGAATCAAGTATCATGTAATCGTATCAAGTAATCAACAATTGATTTTAAGCATCAAGCTTAAAGTAAAGGTTTCAATCATAAGCATTCATGTTTATGTTTAAAGCATTAAATAACATTTAAATAAAATGTTTAACATGCTTCTCAGTCCCGAATTTAAAACAAATAAGTTTGAAAGGGGACAATGAACTCACCTTAAGTCCGAAGTAGTTGACTATGTATAATAAGAATGCACGCACTCTTTGTTTGCACTTGTTTTGATGTTCAAGTTCCTGTATTGATTTCATGATGTTGTAGTTCATAAGTATAAGTTTGTATGAATTTACTACGCGTATAAGTGTTAGTGTTAGCCCTAAAGTCGGCTAACACTCATAAGTCTTGTTTGTTATCCGGCTCCAATTCTTCTTTGTTAAAGCTGTTTTACTTGATCATTGGTAACAAATTGCCATTTATTTAAGACTTTTAAACCTTCAAGTAATTTAATTAAAACTTGTTATCGTTTCATAACAAACGAAATGTTTATTACACCAATGTGTTGGCTTTTTGGTTTTCATTATTTTCCATGTTCATTCTAATGTTTGTAAGTTGTTTAACAACCATTGAGCCGGATAATCTTGTAAGTCATTCGTGTTAATATTGGACTTAGGCAATGCATGGGCCTTAAATGTTAATGGGCCTATTATGGTTTTAGAAACAAGCTAAATGGGCCGAAAGGTAATCGAATTGGACTTTAACAAGTGGGCTTTATGACTCGGGCCAATCAATGCATAAATTAGCTAGCTTAAGCCAAAGAACAAACGGTTTGGGCCCATTTAATAAGATGGGCCGGCTAGTGGCCATGGGCCAAACTATTGGACCGAAGTATTAAGTGAGCCATATGAGAACATTTTGGGTTGAACCGAGTTTCACTCTTGGGTTGGACTATTGGGCTGAATGGGAATACATGTTTTAATAGTTGGGCCCCGAACAATTGCGTTGGGTCAAGTAAGCGAGATGGGCCAGACAACAGGGTTGGGCCGATAGGTTTTACTGTTGGGCCGAATACACAAGAACCTGGGCCGATTGCTTTGTTTGTTCGAATGAAATAGTTGGCCGGTTGTTTGATTACGAAATGGTATTGGGCCGGTTGGTTCATTGAAACCTTGAGTGAGATTATGAGCCAAAAGAAATGCATTTGGGCCAGTGAGTTGCGTGGACTAATTCAACAGAATACCATCACATGTAGTAGGCTGGCTAAACAAACGAAATAGCAGCGAACATTCTGGGATTTTAGAACCAATGTTCGTTTAACAACTGAGAATATCACCAAGGTTCGTTACCTTCAAGGCTCGGCTAACAAAACCAACTAAAGGTTCGGTGCAGATGTGGGTTCGCTGGTGGTTTCATGAGGGAGAAGGGTTCGTACGCATGCTAGGGTTCGGTATGCATGGGGGTTCGGGAGTTGATGCAGCGTTCGTCTGGTGATGGCAAGCGAACCAAAGGTTCGGTGATACGGCCTGAGTCAAGTAGGGTTCGCAGGGTGAAGTCGAGGGTTCGTAGCGTGCAGAGACTCGGCTGGGTTCGCTTAGGGAGAAGGGTTCGTACATGGCTCGTGACCAAATGAGGGTTCGTAGAGACCAAGGGTTCGCACCAGAAGGTTCGAGATGGCTGGGTTCGGTGCTGCTCAAAACCAAGCTAGGGTTCGCGAAGGATTCGGTGGTCAAGGGTTCGGCCATGCTGGCAAGGCTCGGCCATCGGCTACCTCACCCGAACCCTGAAATCCACTGCCGTCTCTTCTGTCGATAGATAGCAAGGCTGTTCCCCCTTGGAGTTGGGACGAGTATGAGTTCCAACATACATGGTTTCGAAGGTTATCACCTCTCCGATCAGGTGTGTGTGTGTGGGTGTCGACGGTGGGTTAAGAAAACCCTAGTTTTCGGTTTAGACTTTGATTCATACCTCGTATTAGACTGAGTAACTTGTTAGATCTGCTGTACTTCCTGATAATAGAGATCAAGATGGTCGTTTAGGCTCAAGAATCACGAAAATCGGTGGAGAAATGAGCTAGTTATGGAGCTTCAAAGATCAAAGATGGTGATTTTTGGTGGTGAGGAGAGAGGTGAACGGTTTTGATGGCTAGAGAGAGAAAGGATTTTGTGAAAATGAAATAAATGCACTCATCAAAGGTTTATATACCCCGAGGTGGTTCGGGTTCGTTTCGGTTGCTCGGTTCGTAATCTCGTCGCGTATCCGGCACTTTACGCGTGTTTTTCGTAACTCAAATAAAATAAGTTTGTTTTAACGATTCGAATGTTATTTATTTCTAAAGTTAAATTTAATTATCGTTGTGATATTTTATTTGTCGCATTTAATTCTTTTTACGCGTTTAATTAATTTGTTCGCGATTTAAATTAAAATAGTTAGAGTTAAAATACCTTATTTTATGATGAGTTTCAAAATTGTAAAATGAGAAATATAATATTTCTTTAAATTTATGATCGTTCGTGTCTTTATTCGTTTTCGTTATCGTTTCATCAGATCGCGTCACCATCGCACGTATTCGTTCGAATCGTCATTCCAACGAACACGTCGATGGTTTGGCTTTCTGATTCTTGTTTTCTACTGTTAAGTTATTATTTCTGAACGTTAAACTATCAGAATTACTCGTACAGATCGTCACCTGTACGAACAACTCGTCGGTTTAGCATTCTGCAACAATAACCATTAAGGTTTGGTTTTGTCTCATCTCACATACGTTTATGTAAACTAATATCACATCATGTATTCGTGTTTCAACACTGTGTTGTCTGACATGTTTTCTGACTGTTAAACCCTAAAGTTTTAGTCAGATTCAGACAATCGTTTAATAGTTCCATGCTAATCAAATGTATAAATAGTCTAAACATAGTTTAACGAATTGTGTACCTGAATCACTGTACATGTTTACTGTTACGATCACTGTTCCGGCACGCGTCCGGCACTGATGTTACAGGTGGGGATGCGGCTCTCTTTGGGAATCCGTCAGGATCCTGCCTCCTTTCCTTCTTTTTTCTGAGAAGTTCCTTGAGATGGCCTTTGCTAAGTAAATAGCTTATTTCTTTTCTCAAAGCAATGCAATCTTCGGTTATATGTCCAAAGTCTTCGTGAAATGCACACCATTTGGACTTGTCCTTTGCGGCGAACTTCTTGTCCTTAGGAGGCCATCTAGCCTTTTCACCTAAATTCTGCATAGCACACATTAGTTCAGGGATATCTACAGAAAAACAATATTCAGATATCCTGGGATAATCTTCATCATCCTCATCATCATCTATAGAATTGACTTTGTGGTTGTCAGACTTATAGTATGGCTTGTATTTGAATGACTTGTTGGTGGGTGAATCGAACTTCCGCTTTCCTTGATCATTAGGAGGAGTTGTAGTAATCCTCTTCTGGATCTCTTTATCATCTTCTAACCTTATGAACCTTAGTGCTCGATTCCGGACCTCGTCCATATTCCTACAAGGATTCATAACCAAATCATCATAAAAAGGTGAGTTCTTCTGTAATCCCATCTTAAATGCTTGAAATGCAGAGGTGATATCGAGGTTAGGGATATCTAAGGACTCTCTGCCAAACTTGTTGACATAACTTCTTAAAGTTTCATCCGATCCCTGTGTTATCCTGTAGAGATCACTAGTTAATCTTTCAAATGTTCTGCTATATGAAAATTGATTATTAAATAAGTTAATCAAATGAGCAAAAGAAGTAATCGAGTAAGGAGGGACTTTGAGTAGCCATTTTAAGGCTGCTCCCGTTAATGTCGAACCAAATCCCTTGCATAAGCAAGCTTCTTTCAAATGTGGAGGGATAGGATTTGTCTCCATTCTTTCTCTATACTGGGCTACATCTTCTTCAGGATCCGTGGTCCCATCATACAACTTCATGGTGGGAGTTTAGAATCTCTTTGGGATTTCGGCATCACATATTGGTGGAGCGAATCTGGATATTCTGTGAGTGATTGCTGGTACTTTCGGGATAGGCTTGACTATTCCTGGTACGCTGGAGATCATATCCCGAAGTTTCTGGATCTCCTTGGCCAATTGAGGAGATATTCCTGATTCCTGCGAAAGACCAAGGTTAGTAGTTTCAAATGGAGAATAATTATAAGTGTTACCGGTATATGGCGTAGGAAGTGATGTTCTAGGGATAAGGATATTATCCCGAGATATTCCCAGATCTTGGGATCATGAAGAAGTTCCGATACTGGTCTGCATAGGGATAAAGTCTCCAGAGTGGTTTCCAGTCATCCCTGATGTTCCAAAATCAAGGATCCTTGGAACTATTGGAGAGGTAGTTTCCGGCTGTTTGTTCTTTTCAGCCTTCAAGTTCTCCATTTCTCTGAGAAGTCTTTGATTCATTCGTTTTTGATCCATCATTTGTTGTTGAACCTGTTGAAACATACTCAAAATATCATCATTAGAGATTAGTATGGGAGTAGAAGTGGTCATCTTTGTTGATGGAGTACTAGCAGCAACAAATGTGATCTTTTTCCCAGCATTGTCGGGTTTCTTGGTGAAAACAGGAATCTGCGAGGATACGTTAGTAGTAGTAGCAGAAATAGTAGGCAATGAATAAGTTGATCTCGGTTGTGAAGCCATTTCTTGATATATTCCTCTTGAAAACGCCTTTAAACAAGGTTTTAATTATAAAAAACACAAGTTTGCCCCACGGTGGGCGCCAAATTGTTTCGGGTAAAAATTAACAAGATTAACTTTTAGCAAAACCGAATTAGAAAAATGGGGTATTGTGTTTATCAAGCAAATATGTTAAGTATATTGAAACTATGTTCAGGATATCCCCGAATATCCCCGAGGATATTTGAATATATCAAGCAGAAAAATAGCGATACACACAAGATTTATACGAGGAAAAGCCCTTAATCCCTTAGGATTGCCGGCATAAAAACCTCGGGAGGTGACAATCGTCACTCTGCCTAATTTTATTAAAAAGTGAACGAATACAAACCAAGAGCGCAATATGATCGATTCTACGATGCTAGATTAGCTTCAATGAGTGTCGTGTGTGTTATCTGAGCAACTAGTGTCCTATATCGATCCATCACCTCGGTATATATACAAAGAATCTAAAAAAGGACGTTTGACAACGTTCATAAGGTAGTTCCGAATATTCCGGCACTTTCCAATCGTGGACGACTCTTTCAAATCACCCGCATAGATTTCTCTTGGATTCCTTGTTTAAGTTGAAGTAGTTGTTGCATATTTCCGTGATATCAGGACCAGCTATGAGACAACATGTCAATTCCTGAAATCTCGCAATAAAAGTTAAGTAACAGAAATAATTGTTAGTAATATTCATATCCTTAAAATATCCCTGATCCCGAAATATCCCGAATCCTGGAATATCCCCAGTAGAAATATTTTGCGCCTAACAATTATTATGTCTAACTTAAACATATGAATGTTTAACAATATATGTTTTTAAGAGGATTTGCTAGTGTACACTTTTAGAGGCAAGTTGATTTATAAGTTCGATTAAATTTTGTATCTGTTGTGTGTCAAAGAACCTTATCTATTTGCCCCATCAAAATGCAAGAATAATGAAATAATTGCTTGACAAAGGATTTACATTTATATGCCCAAAAATATCTCATTGTAGTGCACATATTCTCTCGTAGAGTTAAGAAAGAGGGAATACAAATATGTAAACATCTCTCACTTGATTTAACAAACGCCCTAATGATATTCATAATTCATGTATTTAATAAAAATTATGTTATTCTCACACTCATCTCATGTATCTCACACCTTCTGTACGTCTCGTATAAATCAATATGAGATGTATAAATGAACAATCATTAGGTGTCAAAATTTGTAAGTGTGATTAGACTCCTATACACGGCTCTATACGCGACCAATCATTGGGTGTCAGTGCAAATGATTAATGATTGGACATCTATACGAGACGTATAGATCTATACGCGAGACTATACGGTGTATAGGATCGGCAAGGGTGTTAAAATAAAAAAATTGGATATATGAATAAGCCGTCCATTAAAAAGAGTGTGTAAAAAAGCTACTTAGTTTTTTTTTTAATGTTCATGACATGTTGGAATAGAATAAGAAGAATAAATCTGACATCAGTGAGTCGTGCTGGATACCTCGAGCAAGAAAATACTACATCCCAAACTCTTTGAATTTGAGTGTTTTTTTATTGCTGGTCAAATGGCGCATACGGAAAGTCTACGTAAAATCACTTCAGTTTTCTGCCAAATTTCAATCATCGTTCGTAATCAAAACCTTTGAGTAATAGTATTCTTTATTTGGAGAAAAGTCGACTGTTCGAAGATGGTTTTTTCTTAATTTCACCATTCACATTTCTCTTTCGTTTTCTACAGGCTTACAATAATCATATTAAAACCTTCATTTCCGTGAGTTTTTGTTCGCAATCGCTGAGCGTTCAGCCATTTCTGTCTTTGATTCATCAACAGCTTCCTGCTAATTAGAAATGGCGGTAAGTTTCTCTCCTTGCATATGAAATTGTTCTTAAATCTCTCGTTGATCTCGTATATTTAGGTATTTCGAATAGAGTTTCGATTCAATTTTGCCGTTCGTTTTCGATAAGTTTATATTTATTGATCTGATTATCTTGTTTATATGCTACTATCAATTAGTCACTACCGAGAAATCAGCCGGTCAAAATTAGATCTTGAAAACCTGATTCGATTGTTTGTTTTGAGTCACATACACAGCGGGCTCCCTTTAACCAAAAATTAGGCAATGGCGTACAGTTTGACGGTCGGTTTTTCCTTAAACATTTGGTCGATCGGTAAAAACAGACCGGACCATGCGCGTTTACACATACATACATATGTTTATCAATGTATGTATCATGTATATATGCATGTGTAGGTTTATTGATTTATGTGTTATACAGTAAATAAAATTATATTTGAAATTACAGTGTGATTAGCCTATCTTAAACTGTAAAAATAGTAGGTTCGATTTGAATTTAATTTTCAACAGGCTCAAAATTTAAAAACATAAAAGCAGAAAGCCGAAACCCATAATGCTCAAACCGTAAAACCAAATCTTTCATAACGGTTTGGTTTTATTTTTGAATGTTTGGTTTTGGTTTTAGTTATTTATAAATCGTTGTGTTTCACCTAAAAACCGGACCACAAACACACCCTAATAAAGGATTGCCAAGCTTGCACCCGGGAACGAATGATCAAAAAGATGTAGGAGAAAAATATAAGTTGTCGAAGAGACGAAGGACCATATTTTAATGTCGCATAGGACACTCAAAAAATTAATTGAGCTCATCGCTTATAATTTGCTTGTTTCTATAAATGTTTACTTATGTTTCCATAGATTTTCTGTTTATTGATTTGATTACGCTGTCTACCGTCTACTTGCTCCTGTCGGTGACGGTTAGTCATGGATTTGGTAATTTTCTCCTAAGCAATAGTTAACAAAAAAAAAAAGGCCAAAATTCGTTCCTTTTTTTTCAAATTTTGGGCCATTAGATTTAAGCCCAAATGACCAAACGGAAAACACAAATACACAATATCACACAAAGTCACAAACTAATCGTCATAACCGAACTGATAACCAAAAACTAAAATCTAAAAAAAAATCAAAACAAAATGATTTTTAAATATCTAAGAAAAGAAATTTTAAGCTCAAAACCGAACTATGCACACCTTATGATTATGATATTCTGATTATCTAGTGTTAAAACAATCAGAAAATCACTTGCAATATGATTTCATTACTTATTTTTATTATTTATTAAAATTTTAATTATTATAGTAAATTGTTTTTTTTTCCTTTGAATCTTAGACATTGCTATAATTTGTTTATTCTTAATAACTTTGCAAATATTTGGTACTTTTTACGCATTTCTAGCAAGTGTAATTGAATTAGTATTTTCACAGACTAGACCAAAAGTACCAAAATTTGGCAATTGGGAAAATGAAGAGATTGCTTCTTATACGTTTTATTTTGACAAGGCGCAAAGGGAACCGACCTCTGTTGTACAGGTATGTTTGAAAAAACATAGTACCAACCTCTTATCAAATGTACCATGTTACGAGTTTCAAATTTCCAAAAAAAGAAAATCTTTTTTAATCCAAAATCATCCTATACACATCTTATGGCTATAATCGTCTGATTATTTTGAGTTAAAACAATCAGATTATCATTCATAATATCATTTTATTCTTTAATTTTATTGCTCGTTAAGATTTTAATTTAATACTAAATTGGTATTTTTTTTTTACTTTGAGTTTTTGATGTTGCTATTAGTTTCTTTTTAACAAACTTTACAAATCTCTAATATCTATTGTACATTTCTAGCGACTATAACTCTTTATTTTTTTTTTTGCAGAAAAATCATATGGTACCAAAATTTAATTACCGGGAAAATTACGATGATGCTCCTCCATATATGACTTTTTTTAACAAGGCTCCAATGGAACCGTCCTTGGTTGGACAGGTATGTCCAGGAAAACATAGTACCAAACGCCCAAAATAATCAGAACAACATTTATAATATGATTTTGCTACTTAATTTTATTATTTATTAAGATTTTATTTTGATACTAAATTTTTAGCTACTTTTTTACTCTAAGTCTTGACATTGTTATTTGTTTCCGCTCAAGAAACTTTACAAACTTCTAATATTAATTACATATTTCTAACAATATTACCGGATTTTTTAAAACCAGAAGTGGTTTTCATTTTTTTCAAATAAGGTACAATCGGTTTAGGGTATAAGAGAAAACCCGTTTTGGTATAGGGTATAGGGGAGAACCGGTTTGAATCCGGTTCATTGCATCTCAAATGCACATTTCTACTTCCTTTGGGATGAGTCTTATTCTTCTTATGAATAAAACTCAGACACTAACTCAAAAACATGTTCCGAAACTAGCGTATAAGCTTTGACAGTTAGTAATTCACAAGCTATAGCACCAAGCCAGAATATCAAACCTTATATATTATTCAGCATTTGTAATTCATATAACATACATTTCACTATACCTCAAGCTCACTACTTGGGTGTTACCTCTTTGGCATTTAGGTGTTTTATTTCTTAAAATGTTAAAAAAATTAACCTATGACTTGATTCCAATGTCATTGACCCAGATGAGTTTATATTTGGAGCATATCTTATTAAATAAGTTTCATACTTTTGTTGAAGATTACGGTGGAAACATGTTTTCTTTCGATATAAAAATTTGGGTCATCTTCGTACAAACATAAATCGAAATTTGTTTTGTCAAATATACTTTTTACTCCCGTAACATCTAAAATAGGATTTAAGGTCGCGTCACAAGTAAAAACGGGCGGTGGTGATTTGAGATATTTTTAAAAATTTTCTTTCACTAGTGGTATCATTTTTGTAAACAACTCAATTTATTTTCAAAATGTTTTAATTATTAGTCATTAAATATAATTTAGAAACTACTAAACTAATTATGGGATGATAAATCCTGGAAAATTTTGTAGTTGAGTTTTTTATAATCTCAAGAAATTTAGTGATATAAAGAATATTCTTCTAACTATTATCTTAAAACGGTATAGATCTACTGGTTGAAGGAAAATGATTATGAAAATTTAATAAAGTTTCCTTTTGCCGTAAAATTTTTAAACATTTCAAAAGTCAAATTTCATCGAGTAGGTGCGTCCCAATTCGGACCTAAACAAACGAAATTTGCATCTTTACACAGTTTTGCATAATCTATAAATATTTTCTATTTTTTTAAACATCATGTAATATATTTTTAAAAGCGGCTACTATGAATTTCGGGAACTTCGAGCCAACCAAACATCGGTGGTTAAGTTCATATCGATTTGCAAATTTAAGTTCATACAATAAACATCGGTGGTTGAGATCAAATGTCGGTCAAAAGAATAAAAAATCTAGTGTCATAGCAATTAGAAAGTCACCTATTATATGATTGTATTACTTATTTTTATTATTCATTGATTTTTTTATAGTAAATTGGTATTTTTTTTTCTTTGAATCTTAAACATTGCTATAAATTATTTGTCCTTAACTTTACAAATATTTGATACTTTTTACACATTTCTAGCAATTATAATTGACTTTATATTTTCGCAGACTCGTCCAAAGGTGCCAAAATTTGGCTATTGGGAAGATGAAGAGACTTCTTATATGACTTATTTTGACAAGGTTCAAAGAAAACCACCCTTCATTGAATAAGTTTGTTCAGAAAAGCTTACTACCGACATGTCATCACATGCATCATCTAATGAGTTTCCAAATTCCCAAAAATATTTTTTTTCTTGTTTTTTTAATTCTAAATCAACCTATACACATCTTATAGTTATGATCCTATGATTATTTAGAGTCTAAACAATCAAATTATCATTTAAAATATGATTTTGTTATTTAATTTATTACTCATTAAGATTTAAGTTTAATACTAAAATGATATTTTTTTTTACTTTATTAGTAAATGGCATGGTAATTTATTCTTAACAAACTTTACAAATCTATATAATATTTATTACATATTTCTAGCGATTATAGCTGACTTTATTTTTTCACAAAAAAAAATAAAAAAATTCCAAAGGTATCAAATTTGATGACTGAGAAAATTAAGATAATGTTCCTTACTACTTATTTTAATAAAACTCTAAAGGAACCACCCTTTGTTAGTTGGACAGGTTTGTCCAGGGAAACATAGTACCAAACTCTCACAAGTTACACCATCGATCAAATTTCGAATACCCAAAAAAAAAGTGTTTATTGTATGTTATAAGTCAAAATTATCAGAACATCATTTATAATGTGATTTTGTTACTTCCTTTCATACTTATTAAGATTTTATTTTAATACTAAGTGGTAACTATTTTTTTACTGTTAGTCTGACATTGATATTTGTTTCCGTTGAAACTTTATAAATTTCTATATTAAATATTAATTACACATTTCTAACAATATTAACTGGCTTTATATTTTCACATAAACATCCAACGTTACCAAAATTTGACAACATAAGGCTATTCACAGCGATCACCCCACTGAAAATTCTTCCCCACTGAAATTTCCTGCCATGTCATCACCCAACTGAAAACCTTTAACCCCTACAGTGGTCACCCCACTGAAAACCCTTCCCCACTATTCAACATCATCAACATTATTTAAATTTAATTGAATTCGGGATCGTACGAGAACAGGTTGAATTCGGGATTGGGATTGTTAGGCCTTGGATTCATATTTGTATTTTTTTTTTAAAAAAATAAAGAGAAAGATGAAAGATGATGAGATTGGAGTGATTTTTTTTGTTAAAGATTGGAGTATTTATATGGTGGTTAAAAAAATAATTTTATTTTAACATATAGCCGTTGAACGGCTCTTTTTTGCTTGGGACCAATCACAAACCGAGAAATGTAGCGGGGAGCGGGGGCCGTGGAAGGGGGTTGGGCGGGAGCCGCTGAAGGAGGGGTCGGTGTTCCCGCGGGAGGCCGCCGAATGGACCAACCCCGCTGGGCGGGCGGGGTGACCGCTCTGTCCGGTCTAATGCTTCTTTTGTTAGTGAGGCTTAAAATGCACCACCCTTTATTGGACAGGTTCCTCATAGGAAGCCCAATCTGTCACTGCAGGCTGCATACGTCATCGAATGATTTTCTAATACCCCAAAAAAAAATTCTTTTTTTCCACTTAAAATCAACCCATGTACATCTAATGGTTATAAAGTGTAATTCTGTGATTAATTAGTCAAAACAATCAGAATACCACTTATAATATGATTTTGCTCTTAATTTGAAGATTTTCTTTTAATAGTAAATTGGTATTTTTTATATATTTATTCTTTGCTAAGAGTCCTTGACGTTGTGATTTGTTTCTTTATAAGAAAATTTGCAAACTTCTAATATTTTTAGATATTTCTAGCATGTTAATTAACTTTATATTTTCGTAGTAACATCCAATGGTGTCAAGGTTTGATGACTGGGAAACTGAAGACAATGTTTCTTATATAACTTATGTTAATGTTAACGACGTTATAGATGAACTGCCCTCCATTGGACAGGTTCGTCCTGTAATTCCTAGTACCAACACTTCATCTCATGTATCATCACAAGTGAGGATTCCTAACACTTTTTACCTGATATTTTAAATTTTATTTAGTAGTATTAGTTGAATATATGATAATGTTGCTAATGTGATTTATGTTAATGAGGCTCCAAGTGAACCGCCCTCCTTTGCAATGGTTCGTCGTGAAGTCCATAGTACCGAATCATCATATGAGGTGAGGATTCCTAACACTTTTTACTTGATATTTTAAATTTTGTTTAGTAGTATTAGTTAAATACTTTCATAATTACATAAGAGTTCAGTTTTATTTAATACGTGTTTATAAATTTTTATGCATTAAATAAATATACCCGGTAAAGTTTGCCATATTTTATTTTTGATTTTTTTAATTTTATTTAACATGTTTGACATGTTAGAGATAACCATTCATTTGGTATAAAAAAGTTTAATTGAATTTATTTTACATCTTCATCTTTAGTTGCATGATGCTAACTTTTTTAGTTTGAAAATTTACAATTTTACCCTTAGATCGACCATGCAATGGTTGTTCATAGGTTTGGTGAGTGGGATGCTTCATCAAACAAACAATATACGCATATCTTCAACAAGCTTCCCGAGGAGCGTGTGACAGGATCAACCATGGTTGCGAGACCAAATTACAACATTTCACATAACCGTAAACCCAATAACAAGGTATTATCTTATGTCTTTTCCCCCTTTAAATATTTTTACCAAATTTGAAAGGAGTGAGTGTACTTGTAACTTGCTAGCCATGGTTCATCCGTGACGCATTATTTTTGTTCCATGTATAGCAATGCTGCTGCTTCCCTTGGTCAAAGTGAAGATTTTGGAAGATTTGTGAAGAACTCTAATGGGCTCTGTGTATCCAGAGTTAGCTACATCTAGACATACATAAAAATAGATTCTTTGCTTAAAAATATTTGTAAGTGTGATCTTGTTATCGTGGGGTGTAATGGTTTTGCATAATCTTGAGACTTGGTGACAAGGTTGTTCAAATAGCTTGTCACTTGAAGCTCTTTAAATAAAAACTTGGAAAACTTGTTAGAAATTGACTCATTTACAAACCAACCTAGCTCGGCTTGAATCGTTTAGCTCAACATAGATGTCAAGAATCTAAGATAAAACAACTTACAAATTCAATTCAATCAGTGATTAATACTAAGAAACTTCAACAAGTACAAATCCTAAAATATATGAAACTATTACAATTCGATCTATGTGCAAAGACTCGTATCCCTAGAAATATCAATCCAGAGAACAATCTCTGGAGAACTGCTCAAACACAAACAATCTTAGTTATCCTCTGAATACTCAGATTCATACATAATGAATACAACAGAAAACCCAACATACAAGAGAGTTCTATCAAGAGAATTAAAAAATGGAAGTAAATATACTCTTCAGGAAGACTAACACACACACACTCATATGGACTTGAGGTTGTTAGATATAAGTTATAAGTTATATGTAACAACCTCAAGTTCATATGAATATTCAGCCAGCTACAAGCCTACAAGCCATGACTTAAAACAACCAGCTACAAGCCCATATGTGTTAACAACAAACTACAAGCCCAATCTAATATCCTCATACAAAATATAACAAGTTATAAAATTGAAAAAATATATGTATATTTTTAACAATAGGCTTTGATACAGTAACATCTCATAAATAAAGTTTTAAAATTTTAGATGTTACGATTATGCAATAAATTTAAGCACACTAGAATTTGCTAAATAATTTATACAATAAATTGTCGAGATGGTTCTTGTGGTTTATTAGTATTTAACTCTTGCTTCCTAGGTTACATAAATTACCCATATGGTATCAATCTTTAAACATTTGTAACACATACAGTCATAGATTTCACTCTTGGTCCCTATATTTCCTATGACCCAGGGACTATACAAATGTTTAAAAGTTGTGACCGTATGGGTAATTTAGTAAACATGTTGGGACCATGAGTAATTTACCAAAAGTGAAAGAGATCATCTCGGTAATTTACTCTAATTTAAAATATAAATGTACTTAAATTGATATATAAGAAAATAAAGTCTTTGATATATAAAAGAGTAAATTGTTGATATGGTTCATGTGATTTGCTAGTATTTAACTCTTAGTCTTTAAGTTTAGTAAATTACTCGTATGATCATAAGGATTACATATCTTTTACGATCCTAGGTGCAAATCCATTATCGTCTGTGATCCACATCTACAACAACGATATATATTCTTTCTTTTTTTTTTTTCTTTTCTACAACAATATATGTTCTTTTAAGAAATATACACAAGTAGTTCATTTTTTCATCTAAAAATTTGAAAGAAACCTATTTACTCCTATAATTTTATACAAAATATTTTGAAGATTTTTCTATCTAGATAACCTAAGCATTTACATGTAAGAAATATATAATAAAAAAATGGGTTTATTAATAAATAATTAATATATTTAGCATAAAATGTGTTCCTAGGCACCACTTAAAGGTTAAAATTTACAGGGTATAGTTGTTTGTTTATTTAGCATAATATGTAGATATAAAAAACATATAGTTACGTTTTTTCAATGTATGTGGGTTGGCATTATTGGGTGACTATCATCAAAAAGTATATTTACTATGAGTACTTAGTTATTTTACTACGTCAGTTTTATTGGATTTATATATGCTACCGTTTCTTCATGCTCTTTTTTCATATGTTTATATGTATGTGATTGCCATGTGTTTATCCAGTTATTTGTTTTTTACGTGTAGCATGTTTTTGAGCAAAAAAAGGATATAAACTTGAGTCAGTGGTCTCTTCTGAAGCAATCTTTCTATCTCTTTTTTATGGTAGGGATAAGATTTGTTTTTATATCTTCCCTCCTATACCTCACTTAAATTGAGATTTCATTACGTATGTTTGTTTATTTGTGCATTAAAATGTATGTGTTTGATTAATGAATTATTTCTTATTTAAACAGGTTTTAACATTAACTAGTTGTTTCTCACCATGTGTTACCAGGGCGGGGAGCGATGAGATTGTTGCTTAGAATTAATATTAACCAATAAACACATGTATAGGGTCAAGGGAAAAACATTAATTTATAGCCATATAGATTTGTATTGAACTATTGATTGATTGTATTATTTATTTATTGTTATTTACATAATTGGCTATACACCCAATTCAATTTTATCAGCAAATTACAATCCAAATACCTATTCTTTGTATTTATAATCACATATAGCTAGAATCACAATTTAACTATAACATGGATTGTTTTAAAATATTTATATAAACATATGTCTAGCCTATCACATTAGAACATTAGTTATATATGTGATTAAACCATATTTTGAACTTCATGTCAACTATGGTCCTTCCATATTATCCTACACGCAAATACGTTCTGATAATTTCCAACATTGCATACCTTATATTATTCTTTCGAAGCAAAATAACTTGTGAAGCCCATAAAACGGACGTGGAACGACCCATGAATTAAACTTGTTTTGTGATATCTAACCTCATTATTATGAGTATTATCCTCGTTGTTCACTCAAAACTCACATATTTTTGCTTTGATTGTTAGGCAAAAACTTTTTAGGAAAGTCACTTATCACTGGATTGATATCACTCAAAGATGTCTAAAGGTGAAGTTTTTAGACTACCCAAATCAGTAGCCCAACCTAACTCAATTTTTATTAATATATTTATTATATAAATATGCTTTATCATTGTCTTAAAAATATTAAAAAAATCAATTTTGTCAAAGTTTTGTCAAAAAATCTAACGAACTAATAATAACGCGACATGTGGCGAACAATATAAAACAATAATTTTTATTTTTTTTTAAAAAAAAAACTTTTGTTTGAAAACAACTTCCCTTTTAATAAACTTTATACCAGGATGTTCACAAAAAAAAAAAAAAAAAAAAAAAAGAAAGAAAGATTGTATGATTAGTTCTTTAAAAGAGTTAAATTGTATAAGTTATTAAATAAAAATTTAAATTGGGTGCAAAATTATTTAAAAATTTTAGGTTGTGACTTGGGTTAGTGGGGAGGTTTGGGGTGTAGAAAATGAATTTTTTTTACAAACCATCCAACCGACCAAGGAAATGGTCACTAATGTACATGGTCTTATCTCATTCACAACCAACGTGCTTAAAATGCTTTGATGGCTTTGTATGCCGAACATTCTTTATGAAAAAAAAATCTATCCTTTCTAAGACCTATGTGAAATTTGCATAGGAAGTTACATGTTTGATCTAGTATTCTGTTTGGTTCACAGTTATGTTTTCACCTATTATTAAGTTGCAATCTTCCAAGTGATTTTCACACGTAGTCTTGAACCAAATAAAAGTGTTGATAACATAAGAATTACAACAACATTTATGGATTTGATGTAGATAGAGTAACAACCTACGTTATTTTATTTGTTGATGACATCTTGATGTGTTCGATCCACGTCTACTATGATGTTATAAGTCTAATACAAACAAACAAAATCAAAAATAAAAAACAAAAACAAAAATGTCGGTAATACTATTCGCTATTCAGAGAAAACGAATGATGGTCAAATATGACCGGTGGCGCCAGTCAACGGTCGATCAACCACTCTTCTTCCATGTAGACGGTTTCTTCTTAAATCTCAATTCTTCCATTCACATCTCTCTCTCCGATCTTCGAATTCTTCATGTTTTCAATAGTCATCTTCGTTTCATAAATTGAGACAGTTTTTGTTTGCAATCGGTGAAGGATCATCGCGTTCCGCCATTTCTGGATTTGATTCATCAATAGCTTCCTGTTAATTATACATGGCGGTAAGTTTATCTCCTTGCACATGAAATTGTTCTCATATATATTGTTGATCTCATAGAATTTGCGTGTTTTGATTCAATTTTGACTTGGTTTTCGATAAGTTTTTTTTGTTTATTGATTCGTTGCATGCTACTATCGATTAGGAATTGACCTAGTTCTGGAACTGGTAAATTTTAGGTGAGGCGAGAAATCAGTTAGTCAACATTAGCTATTGAAACGCCTGATTCAAATTTTTTTTTTTTTAATTTTCATATAATATGCTTGGTTCGATTCAATTTTGGCTTAGTTTTTATATATGAATTTGTTTATGGATTGGATTATGGTGTGTAGATGCTACTACCGATTAGTCGGTTAACCCAGGTCTAGAAATTAGGTGCTGCGAGAAATCAGTTGGTCAACATTTACTCTTGAAACATTATTCAAGTGTTTGTTTTGATTCACGAAGCACATAGTAATGATTTTGATTTTAAAATATATTCAATTTAGTCATGAAAAGTCAAGAGTTGACTTTACTTTTCGGAAGGAGCTACGATAGATGACTTTTTTTTTTAACGGCACAATTGATATTATTGAATATTGATAGAGTTCACTTTTGTTAAATACTGTAATTAAGAGATATGCTATATAGTTGATATGCTATGTGTTCTATGAGAACAGAGAATGTACAAAGTGAACATGTTTGAAACCAGATTTAGGTTTATTAGACGTAAACTTATTAAATATTAACCTATAATTTCTACATTTAAATATTATGTTAAGGCTGTAATGGAGAGGTTTAATGGGAGCTTGACTGGTATCACGCAAGTGCTGCACAAGAGGCTTGATATATGTGTAACGAAGGGGCTTGATAGAGGGTGATGTGGGGGTTTTTAATTGGTTTGTGAAACAAAATCCTTCAAGCCGTTTCATGCGTGTGATCACGGTTACCCGAGACCGGTCATGCCCCGGTCACGAGGCTTGTATAATAGGGGGGTGGAGGTGTGATGGGGTGTTTGAAGGTGGTCATCGGGTAGGGGTCGCACCTCATTATACACATTGTCTAAGTACACGATTGACATTACGCACTGAATAAACTAAGGACCGCATTACGCACTGAATAAACTAAGGAGCGGTCATGCCCCGGTCACAGAGCTTGTGTAATAGGGGTGAAGGTGTGACAGGAGGCTTGAAGCTGGTCACCGGATGGGGGATGCGTCTCAATTTACGTATTGTCTAAGTACATGATTGGCATTACACACTCAAGAAACTAAGGATGCGTCTCAATATACGTATTGTCTAAGTACATGATTGGCATTACGCACTCAAGAAACTAAGGAGGCATCTGGTTCGCTGAAATTTTCTGAAATTAGAAATGAAATTTGAAGTGGATGTTAAAGGATTTTCTTTAAAAATGCAAAATGTGATTTGTTTTTACGTTTGTTATGAAATTAAAATATAAAATTACATAAAAAGACAATTACCCCTTCATTTGGTGGGTCCTAACGATGGTTGTTGATTGGGATCGTGGTGAAGGGTGGGGTTATTAACGGTACTTTTAAACATTTTTATGATTTCCTTTGAAATATTATATGACAATTTGGGATTCCATAAGTGTTGCATTTGGTTGGAATTAATCCGAATTCAATTCCTGTTTTAAGCAACAAAACACGGTAATAAATGAGATTTTAATTTTAATTTTAATGAAATGCTTCCAACCAATCAACTACCAAGCCCCTAACGAAGGTAGTTCAAGATTACCTGATTGAATTGATGCCAATGTGGGACTAACCCACTTGGTAGAGGTTTGTCTTTTCGAATGGGAGGTTATGGATTCAATCACATGTAAAAGTGTAATTATGGTGTAATATAGGTGGAGAGTAAACTTAGTCGTTCAATAAAAAAACTTAATTGAATTGATTATATGGGTGGTTCCTGGTCTAACCAGCTCGTCTAATTCGATGATAAGAACTCCAATTTAAATTTAGTATTGTGAACTGGAGTGATTATGGTTATAATCTTCTAATTTTTTATAACTAAAACAATCACAATATCACTTATAATATGATATTATTAAAATATACTTATGTTCAAATATATAATTTTTTCGAAGTATGAAACCATAATTTTTCTGGATACTAAATTTATTAGTAAACTAAATTTTTATATAAATATATTCATATGTTTATATTTATTATTTTTCATGAATAATAAATTAATTAGAAAATAAGATTTTAAATACGGTTACGAATACCAAGACGTTTTTATAAATATATTAATAAATAATTATATTTATTATTTTTTATGAATAATAAATTAATTAAAAAATAAGAATAAATTATCTAAAGGCATAACCGAACGAGTTTCTGGGTTCCTCATCCGACTAGGTTGGTCCGGTATGGTTCGAAAAAAATATATATATTTAACGCAGGTTCCCCCAATGCTAACTAGCTTGATATTTTCACAGAAACGGCCAAATGTACCAAAATTTGGCAACTGGGAGAATGAAGGCAATGCTCTTTATACAACTTATTTTAACGAGGCTCGTAAGGGTAAAGCCGGTGGAAAAATGATCAATCCGAACGACCCACAGGAGAATCCAGAAATGTTTGCGGACAAAACCCAACCACCACCCGCACCTAAAGCCCAACCTCACACCCAACCGGATGACCATGTCCACAAGCGGCCAGTCCCACCAATTCATGAACATCAGGTTAGCCGGGAAGAAGAGCATCCAGCACCAAATGATAACCTGAGCCGGAAAAATCCTGCAGCCCATCAACGTGGAGGTCAAGGGCCGGCAGCCACTGGTCGTCAGGTGAAGCATAGTGCCGGGTCTGACCAGAGCTTTGAACGCTCACCGCTTCATCCACATTATCAAGCTAAGGTCACCGGGAAGGGTGGTGGGTCACCTGCTTGGGAAGGAAAGAACTCTTATGATAGTAGTCATGGTACACCTGGTCGATCAAGATTGAAGCCAACTCGTGGTGATGATTCTGTAAGTGCTAACGTTATTAACTCTGTGATATTAAGGGTTGTTTGGTAGCCTTTTAATGGTTGTTAAGATAGTATCTCTTAATGGTTCACATTCTCATAATAATTAAGAGATAGCCTTTGAATGATAAAAATGTAGTCTCTTAACCATTCAAACTTAAAGTTATCTTTTAACCATTAAGATACGCTATGATCCATTAAGAGTTTAATGAGACTAATCAAACAACCCCTAAGAGGCTAAGACTTCCAAAAGTCCACCAATTTAACACATCATTTTTGATTTTAGAGTAAATTACCAAGATGGTCCTTGTGATTTGCTAATATTTTACTTTTGGTTCATAAGTTTCAAAAATTACCCATATGGTTTAAAATGTGTAACTTTTTGGGTATATGTTGCTGAGCTGAGTCCACTCAGAAGCAGATTTTCTTATATTTTGAATTTTATATTAATAGTGTCATGTAATACTTATATATAACATAAGAGTTTGGTTTTTATATAACAGATCAACCAATGATGTTTTATGCATTAAATAAACATGACAACAAAGTTTTGCCGGTTTTCTTAAGATACATTTTACATCATTTAACATGTTTGACCGATTAGAGATATCATATGATCAGAACCCACACATTCTTATAGATGTGTTGACGTCTAACATCTCTAACTTAGTCGCATAGTCCTAACTTTTTTTTTTTTGGTAATTTACGATTATACCCCAGCCCGACAATGGAGCAGCTGTTCCCAGGTTCGGTGAATGGGACGAAAACAATCCTTCAGCAGGAGAAAACTATACTTATATCTTCAACAAGGTTCGCGAGGAACGTGTTACAGGATCCCCCATGGTTTCTGGTTCTGACGCAAGACCAGACTATAACATTCCACGTAATCGAATACCTGACGACAAGGTATCATTGGTTCTTAAAACCTTAATTTATATTATTTTTCCTTTAAATGTTACCAAAGTTGAAAGTAGATGTACATGTACTTGCTAGCCATGGTTCATCTGTGACACATTATTTTGGTTTTGTGTAGAAATGCTGCTGCTTCCCCTGGTCAAAATAAGTCAAGATTTTGGAAGATCTGTGTATATTCATACTTGATTTCTTTTATGCATACGTAAAAATGGGTTTTCTTGTTCATCATAATTAAGTGTGATTTTGTCTTTGTGGGGTCTATTGAGTATACAACATGAAAATTTAATGATTAAGTTTGACTTTGATTGACTTTGACTTCGATTATACATAGTTGTAACAAAACCCGTAGGCCGTAGATAATATTTATTTTGTTGAATAGGTATTCCATGATCTTATTCTTGAATCTTTATTGATGGGCAGTTCGTTAACAAATAATTTTAAAATAATCAAAATTATTAGACTACAATGCTACATGTTATACTAAAACCCTAATTAACCACATATCAAACAGATCCTGGATCAAATCCTTCTATATATAAAACAAGTGTAGTCAAAAATTACAAGACTGTATTATATAAATAACGTTGAATTCTTTTGATTGTTTGTTTGCTATAGTATTTTTAACTTTCAGGAATTACACGACTAATGGAGGCTGGATCATTCCATTAAGCCTTTTCTCTTATTGTACCCAACTAGCCCCTGTCTCCCTATGCCACCAACGCGTTGTGGTATGATTGTAATTATACCTGACAATCTTGACTTATAACAAGATTAAATGGATACAATTGGTTAAACAATTATTGCATTTTGGGTTGAAATGAGTAACATTATTACATGGTATGGGTTGAGATGAGTAACTCCTTAACAAAAAGCGGTTCAAGATGAGTAACTTAAAAATATGTTTTTTTTTGAACGGCGCTTAAAATAACCATGTGAACATAATGGATTTCAATGGGTAAGAATTATCAATAATATATTTAATGAGAAAATCATTAAAATTTAGTCAAATAAACTATTTGTTTAGTTACAATTCATATGAGCTTGAGCCAAATTATTGTTTTTAAAACGAAATGTTTACCCAAATGGATTTTGCTTAAAACAAGTCTTGACCCACACTCATCCCAACCCGCAATCATTATGATCCGTTACCCAACACAACCCAAATGGATTTTGCTTAAAAACACACTTCTTTTGTCACTTATATATATGGGTTGTATTTAATAAAAAGAAAATATTTGTTTAAAAATAGTAAAGGGCAATAAGAATTTAACATAAGCAATGTTGTAAAAATCGGCCTAGGCGCTAGGCGCCCATCTACTGTCTAATTTTTGGCCTAGGCGGTGCCTAGGCGCTAGGTGGTGCTAGGCGGCCCCAATCAGATTTTTTTTTCACTTTTTTGACTTTTTTATGGTAAAAAGGGACCAATTTCATGATTATTTAGACATTTCTCAACCAAAAATCTTTAATATGTCTCTGAAACATCGAATCCAGACAGTTAACATCGAAATTTATCTCTAAACTTTGAACTCAGTGTTTAAGTTTGCACTTTAAAGTACTTTTTTTAGTATATTTAAGTATATTTTTTAAAATTATTTGAAGTATTATATTAAATTATTGATATTGATGTGTGTATATAATATATATTTGTAAAATTACATATAAAAATTCCAATCCGCCTAGTGCCGATTAATCCTTAGGCGGTACCTCGCCGCCCGACTAGCGCCTAACGATTTCTACAACCATGAATAAGTAAGTAATAAAAGGTTTTTAATATTAATTTCTTTTGTCATGTCAACGATATTTTGGTGGGGAATATCATTTAGTGAGTGATATTTTGCCATTTGTCACCTAATGATTGGTTGGCTATTTTTTAAATTTAAAAACTGTTGGCTAAAATCTCACTGTGAGTGGTCAAAGTGGCAATTTATGTAATTTTCCCAAATATATATATTATTATCATACAATGAAATTAAAAGCGTTCATGATCAGTTGATTCAGTTCATGTGTTCACCTGTTGATAATCCATGGTCTTAGACCCTCCGGTGTGCCCCCGGAGTGGGCGTGGGTGGGGCGTTTCTGGGCGTGGCACACCGCCCCCCTTGGGGCGTGATTGATTCACGGTGAGTAGAACAACGGCGTGGCCGCGTGGGTGGGGGGTTGGGTTTCGACCGTTGGACCATTTAAAAAAAAAAATTAAATAAAACCTATATATAAAATCATCACAAACCCTCTAATATTCACACACACTCTCTAAAATCTTCACATCTCACAAAAAAAAATAAACAAAAAAGTAGTATTTTTATAAAAATGGAGTTTCTACGGGAGGATGACGATTTTAGCGAAGGAGAAGAATTTTTAATCGAAGCAGCACAACTTACTCTCGACATCATCAGACAACAAGTTGAAAGACCTGTTCTAACTAGAAGAGCACGGATTAATCGAGATCGTCTTGGAGCTCACGAACGTCTTGTTGAAGATTATTTTTCAGAAAATCCGAAATACCCCGAACATTTATTTCGGCGTCGGTTTCGTATGAGTCGAAATCTTTTTTCACGAGTGAGTAATGATTTGGAACAAAAGTATGACTTTTTCCAACAACGGTGCGACGGAAGAGGAAAGATCGGGTTTTCCGGTCTTCAAAAGTGTACTTCTGCAATACGGCAACTAGCCTACGGCACTAGCAGCGATTCTTTTGATGAGTATTTACAGATGTCTGAGCGAATGGGGCGGGAATGTGTTTATAAATTTTGTAAAGGCGTAATTAGATTGTATGCGAAAAAATACTTGAGGAAACCAAATTCATATGACATCCAACAGATTTACACGTTTCATGAAGAGGTTCATGGTTTACCCGGTATGTTAGGTAGTCTCGACTGCACCCATTGGGAATGGGACAATTGTCCAACAGCATGGCGAGGTCAATTCCAACGAGGCGACCATCCAAGACCGACTTTTATGCTAGAAGCTGTTGCGTCTCAAGATCTTTGGATATGGCATGCCTTCTTTGGTGCATCGGGATCGAACAATGATATAAATGTTCTAGATCAGTCGCCGATTTACAACGATCTTATTGAAGGCAAGGCACCCGGGCAGCAGTTTATTTGCAATGACACAACATACAAATACGGGTATTATTTAGTCGATGGTATTTATCCACAATGGGCTACTTTCGTGAAATCGTTTACATCCCGACAAACTGACGATGAAAAACGTCTGTATTTCCAGAATCGTCAAGAGGGTGCAAGAAAGGATATTGAACGAGCATTCGGAGTTTTAAAGAAAAAGTGGCACATGATTCAACACCCTGCTAGAGCATGGAAGCCAAGTCGTATCCGAAACGCGTTATACGCATGTGTGATACTACACAACATGATAATTTAAGACAACGGTCGAGCGATATGTGAATTTTATGAAGAAGACGATCCGAATTTGTTGGAGCATGTGGAAATCAACGAGGAAGAAAAACAAGCAAACCGTCGAATGCTTCGCAACGAGGATGCACATGCGAACCTCAAAGCCGATTTGATTGAACATTTATGGAAAAATCGTTTTTATTAATTTTTTTTATTAGTTTGTATTTTTTTTTAATTTTTTTATTAGTTTGTATTTTTTTTAATTTTTTTTATTAGTTTGTAATTTTTTTATTAATTTGTAATTTGTTTTTATTAATTATATCTCAAATTAAATTAAAAAGGAATGATGACGTGGAGTGAGTGGGTTAATGGGGCATTTCCACCAAAATGGTGGGGTGAGTGGTTGTGGTGACTGCTTATGTGGCGCCTACGTGGCGCACACGTGGAGTGAGTGGGGCGCCTTGGCACACCCAATAGTCTTACAAATCAAAGCTTGGGTTGGGTGGGTCGACGCGACGACATGTTTTACCGGTTTAGCCCATTAGCTGTCTAATAATTCATTTCTAATAATTTGATGGTTTAAGCTGATTTTTTTCTCTCAAATTCACTAGTTAGCTTTAAAAGTTTCAAAATAACAAACACATAAAACGTAAAAATCAAATGATAGGTTTAATTCACACACTTGATTTCAAAATTTAAACCGAACCAAATATATATCTGACAATCTTGACTTATAACAAGGTAAATGAGTAAATTTGGGTAAAAATTATTGTATTTTTAATTGAAGTAAGTAATATTGTGACATAAAATGAGTTGATATGAGTAACACCTTAACACAATACGACTAAGATGAGTAAGTTAAAAATAAGATGTGTAAGTCAAAAACTAGATGAGTAACACCTTAACACAATGCGGGTCAATATAAGTAACTTAAAAATTATGTGAGTAACACCTTAACACATTGCGGGTCAATATAAGTAACTTAAAAATTATGTAACACCTTAACACAATGCGGGTCAAGATAAGTAACTAAAACTATACGAGTATAATGGATTCTAACAAATAAGAATGATTAATAACACATTTGATGAAAAAAATTTTTAAATAAATTATTTGATTTATTACAACTTATTTTAACTTGAACTAAACTGATATTTATTAAAAAATGACTCATTTATACCCAAACTGATTTTTCTTAAAATTCATCCTGACTCGCATCCGTTCTGATCTATTACCCAATCCATTTATTTTACCAGTCATAATCAAATCTTTAGACTATCAAATTCTAAACCATACAAGTTAAATCTTAGACTTGTCAATTGTCAAACCAACCAGCTACATACATAACATATTAATTAGGCTATGGGGGATGATTCCTTATAATTCCCTACCTTTAGTGGCATGTCAACATTACGAAATTGGATTTTTAACACAATGATTCCCAATAATACTAACATGCATTCACAATCATATTAATTTACCTAGATGTCGTTACAATACCAAAATTATGCCTGACAAAATAGTCGGGTTGGGTAACGGGTCAGAACGGGTTCGAGTTAGGATGAGTGCGGGTCAGAACGGGTTTTAAGCAAAATCAGTTCGGGTCTATATGGATTGTTCTTAAAAAAATTAATTTAGATTAACTTAAGATGTGTTATAAGTAAACAAATAGTCCATTTGGATAATTTTTAGTGATTTTCTTATCAAATATATTATTAATTATTCTTAAATGTTTGAATCCATTGCATTTACATAATTTTTTGGTGACCCATCTTGACCCGTATTGTGTTTAAGTGCTACCCATCTTAGCTCATTTAATATTATGATGTTACCCATTTCAACCTATTATATTACAATTGTTTTCCAAAACCAACCCATTTTCTTTAATATGGGTAAAAATTGTCACCTCTAACCAAAATAAACTAATACAACATATGAAGATTCTAACACATAGTGTAAACATATTCAAACAATATATTTGAATATTCTAGTGTAAACATCCATGAGCTCGTTCAGTTTCAAGAAATACATGCTTAAAAAATACCAACTAAAAATAGTTGGTTACTTCTTAGATTTTATACTTGATAAAAGTATAGTTAAGAGAATAATGCACCTATGTACTTGTTTAAATTAACACATGTTAGCTTCATGATATGAATGAAAGTCTAAACTATGTTAGGATGCATACTTTATAAAACAATCCTAACTAATGTCTTTTTTAATTTAAACATTTATGAATGGTTTAGAATAGCATAGATTCACAAGTAGAGGATGGTTTTGATCAAGTCAACGAATCCAAAAGCCTACAAAAACATATAATTGAGATTTATGGCTATTTTATGATATTTGGCAAAAGTTGATGTATTAAAAATGTATCATGCATTTAATTTGATATTTTATCAACCTTAAAATATTAAGTTGTATCAAGTTAATGCGTATAAATATGATTTGCTAAATTCAATATTTTAGATGATTTTATAATATTAAATCACTAGACTATTACCCCGTGTATTACACGGATTTAATATAAAATATTAAATATTTAGTAATTAAAAACTAAAAACTGTAAAAGAGTATTTTTAAGATAAAATGATTAATTTACATATTACTAAATACTTTAAGTAATAAAAAAATAATTAAAACTTTAATACGTATGCAAATTATATATGATCTTTTTGATTTGTAACAACTATTGTCTTTAAACTAACCAATAATAAAAATATATTCTTTGTTTTGTTAAATACTAACTTTTATAAATCAATAACTTAAAAAATATAATTTATCAATTATTAAAATTTAAACAAATAAATTAAAAAAATAGCGTTAAACATTAGGACAAAAAATGTAATTTTTTTCTATTTTTTTACTTTACTTTTTAAATAAATTAAAAAAAACGACATTGGTTTTTTCTTATTAAAAAAATTAATATTAAAAATTTCATATCTTATAAACTCTTTTTAAATGTTTTTCTAATAAAAAGATAAATAATATTATTAATTATTAATATTATAATTATTTAATTAGAAAGAGAATTTAATTATTTAATAGGAGAGAATTAAATGAATTTGATAAGAAAAATTGACATGTGTCATTAGTGTTCTAATATTATGACAAGTGGCAAACTTTATTTTTCTTTATTAGTATATTAAAATAAGATAAGATATCGCATAAGCATTGACTAAATTAAACTTGATATTTCCTTGACTCTGTAATATTAAGTTCTGTTAAAGTTTGCTTTTAACATGACATTTTAAATGATCTATAGTATTAAGTCGTATCAAGTTAAGATTAGTGAATTATAATATATTAGACCATGACATTTTATTGACTCTGTAATATTATACCATGTCAATTTTTGCTCAATTTGATATTTTCTTAACTCTATAATATTAAGTCATATCACATGACTTAAGTTAAATGATGAACTTATGAAAAATCTAATTATATTAAACAATACACTTTTAAATAAAGTAATACTTATAATGAAGTTATTTGTGTTGAACTTTTAATAGTCTAAAGTCTAAACGTTTACTTGTGTATAAGTATAATATATACACATTTTTATTTGATTGTGTTACACTATTTAAGTACACGCATAAGCAAATAAAACTCATTGTTATATGTATATTCATGTAAAAATCTTTAAGTGTTTGTGCATGTTATTGAGTTTTATATGAAGTTTGAATGGTGAAGGCATGATTTTGTATATATTTGATAATGGATTTCCATTAAAATATGCAAACATATAAACCTATGTGTTATCAACATTATATAATATTAAATGATGATGTAGGGTAGGCTAATGAAGTTTGTCTTAACAGTTTCAGCAAAGCATGGCTTGCCAATCGCAACCGAATTAACCTTGTCAATCTTAGCAATGTCTAGATTTATTTGTTAAACCCATGAAGTTTGGTTGGGCTCAGATGGAATAAAACTCATCTTCCTTCCTATAAATATGAGGTTCACCTCCACATAAGAGGACACCCTATTTTCTAGCAACTAAACCCTTGTTAAACATATATATATCATCACACTCTTTCTTCATATAGAGAACTTGCTTCTCTTGATTCTCCTCACTCTTGGCCGGCTACGAGTTCCTTATCTGCCTTAGCCAGGATCTTGGTTCTCTCGTCCTTCTAGAACAACATACATTCATCTTCTGCCAAGAGATGACACAAACTTCACCATCCTGCTTTTATCCTTGCTAACCTTAGCATGGCCTAAGAGGCTTGGTTGAGCCGGAGTTATATCTCTCTCTTTCCCTGCTATGCATAAATTTCTCTCACATAAGTTGAATATAATTCTCACAAACCTTTGAATTATAAGCATCTGTATAATAATTCATGTGTTGAAGGTATGTTTGTATATGTCTTTGTATAAAATTTCTATCATATAATAGTAGAAATTTCACAAGCACACAAATTTTTGTGTTATCAACCATGGTTTAGAGAGTTAAGAAGATACTTAAAATATTTTGAAATTTTTGTTACTTTACTATTTTGAAATACATAAATCTAGCATGCATATTAAATCGTTTATGCTTGTCAATGACTTTATCAAATAGAATTTAGTTCAAGAATAAACCAGAATAGTCACGGATGGTACACTACTCAACCATATAAATGAATCCCTTTAAATATTTCTCACCATTTAAAGAAGATAATTGTAATTTGGGTTTGAAACGCGGGACATGAAGAAGGTGAATGAAAATGACCATTTTGGGGAGTGCTTGCTATCATTAACGTTCATTGCTGTGTTTACATTATAGTTGTAATCGAGCTGGGCCGAGCCAGCTCAAAAATCTTTTTGAGCCAAAAATTCAATCTCAAGCTTGCATAAAAACTCGAGCCTCGAGTCGAGCCATGAGCCAACTTGTTTTTTTTTTCTCTTCTTTGGTTTACACATACATACATACATACATACATACATACATACATACATACATAATACATACATACGTGTGTGCGTGTGTTTATATAAATGATTTATAATTTACATAAATGTGTGTATAAGATATCAAATATATATAAATATAGGGGAGGGATATTCTACAAAGCCTATAAACCTTAAAAAGGGTAGGAAGTAAATCCAGCCATAGATCATGGCGTTTGACGGTTGAGATCATGCGGTGGCATTTTTGTAATTATTCTGGTGTTTAGTACGCGCGCATTCTATAAACTAAGGGCAAAAAAGTCATTTGACGTTTTTTAAAACCGAACGAAAACACCGGAATATTAGTAGTGTTCCGTAAAAAACGTGAAAAACCTAAATCTTCTCCCGATTTAACACCATCGTTAAACAAACAAATGGATTCAGTCGATCGCTACTCTGTAAAATACAAACGTATGTTCTTCGTTTTACATAAATTTGCTGTTTTATCATCTGGCGTTTATACTTTTTGAGTTATTTTTTCCGTTATTTACAGGTATTCGGAATCGAAAATCAACTAAAGTCGAAATCAATAACGAGATTGAAGGTACTGAAGGAAGTAAGGTGTTTTCTCATCGAAGAGGTACATGATAATTTCATGCATGGCGTTTAATTTGCTGTGTGTAGTTATTGTTGAAATGTTATGTAAAAACATCATATGGTGTTTATGTTAATGTATTTTAATTCCAATTTTTTTGTTTCATATAAATTGTAAGAAATAATTGTTACTTGAATGTATTGTACACTTACATGTATTTATACTTGTAATTATTGTATTATTTTTCTTTTGTGTATTTTGTTATTAGTGTTTAATGTTTATCAACATGTTTATGGTGTTTTTCATATTGCGTAGTATACTCATATGTTTAGCTGTTGTATTAGTGTGTTTTTAAAAAAAAAAATTAACTTTTTTGAATGTGCTAATGTATCACAACATATTATGGTGTTTTATCATTGATGTAGTGTTCAATTTTTCATTTACTAATTGTATTTTTTATGTATCTTTATGGTGTTTTTTACTATTTCATACATCAGTTAGAAAAAGTGAACGAATAGCAATCAAAACATCCTTCAGTAAATTCACAAACACCAAGTCTACTCCAGTTATACTTGACCTGCCTGACTCTCCAACAACAAAACCCTGTCCAGTCTCAAAAATGAAAAGAAAATCAGTTATCGATGACCATGATTCTGATTTTGTTTCATCAGATGATGACAAAACACTACATCAGAGGAGGCTGATGATTCTTCAAAAAAAAATCCCATCAAAAAAAAAACAGAAAATAGATACTACATCAGTAGTAGAACATGATTCTGATTTTGTTTCATCAGACGATGAACTAACAATACAACATCGGAGTCTATTAATCCAACAAAAAAGGCGTCCATCAAAAAAAAACAAAAACAAGCAACGCACATCCCCAATACCAAAACAGTTCACACGTCGGCTGTCCATACCAACAATACAGTACAACCATACTACAAATTTGATGGTAGAAAAATACTTCAGAGAATCTCACCTGCAAACCTGGTAAATTGGTTTGCAACATTCAATGAACAACAAAGAAAAGTTGTTGAAAGCATTGGTTTTGGTAGTGTGTTGAACTTGAAGGTAGATTGTATACCAACATCATTGGCGTTTTGGTTGGTGCAAAATTACAATGATCAAACCAGTACACTTACACTTCCTAGTCGTGTTATTCACATAACACCAGAGTTAGTTAATGAGGTGATGCGAATTCCAATTGGTCCCATTTCTGTAAGTGAAAAAAGACCATCGGATAAAGATGATGTTGTTGCTGAATGGAGAAGTCAGTTCAAAAACACCGCATGGATCAAGAGACCATTAGTAATGGAGTTTTTCACACGGGTTTCAGCCATGCCAAATGCTGATAGAAAATTCATTCTAAATTTCTTGGTTGCCTTCTTCACCGTTGTTGGTGAGACAAACAAAAATAGTGTGGTAAATCAGAGATTTCTAACATCTGTCAAACCCGGCTTCGGTATCCATAGTTTCAACTGGTGTGAGTACGTTATCACATGCTTGAAGAGGAACAAAGCAAACTGGAAACCAGATGCTCATTTCAATGGACCCTTACTTGTTTTGGTGGTATGGCCATAACATTTTATATTCTTATACTTTATTTTATTGATAAATTTTTTACTTGATGTTTTTTGTTATAGCTGGTTCTAATCAACGACCTTCAGAAAAGGAAAAACATACACTCCGGTATTCATGTTATAGATTGGCTTACCAAGAAAATGCTTATAAGTCTAGAAAAGTACTTTCTTGGGTCTAATAATAAATTGGTGAAAAAACATACTGTTGTTGAATCTGGTACTCCAACAGAAAAACACCATCAAAAGGGAATTGTTGTTGATGATGCTACTCCATCAGATGGAGAGCCTTTGCCCCTACATATAGTTGAGTACAAAGGAGGGCCATCCACACCTTTGCAAGAAAACTTCTTAAGTTCTGATGATGATATATGTAATGAAATCATTTGCAGCGAAAACCGTTTGCATGAAGTGTCTGCATCAGGTAATCATTTTTTGGTCCCGGTTATATCTCAGTATGATATAACACAAGACACAGATGATGAAAACGTCAAATCAGATAATGAAAAACACCATTCTTCATCAGAGGATACTAGTTCTGATGTTAATATTCTTCCTGCACTTCAGTTTGGCTTTTCTGGACAGTTGGTATATTTTTTCTAATTTATATTTACTTTGTTTATACACATAGTAATTATTATTTACTTAACAAAACAATATGTATTCATTTTCTTACAGCTTAATCACCCAACACGTATTGATGATAAACATGATGAAACTGATCATCAAACTGAAATGAATAATGAAGAGGTACTCATATTCATTCATATTCTTTTATTACAAAACAAAACTCCAAACCTTACATATTTTTTATTTTGTTTTTTGTAAAAATACAGTCGTCACTTGTTAAGAAGATTGATTCCTTATTTATTGAGTTTGAAGGTAATTTTATACTTTTGGTTGACTTGTTGCGGAGGTATAATTCAGAATATCCCAAAAGTGAATTTGTTGGTGTACATCTAAAAAAATGGAGCTTATTGTCAGAAAAAATCACAAACACCAACCTGAAAACACCATTATATTCCTCCCCTACTAAAGCTTTTCAATTTGATATAAATGTAACCCAAATGACACCAGTTGGTCGTTCAAATGATACTATTGCTGCTACACAGCCTGTGTTTGATCAGACGTCAGAATTCACCAGTACTTTTCATTTTGGTATAAATGCAACCCAAATGACACCAGCTGGTCGTTCAAATGATACTATTACTGCTACACAGCCTGTGTTTGATCAGACGCCAGAATTCACCGGTACTTTTCTGTCTGAAATTGATAAAACTGTTGAATCTTATATGCATAAAAGCAATACAGATTGTGGTAAAGGTAAAGAAAAGATAGATGATGTTCCATCTTATGATCAGACACCAGAGACATATGTCAGTTTGGCAACAGATGCTTGTGATACACATATAAATCAAATCAAATTAAATGTAACAGCTGCAGATGTCTATAACCAAACACCAGCTGCAACGATTGGATTGAATGTGGTTGCTGATGAGCCAGTTAACCCACAAGCTGTTGATGTTCATGATGTTAAAACTGAATTGCATCCAGACAATGAACCTCAAAGTGTTATTGCTCAAGTTGATGATAGTGATTTGCAAAAACAAAGGCCTATACGACGAAAAAATTTGTCATCTGTTCTTTGCTCACCCTACTTCCAACGGGTAGTGGCTTTGGATCAAAAGCGAACAGCTCTTGAGAATAATGTATCAAATTATGTATTCTCTGCATATGGGGACCCATGGTAAACAAAAACATCATATCTATAAAACAACCGTTTTATATTATTTCTAAATAATATATCCGACATTTGTGCAGGGACATACTCTTTAAAGTACGTCTCAAAGCTGATGTTCCGAGATTTATATTTGAGAGCATGCGTCCGGAACATGACATACATCTAAACGTCATACTTGCATGGACTCAAATACTCAACTATGAGGAAAAATACAAGTCCAAAGACTCAATTTCACGACTATTCTGTACAACCCTTATGTTGGTATGTTTTATCTTATATTTTATATGGTTTGTAATCTAAAACACCATATGGTGTTTTTACTAATACATATTTTTCCCCTTCTTTACATATATATTTACCAGAATAGGGATACGTATATAAAGAGTGTTGAGCAAATGAACATTGAATTCAACAGAAATATGGAAGCTGTTCTTGGTGAAGTAAACCATCCCAACATAACTGCTTTCGACCTTGTTTTTGTACCAATCATTAACCAGCAACATTACTATGTGATGTGTTTCAATCTCAAAACTCCAAAGGTTGAAATTATTGACAATAGTGGAGCCATGCCGCAAATGTCTGTTGCCAAAAAGTATTCAGACTTGCCGGAAAAAATGGTAATTTTATTTACTGTTTAAAAAACCAAAAAATAACCTCTAATTTTGTTCATCTAATTTTGTTTTTTTTTTATATGTAGAAAAAGACATTTGCAAACTACTTGATTCAAAATCAACACCCAAATGGACGTCATATATCAGCAGCAAAAATACATCGTCTCGCAATGCCTTGGAGAACTGAATTTAATAAGGTTGATTGTGGTGTTTTCCTAATGAGGCACATGGAGACGTATAAAGGGTGTTTGTTAAATTGGGAATGTGGTTTGTGTGTAGAAAATGAGGACAACAACTTGCAAAAAATTCAACTAAATGACTTGAGGAAAAAGTATGTGACCAAGATCCTTTTGCATGATCTTAATGAGCATTTTCATTGGGTGACTAAGGATTTGATGAGATACCTTAAATTACCAGTTGAAGTAAGAAGAGAGGCGGATAGAAACGCCCATGAAAACATTGCATGTCGTTTGCTTGAACATGCGGACTAGTAAAAAATTTATTGTTTGATGTTTAAAGACCATACTATTCGTTTGCTTGAACATACTGTTTCTTGTTTACAAATTCATTCATGTGCTTACTGTTACACATATCAAAAAACATCATATGCAAAAAAAACACCATATCAATAACTTTGTTATTTTTTTAAAAAAACATCACGTAGTTACATAATAAAACACTTATTAAAACTTAAAAACACCAAATGTTATTGTGGCTTATATCAAAAACACCAACTTATGTGTTATATAAAAACACCGTCCTTAAATTTTTTTATTATATTTTTTTAAAAACATATTGTTTTTACATAATAAAAAACTTATTAAAACTTAAAAACACCAAATGTTATTGTGGCTTATATCAAAAAACACCAAACTATGTGTTGTATAAAAAACACCATACTTAAATTTTTTTATTATATTTTTTTAAAAACATCATATAGTTACATAATCAAAAACTTATTAAAACTTAAAAACACCAAATGTTATTGTGGCTTATATCAAAACCACCAAACTATGTGTTATATAAAAAAACACCATACTTAAATTTTTTATTATATTTTTAAACCTGATACAGTACTTCGTAAATCGCACCTATGTGTTCTATTATTTTAATCTCATATCAAAAAAATTTGTTATTCAATTATTAAAACACCATACTTAAATTCATTTATTAAAAAACACCACACTTAAAAAAAATATAAACATAAAACAAAAAACCATTACTTAAATCATTGTGTTCAGAACACGATACATAATTCATAAAACACTAAAAAAACATACAAAATAAAGAACAAACAACATAACAACTTAGGATCCTACTTCAAAGACTTGAGAAATTTCATTTTAAGATCCATTGAAACCTCAATGCCTCTGATGATTCCCGTTATAATTTTGATCATCTCCTTGTTGTTCCCCTGACACTCAACGTTGAACTTCTTTGCGATGTCTTTAAGCGCATCATCCGGAAGTCCATTTACCAATTCTTCTATCTCTTTAATCCCACCTTCAACACTCTTGATCGTGCTACCCAGCTTATCAACGAAAACAATATCTTTTTTATACTGTTTCATAATGATATCAAACATGTCGTTTCCACCGCCTGATGCTGATGATGATGACGAACCTTGAAACGCCATTTAGGAAATACTAATTGCCTATGATATGATGGTCTGATACTCAACTCTTTATATACTACAGCCTACATTTATTGAATGTTCAGTGTGATAGTTGGTATACATTAAACGCTTTAATTAAACACCATAATTACTGCCTCTGTCAAACGCCATAATTACTGCATCTGTAAACGCGTATGCCGCCATAATTAAACGCCGTATTATACTTATAAGATTAAACGTTTTTATACATCGTCTATTCGTATTCCTTTTTTGACAGTCCACTTCCTATTCCATATTATTAGGGGTGTGCAAACTCCGGGTATAGAACCGTGATACCCGCGATACCCGTTGGAACCGACCCGGGTAGACCCGGTTTTAGTGTATTAGGGTCGGTTCTCGGGTCTTAAGAATCCTTAAATTTGGGTCTCGGGTCGGGTCGGGTATATACCCGTTATTTAAATCAAGACCCGTGAGACCCGTTAAACTTAAAAAACCCTAATAAGTAATAATATAATTAATATACTTATATGGGCATACGGCTGCTTTTTTTGTTTCAACAAACCCCTAAAACTGATCCCTTCACGTCAATCGTGATTCGTGAATCACGTATTTGTTCTTATACGTCTTTGATTTCAAGATTAATTGGTCAACAATGGCAACTCCTCATAGTCAAAACATGAATGGATTATCATCTCCAAGTCCAACAGCCAAGTATGTTTTATTCATATATGAATATGATGATTTACGTAAATTTGGATAAACTTTTACGTAAACTCCTTAAACTTTCAATGATTTATTCGAATATCATTAATTATTATCAATTGATTTACGTGAACTTGAATCATTATTATCAATTGATTTACATAAAATTGTTTCATTATGGTTATTGTCTCGGATTCCATACAAAATCAAAACATTATACTTAGTAAATTGGTTTCATTATTGTTGATAAACTTTTTGTTTCATTATCGATAAACAATTATTGTTTGGTTTCATAATAAGATTCTTATCGTTATTTTTGGTACACTTTGTGTTTCATTATCAATAAACAGTCATCGTTTTGTAAACTGGTTTTTGTATTGTAGGATGGAAACATACAACATATCAAGCGGTGACGATAATGACAAAGTAGAAGGTGAGAAAGTTAAACGAGCCAAAACGCAAAAGGGGCAACGAAAGAGACCTAAGCTCACTTCCAAATGTTGGCAGCATTTTGACGAATTCTATGATGAAGAAGGTTTAAGAAAAGCCAGATGCAAGTATTGTAAAAGCGAGTTATCAGGTGAATCGTCAAACGAAACGACTTCGTTAAATAAGCATGTTGCAACTTGCAAGGAGAATCCGACAAATTCAAAAAAAGACCAACCCAAACTGTCATTGAATAAAAACGAAGACGGGCAAGGTACATTAAAAACGTGGAAGTTTGATCCGAAGATGGTTAGAAAGGCCTTAATTAAGATGATTATTATTGATGAGTTGTCTTTCTCTTTCGTTGAGCGAGAAGGGTTTAGGGAGTTCATGGAGGCCGTATGCCATAATGTTAACCTCCCATCTCGGTTTACTTTAGCTCGTGATATTCATGATTTATTTCTTGAAGAAAAAAAAACATTGAAAGAATTTTTTGTGAACACCAAACAAAGGATTTCTTTCACAACTGATACTTGGACTTCTAACCAACGTATCAATTACATGTGTTTGACAGCGCATTTTATTGATGATAATTGGAAGTATCATAAAAAGATAATCAACTTCAAACCCATACTCAGCCATAAGGGTGAAGATATGGCTAGATATATTGAAGATTGTATTATTGAGTGGGGAATAACACGGGTGATGACTTTCACGATGGATAATGCCACAACAAATGACTTAGCGGTTAAAGAGCTAAAGACTAGCTTACCGAATTTGCTTCGTGATGGAATGTACTTACACGTTAGATGCCTTGCCCACATAATTAATCTTATTGTACAAGATGGGTTGAAAGCACAAAGTCATGCGGTGGATTGTATTCGAGAAGCCGTTATACACATTAGGGCATCACCTAAACGCCTTACCGACTTTAAAGCGTGTGTTGTTGATTCAAAAATAAAAACAAAAGCAAGTTTAATTCTGGATTGTAAAACAAGATGGAATAGCACATATGATATGCTAGAGAGGGCGTTTTTTTGGAGAAAGGTATTGAATTATATGCTCGTAGGCATAGTAATTTCCGAAGTGACTTAGCAAAAGTTCCAGGTTATTCTGATTGGCTTGTTGCAAAAAGTTTAGCTAAATTACTTGAAGTTTTCAAAACAAAAACGGTTGAAGTTAGTTGCTCAACATATGCTGTGTCCCATAGAGTTTATGCTGAGATTAATGATATACGTGAAAGCCTAATCGAATTGGAAAAGGAGAACAACGATCTCATTGATTTTAAGACAATGGTCTCGAGTATGCAAGCTAAATATGATAAATATTTTGAAGATGATCATAAAACAAATAAGTTGTTTGAGTTCGCTTCAGTGTTGGATCCCCGATATAAGCTTGAGATACTACAGTTTGCTGGTGTTGATGTTGAAGATGTTAAGGTCGAGATGCAGTTACTTTATAAGGAGTATGAGTGTTTGTTTGCTACTCCTTCAAACAAGGAAGAAAGTACAAAGGATGTACCTCCTAAACAACCTCGGACAACTAAAAATTCATGGATGGATAAGTTAGAAAGATCTCGAAGTGGTGGTGCTATTCCATTTACTCAAATAACTGAGCTTGAAAAATACATTGCAGATGGTGTGGAAAAAATATCAAGTGAAAGCAATTTTGATATTCTTCTATGGTGGAAGGTCAACTCGGGTAGATATCCAATACTTTCACAAATGGCAAAAGGTAGTTTCTATTCATAAATAATCAATTTTTTTATTTGATTCTTGATTGTTGAAGAACTTGTTTGAAATTTTATAGATATTTTGGCTATACCTATTTCAACCGTGGCTTCTGAGTCTGCTTTTAGTATGAGTGGGCGGGTAGTTGAGCCACATAGAAGCTCCTTATCCCCAAGTATTGTTGAAGCTTTAATATGTACTCAAGATTGGATTCATAAAGGAAGGAAACATATTAACGAGGAAGAAGATTTGGTTAAATACGACGAGTTTGCAAAAGGTATTTATGATTGTTTTATAAATCAAATTTCTTGAGTTTTTTATTACTAACCATTGTTTTTTTACTTTTTTTAGATGTTTTTGATAAGATCGGGTCACTCGGGAATGATGAAGTGTGAAGACATATGCTTGCTAGTGGAATAAATCATTATTTATTTTTAAGTTTTTATTGCATTACAGTATTAGACTTTCATTTTGGGGTTTGAATTTTAGACATTCCATTATGTGGTTGAATTTTAAACAAATGGTTAAGTTTGTGTCCATTGTTTTGTCACCATTGCCTGGTTACAATTTTTTTTTGTTTACCAAAGCAAGTAAGGTCTCATGATGACCTTAACCCGCATAATAATTTTCCTCTAATGGACTAGATTTTTTGAAGCAATTAGGTAACACAGGTCTTGAGTTTTAGAACCGAGAACCGACCCGTTCAGACCCGTTAAAAACCGGACCCGATCCTCTTTAAAAATTTCGGGTCTCGGGTATTGATATTGTGATTCGTCGGGTCGCGGGTCGGGTCGGGTAAACGCGGGTCGGGTCGGGTCTTACCCGTTTGCACACCCCTACATATTATTATATATCAATGCATCCTACCCCTGCAAAAACACACACATACCACCTTCGAAATAATCACAAATGGCAGAACACTCCAATGCCGATCAAAAAACTCTTGATGATATCAAATACAAATCAACAAAAATCAGCTCGTCAATATCAGAAGCCATCAACAACATCTACTATTTATCTGTCAGCAATGAACTCCACAACACCAAGATCATCAGCAAGCTACTGGAAATGCCGCAGACAGAATCGAGGGACAAGGCGCTGCAATACTACTATGCACAACAGGGGATGGACGAAGCGCTTAGTTTTTCGATCAAGCATGTTGTTGACAGGAACGTCAACAACATCAAAACCCTTGCTGAATACTAGTTTCTACATCCCCATCCCCTTCCTCTGTTTTATTTTATTTTGTTTCTTATGGTTATCTTCTATCTTTCTTTTTTATATAAAAATGTAATCTGAACATATATTAATGTAAGTATTTTCCTTTTATAACTTACTCTTCTTATATGTTGTTAATATTAATAACATGTAAAAACAAAAACACTCTAATATGTGACCATAATAAACAAAAAAACACCATAATAAAAAAATGTATTATTACTGATCATTTAATGTAAAAACACCATAATATTTAAAAAACACCATACCACCAAGTCTTATTTGACATTGTTGTTCACTTTACATGTCGATGCATAATGACCGTATCCTTTGCAGTTTTGACACTGCCTTGATTTCTTACTTGCTTTCACAATAGCCTGCTCTTGCTTTGATTTCATTCGTTTGTGAGAACCTGATCCTTTCGTTTTGTATACAACTGGAACTCTCACTGAATGTTTGTTGTTTTGGTTGTGACCAAGCATTTCAGATATCCTGTCGCGTTTGCTGGCAGGTGGTGCAACAACTTGTAATTCATCAGCTTTTTTCATGTATCCTTGCACATAGTCTTTGTAGATAGAAAGCTCACTCATGTTGTTAGATAGGCGATTCAATGTATATTCTGTTGCAAAAAATATGTCACGCATCATCGACTGAACATTATCATCATCAACTACACTATTTGAATTTTTAATATGTTCTCTTTTCGGTACTGCTTCTCTAGTCCATCTTCTCATTATATATTTTTTTGGGAACTCTCTCACATCAGACAACTTTAACACATAAAAAATGTGCCTACACAACAACCCAAATTGTTCATATCGTCTACAACTGCAATATATCGTCATATCATCCTTCCTAAACATAACCTGTTAACAAAAAACACCATAAAACAAAATATATATGTGTTTAGACATCATAATCATTAAAAAATAAAAAATAAAATTTGTTGAAAACCCCCATCCTATTATACACAACACATAAAAAACACCTGTAACAACACCATACATTATGCAAAAAACACCATATGTTTTAAAAAAACACCATAACTATACCATTACCTCAAAAAACGTAGAACATGGCTGATCGAAATCTTTTACAGAAAACTTCACAAAATCCTCAACCTCCTCAATCTTTGCATTAATGCATTGCCCAATTGCAACAATCTCACTCTGAACATCAAGAAAAATGATCTTTGTATATATCATCATAGCTTGTTCCTCCAAAACATAATCCGTTTTTATATTAGGATTTGTGTAACGAGTATCATGATCATTCTTCATGTTAGTATGACGTTGAGCTTCGATAGCAGTTTCATAGTTTGTCAAAAATTCAACCAACGTAGCCTTCGGATTGAATACTTGTCCAAAAAAATGATTTTCGCTTTCGGACCTGGACGTAGTGCGCATTAAACCAGACATATCTTCATATCTATAATATGCTGGTATCCATGAATCTCTCAGTTCAAAAATATCATCCAACCAATTGTTTTCTTCTAATCCAAAATCTTCAACTAACTCTTTCCAAGATTCCTCAAACTCTTCTGGTGTTATATCATCAGTCCACACTATGTCACATATTCTTTGTTTGAAATCCGTGCTATTACATAAATATGCCCCAACCTGTAACAACAAAACCATATATATAATAAACACCACAAGTTCTTATGAATACTATGTAACATATATTACAAAAAAAAGAAATAACCTTCAATGACAATTTATGCATAACATGCCACATGCATAATCTATGTCGACTGTTTTTAAACGTTTCGGCTATTGCCTTTTTCATGGCTGGATCCTGATCAGTAACAACAACTTTTGGTTCGTACCCAAAAGCTTTAAGAAAACACCTCAATAACCAATTATATGTATCAGCCGTCTCAGAACCCAATAATGCGGCACCAAACGATACATTGTTATAATGGTTATCAATTCCAGTGAATGGCACAAACACCATTGAATACCTACAAAACGAAAAAATATTTTTTCAATAAATATTAAAACACCATAACAAAAAATAACATAAAATATGAACACCATATATTTAAAAAACAAAAAAATATCTGAATCACACACAACTAAAAAAAACATAATTGTTTCTGATGAAACAACTCTAAACACCATATCTATATAGACTCCACACCCTTAAAAACCTGCATATATCAAGGCTAAAACACTGTAAAACTCCCTAACTATAAAAAACACCATACATATAAAAAACACCATACATATCAAAACAGTATTGTTAGCACACCTGTTTGATCGATACGTGGCATCAAACGACATAACATCTCCAAAGGTGAAATAATTCCTCTTGGCATCCTCATCAGCCCAAAACAAACCCTTTAGTCGGTCTTCATCATCTGTGAAATATTCACAGGAAAAATTCGGCAAATGTTCCTTTTTTTTCATCAAAAAGCTAACAGCCATTTCAGCATCATATTCACCAATAAACAGATTTAGTTCTCTCTTAAAATTCTTGCAGTCTTCCTTAGTTACACCAACCTGCTCAAACCCACCAAACATAGTTCTCATCACATTAAAAGCCTTAACAGGTCCAAGATTTATTTTTGACATACTGTGAATCATATGTTTCTGTAGATGTGTCAACTGTCTTGATGATGTTAGAAAATGCATATCCTGCTGCTCAACAAAAAAATGATTGTGATCTTCTACAAATTTGTATATTTTCCATTCATTATTAGTGAACTCCAACCGAATGTGTGCATTACATCCTGTCCGTTTTGACGAGTTTGATCTTGTGACCTTTTGTTTATAATATTCATCCATTGTATCAATCTTTTTCATTTTGTTAATTCCCTCTTTCGAACAAACATAATATTTCAGCTTCTTAACACCTCTTGGATCACTGTATTCGGTACCCTTCCGTACACCAAAACCACCAACCGAAGCATATTTCTTATAAAAATTATATGCATCATCAAGTGTTTTAAAAATCATGCCAAACTTAGGCTTACTCGCATCTTCAACATCAGGAATATAAACCTTATTTCCTGATTTTGGTGATACTCTTTCTATTCCAATATAATTAAAGTTTTCCATACCTTGTTCCGGAAAAAAATAAACAAACAATCATTACCATATATTATATAAAACACCATATAATATTAAACACCAAACAATCATTATCACAAATAATTATCACACATACTATCAAACAACAAATATCAATTAAACTCCTTACAAAAATAAATTAAAAACAACATATTATAACGTAAATTAAACAGATTATTATACATCGTATGTATCATTAAAACATCACAGTAAAAAAAACACCAAACAACATTTTCTAAATATAAAACGCCATTACCCCTGAATCGTACACAAATTCGAAAAAAAAATATCAAAAAACAATGAATAAATTCGAATCAAAACTCAATACATATTCGCAAAAAATAATAATAATTACCTTCTGCATCATTTCTATTCGAATTATTCAAATTCTCATGTTTCTAATATGAAAACATCATAACTCACATACATAACACTATATAACGCCAAACTAAAAATATATAAAATATCTTCATTACACATCGTTTAATACATGTATCATTAACATCGCAGTTAAAAAACACCAAAACAACATCACGAAAAACCAACATTTTCTAAATAAAAAACGCCATTACCCCTGAATCGTAGACAACTTCGCAAAATAACATATCAAAAAACAATGCATAAATTCGAATCAATACTCACTACATATTCGCAAAAAAACAAATTTACCTTCTGCATCATTTCTATCCGAATTATCAAAATTCTCATTGAAATTCGCTTGATCCATCGATCTTCTGTGTTTTTCGTAATGATTTTCTGAACAAAATTAATAAAACTGCAAAAAAACATAAACATCCACCGATTTTGTGTTCATAATCTTCTTAATTACGATTAGGTTTTGAATTGAAATTAAAAATGGAATGATTGTTAATTCCGGAACTGATGCGAATATGGTTACGATTTGTGTTTTATGGTTACGATTATGTTTTTTGAAATTACCCGCTAATAGTCTAAATTACGTAAATGTCATTTTTTTAAAATTTTAATCGCTGCCACGTGTCATTCTATTAAACCTTCCTACACTTTTTATGGTTTTGGTCCTTTGTATTCTAACCCTATACTATAAATATATATTATGCATAATATATATTTATGTATTTGTATTTATTTTTACATGTATATGTGGGTATACACACACACACACACACTAGCCTATATACTCGTGTATTACACGGGTAGAATAATTAAAAAATATAATTCATTAACATCAAATTTATAATATCTATTTAATAATTATAAAATTATATTTTTTAGATAAGAAATAATTGAAATATTCTTATAATTTATTAAATTTTAATAAGTTAGTAAATTATTAGTTTACGAAGATTTATATTTTTTGATAGTTATATAATTTAATCATTAAAGATTACTAATATTTATCAAAAGGGGGGCGGGAAAATTTTTTTCAAATTGCACCAGAACGTGACACGTGTCTTTTAAAAATACTCATTTATTATAATAAAGTAGATATTTATATGTTTGTGTGTGTAATATAATATATATGCATGTGTGTGTGTGCATTTATTATTTAGCTAGATTATTACCTCGTGTATTACATGGATTAAATATAAAACATTAACTAATTAGTAATAAAAATTTTAAAAAATAAACAATTTGTTATAAATTAAGTAGATTACGCGTTAATGAGTATTTGAAGTAATAAAATAATAATTAAAATTTTTAATAACTAAAGAAACAATACATGACCTACTTGTTTTGAAAGAATACATATTTTTGAACTAATTGATGTTACAAAATTCATTTACTTTTCTATTAAAGACTAATTGTTACAAATCAAGAAAATAATGTATAATTTATATAATTATTAAAGTTAAATAACTTAATTTGATAATATCATTTAACATAAATAACTAAAGTTTAATTTTTCCTATCATTTTTATAACTTTTGGTTGAACATTATTATTTTAAAAAATTTGTTTTAAGAAACATTATTTGTTTATAAAAATACCAGTATTTGAAAACTATGATTTATAGGGTATTTTATTTAATTTTTAAAAAATCTTTTTATCAAACTTTTATTTTCTAAAAATACTAACTTTTCTAACTTTTTAAAAAAATGATTTTTAGAAAGTTTCATATTTTATAAACTTTTTTTTGAAGTTTGCTCTTTAATAAAAATATTTGATTTTAATTTATTAAAAACTATTTTCTTGCATGTAAAAAGACAAAGAATATTATTACTCATTAATATTATAAGTATTTAATATGAGAGAATTTATTTAAATAATAATTAAGATAGAGAATTTAATAAAATTATAGAAAAATGACAAGTGGCAAAAAAACATGAGAACATGACATGTGGCAAAACTTATTTTTGTTTATTAGAATAGAAAGATATATATATTAAAATAAAGCCGATCCACAAGCCGAGTCAACCCTGGCTCAAGCTCGGCTCGTTTTTAACGAGCCTTTTTCGAGCTGAGTTTTTTTTTTTTCAAGTGAGCCTCAAGGCATTGGATATTTGAACATCTCTAGTTCCCTACCCTCGCAACTCCCATCGTGAAATTTATTTTTGACGAGAGTGATGTTCACACACATCATCATACTAAGGAAAGAGGAACAATGGCAAGCAACTCTCACATGATAACTGCTTATTTATTTTATGTTTTAGTTCTTTTAGAATTTAGGAGGAATTTTATTATGTTTTGTCTTTTCGGTTGGTAAGACTCCTATTTCTGATCAAAAAGATTGATATGATCTTGCTAAGTTTTAAGTAGCTCTTCTTCCTAAAGCCCTGCAGCTTCAAGATCAGCCAGGAGCTTCTTCTCCTTTTCAACCTCTACAGCTATTTATTTCTGAAGATATTCTTATAAAGGGACGAATTTTTGGGAGAAAATGATTGTTTGTAGGGAGAATGCCGTGTTTTCTTAGTTGTAATATCAACGGTTTTATTGGGAAAAGAATTTTGGTAAAGTGAGAAGGGAAAGGAACAAAACTGTCATCATCATCATCTAACACTAATTTTCTTTTCCTTGGTATTAGTGACGGAATAAGCTTATTATTATCAGAGTCAAAGTCCGACTCAAAGTTTTGGGTTGAGATTTTGACAGGTTTGCAAGAATAATGTTTGTATTTCTTGGCAACACTTTTCATTCTTCTTGAGAAAGAAATCTTTATTTCAGGTTGAGGTTTAAAGGGAATTTTGGATAGGTTTAGACGGGTTTGAGAAGCAGTCTTGGAAGAAAGAATAGGTGAAGGTCATTTGAAGGAGAAGGCTGTGTAAGTACAGGGGAAGATATGTTTGTATGTAGAGGGGAAGGAATGAGAGAATGATCTTTGATTAGTGTAGAGGGCTTTGAGGTACGTACAGAAAAAGTATGTTAGGAAAGATTGTGCAGGTGTGAGAGAAGTATATACATAAAAAGCAGTTTGAATGCCTTTTATTGGTGTAGTAACCACTTTTTTTAGTGGCTTCTGATGTGTCAATTTTTATATAATTGATTTACAACTTAATAACAAAACAATGGATTGATCATTGATGTACTTGTTAAAGAATGCACATGCTTGGTGGATGGCCCGATTCAAGGCTGCACCTAGGTTGAATTGTTGTTTTTTTCTTGTGTTTTTCTAACGTCTCATTTGTGGTGCACGCATATAATGTATATATGTGTTGGCCCTTGAGGGATAAAAGTAAAATTGCACTAATTTTAACGTTATTTTACTTATTTTGTGAAAATAATCGTTAAAAGCATTGAGGTGGTTAACCTCAAACGATAACTATGAGCAAGGGATTCTTTCGGAGCAGCCTCTCTATTCCAACTGGGATAAGGGTAAGATTTGTCTTTATCCTTCCTCCCAGACCCTACTCTAAGTGTGATTTTTAATGGGTGCTTGTTGTTGTTTTCTTGTGTTTTTTCCTGTTTTAAATTTTATACAGGTGTAAATACTGTGACTTTGCAAAAAAGTTTTTTGATACATTGATATTTGTATCGTAATAACAACCTTTGCGATACGTTTCAAATCCACGATATAACGTGCATGAGAAAAGCTAGTTGGATTCATAGCATCCTAAACCAAATTATTAAAATATATTTTTTTAAATACATAAAATATAATTTCTCCTCATGCAAAGAATTGCATTCGTGTGTAGGGATGTTCAATTGAGAACAAATGTAAGTTAATAACTAAAAAAATAATTTCTAGCTATAAGTTTGAAAGATATAAATGTGACTTCTTCTATTTTTAAAATAGATTACTTTTATATTATTAAAACTTGTGACTATAAACGTGATTTGTTTAATTTTTTACAATTTGTTGTTTTTGACTTTTTTTTTTAAGAATGAATCCCCGCGTGTAAATATATCTTTGTACCAAGGGAACCCACGCGCTACAATTGGTCCGTAAACACACTGGCGGTCCTGCGAAGAGAGACGTGTATAACTTTATAAACAATCACCGACCCGACCCGGGCCAACCAGACGAAAAAAACCGCTCAGGTTTTTACCCTTCAAATATCCCCCTATTTTCGTCTTCTTCACAAACCCTAGCAGGGTCCATAAATCTGAATCCTCTATCTATTCCTGTAAATTTCATCATTTGATCACTCTAGGTTCTTGATCGATCGGAGGATCGTAACAGGTGAGGCGTATTTCTTTGAATTTGCTAATTTTGATAAATTTTTTGATCATTATTGTCGATCAATTATTTGATGTTTTAGTTCGTGTTTTTAATCTTTTTAGTGGTGAATTTTTAGAACTTATGTAGTTTTCTTAAGAAATTTTGCTTAGTTTTTATTTTCTGCTCTTGAAAGCGTATTGTTTGCATCCATGAGGACCATGATTGTAATGTTTTTGCTTTTAATTATGTGTTAGAATTCTTTATCGTTATGTGTTACAGATGGCTTGTCTATTGTTTAATTATCTTGGAATACAAGCTTTAAACAAGGGTTCATGCATATGTGAGTTTTGAGGATCTTAATAACATTTGATGATATTTTTAGTCTGAAAGAATTAAGTTTTTGTGCTTCGTGATTTTGTTTCATCAATTTCAATTATGATCATAAAGCTGTAGTTGATTTAACTTAATTTTATTTCATGTGTTTGAGTTCTATGTTAGTCAGTAAAGCAGTCTAAAAGCGCCTGCAAATTTATCGCAAGTGATGGTAGACAAATTATAGTTTTTCAGAGCCACATTGATGTTGAATTTTAACCACTTATGAGAAATGGTGGTGGATCGTACAATAAGTTGAATTTTACACAGTTGCTAGTCCTGTCATTGACCTGTATAAGTTTCTCATAGATTTTTTAAATTCTGCCTGCGCTTGCAAGTGATATATTTTTGCAGTTGGCTTCAACTAGGGCTGAACCGTAAAGTGCCAATGAAGGAAAGATAGCTTTATTAGAAGTATGTTTGTTGTGATTGAGTTTTTCAACAAATTCATTTGAATGTTAAATAACCATACATAAAACCTTTTGCTTCAAGAAGGGCGTGGATGTGGAATTTAGGTTGATTCTATTTTATGCGATAATTGTACTTGATGTATATATTTTATTGTCGTTATGATTGTATTGTACACAACTCACCACTAAACACTTGTTTGATTTTCACAAAAGATGATTTGTGTTGAATGAATATATGATACAGTTTTGACGTCTTCTTTTCTGCTAGAAAAATAGACAATGAGCACTCAGGGACAAGTTGTGCGGTATGTAAGAAATGGTAGGCGTAGGAAAGGAGTACTGGATCTCAATGTTCCTCCAGTTGAAATCCTAGAGCAGCCTGGAGGGCCTGCCATTTCAGATTCTCAGGGTAGTCAGGGTGATGTTCCATCCATTCTACTAGCTCTTGGTCGTGGTCATGTTCATCAGCCAGCTGGATCCACACAACCTGCTCTAATTGATGTTGAGGAGTTGGATGATGATGTTGTTATATCATCGCCCAGAGCATTTGAAGAAGTAAACCTTTTTACATTAGACTTTGCTTGTGCTACTTGTTTATATCACTCATGTTCATATTATTAATTTGTACTTTGTTGTCAGGCTAAAAAGAAATCACAAAGAAGTCGACGGGCTTTGGTGGTTGATGTAGAAGCTGGTAAAGATTCCTATTTTTCACATGCATTCATGCGTGCTCACTTGTTTTCACTTCTTGATAGTTAAATTTTCTTTCTCAAAACAAGTTTATATTTGAATGGGAAGTTTTTTTGAATTTATAGTATGTTGGTGGGTATATTTTAGACAAATGCAGAAAACTTGCTTTGATTTCTCTCCTGATAATCGAGGCACTTATATCTTAAAAAATGAGAGTAAATGTATATTATTTCAGTCAATTCAGTATGATTGGATCTTAAATTTTTAGCGTATTGGATGCCGGTTCTCCTAATTTTGCTCCATTTTGCAAATTATAGTATTTACTATTAAGTAATGCTTTCCGTTAGTTGCATAGACGATACTTATGATCTTATGCTATTATATGTAAGCCTAGATATGTATCTCATTTCAGTCATTTCTACCCTTGTTATTGTATCGGCTATTATTTGCTCATGTTAAAGAAGTAATTTGTTCTTATGTTTTTACTTTTATGTTTGAAAGGTGCACAAATGTTTTATACATGCTAAGACAGGCTTTAATGATCTACCCATATGATAATTCTAGATAATTTTCATCTACAATGAGACATCATATTGCTTTTACATGATGCCATATTATTATGTCTTATATAGTACAGTTACTTAATGAAATACATGTGACAGAAGAAGCTGCCATTAGGCACGATCTAAACCAGGCTTACAAGCGTAGAAGAGGTCCTCCGAGTGCGCCGGTTATTAATTGCGAACTCTATGTGAATTTGGAAGGAAGTAGTGGCTCTGTGGTAATAACATTTTACTTTGATGCCATAGACAATATATTCCTTTATTTACCATATGGCGTTTTGTATACATATCTTAATAACTTATTTTTGCTTTCTTGACAATAGTTGATCCATTGCAACATCCAATGGAATAAAATAAATATACAATAGTCAAGCTGGATATCATTTTGCTTGCATACCTTGTAAGCTATATCTAGAGGTTGAAAAATGAGTTGGGTTAAGTACAGGCCAAAATGGTTTTGGGTTAAAATGGGTAATTTTGGAATGGTGATAGGATTGAGTTTGGTTGTTGCAAAATAATTATTTTACAACTTTTATAGATTTTTTTTATTTTTTATAAATAAATAAGTAGTGGTTGAGGTAATTTAACTTTTTGAATAAGTAAAGAGCTTGAAAATTACTACCTATGGACAATTGAAAATAAGTTAAAAAAATTGTTTTTTGTTTTTGTAATTGTAGAGGGGGAGAGCACAATACTTTGCACCACCGCCGCCACCACCTCCACCGGAACCAATTTTCAGCTGTCCTGTTTGTATGGGACCATTAGTTGAGGAAGTGACCACCAAGTGTGGTCACATATTTTGCAAGGCATGCATCCTGGCTGCAATAAATGCTCAGCATAAATGCCCTACTTGTAGGCAGAAACTTACAAACAAAAATCTTATTAGGGTCTATCTTCCTGTCTCCAAGTGAGTCCAAGGTCTGTATATCTAAAACTCTAAATAGTTGCTTATTTTTGTTATAGTATGAATTGTTATTATTAATAATTATTAATTACAATATAGGATGTTGTAAACAGTGAATTTAATACTCATTGACACAAAACTGTTACATCTGTACTCTTTTCGACTTAAGTTTTACCCATTTGACCTGTCATTGATAAATAGACCTGACTTGGTGATAGTCAAGCCCAAATAGATATAAACTTAGTAGCCTTAGCCGAAGACCTGTGTGCTTGTGTTTTTTTGATGGTACAACTGTCTGTTTCATAGAGGACAACTAATTAAACTGTGACACTATAAAATCTCCTTTAACCTAAATACCTAATTAGAAAGTTTTTGTCACTTGATACCCGTGACCCTTGTAGTTAGTTGCCTTCCATCTAAACAAGTCTGCTTGTCCTTGGTGTGTAATGTTACCATATATATCTCCATCACTTTGTACAAGCAATTCTAAATAATTAAACTTCATTAACTAAAGGGATTACTTGGCCTTCAAAGGTGATTTGAGTGTCATTAATGTTGCTTGTATTACTAAAGGCACAATAGAGGAACTTAGTCTTAAAGCGATTTAACGTCAAGCCTTGACTCTCCAGGGTTGCTCACCACTCCTTTAATATACAATATTACAATGTCATCAGAAAAAAAAAAGACACCACAAAACTGTCCCTCGGATTGAATTTGTCAACTCGTCCATGATAACTGCGAATTAAACCAGCTTTGTGCGGACCCTTGGTGAAGACCTACCTCTACAGGAAAGGAATCAGTATCCTTAACTGGCACATCAATCCTCAAACATGTGTTCCTTGTAGAGGGTAACTTGCCAAGTCGGTTTACCATTACTTTATGTCCTTGTTTATGAACTTTGTTGTTGACATAGAGGTGACAAAATGGGCGGATGGTAACAGGTTAGGCTGACCCACCATTACTCTGTGGGTTTTTGAACTTTTGTATTAATTAATCAATGTGTTATAGACGATTTAGAATAACTTTTTTTCCAAATAAAAAACATAAACATCCTATTTGCAAATATCCTACTCAAATAGTAGGGTCTGTGAGAACAAATCTTATCTCTATCTAAACTCTAAAGCTAAAGGGATAAAAAAAAAAGGGAAAACTTCATAGAAATGTAACAAACTTTTCATTTTGTTCCAATCAAGTCACTCAAACTTTTTTTTGTCCCAATTAATTCATTCCAGTTATTTTGGTGTTCTAATCCTATGTTATTAATCTGAATAGTAGGTAATGCATGTTGGTATAAGTTTGAGTGAATAATTTTTTTTAAAAGAATGACTATTTGAATCAATAATTATTAGTTTTAACTAATATCTGACAAAGAACAAAAAATTAATAAATAATAATTACTTATTCAAGTCAGTCATTTTTTTAAAAAAATGTATTCACTCAAACGTATATCAACATGTATTACCTATAATTCAGGTTAAAAACATATAATTCAAACACAAAAATAACTTGAATGACTTAATTAGGACAAAAAAAGTTTGAGTGACTTTATTGGAACAAAATGAAAACTTGGTTACATTTTTACAAAGTTATCCCTAAAAAAAATAATAATTTCTAAATAAAATAATGGTAGAAAGGTGATGATCATTTGTAGTCTTGAATGCATGCCATTTGACATTTTGACCCGTTATGACAACATCATCTTTAGCTATGGCGTATGAACTGACTTGTTTTTCATGTAAATTGGTTGAAATTTATTTATGCTATGCTAACGGGCTGTATGTACTGGCGACAGGTGCACGAAGCCTGCTATTCATGTAAAGGAATCGTTGGGTACAAGTAGTTAATACATGATATTTGCTTTAGGTAGGAATCTGGACTGATTGAATACTATTTCTTGACCACAGTTATGTTGTATCGGTCACTCAAGGTTTCTTGCTCTTCTTGTCTCTGAACTGTTGTTTTCTTTTCCTGGTAATCTGTGCAGTTTCTTTTTTTTTCTTCTTTTTTTTTTTATATTATTATTATTATAACGGCAAACACATACACGTACTAATTATACCCTTAAAACGACATTAATAATCCTTTTCTAGGGATTCAACTCTTGCCCTTCAATCTAAGAGGCATAAACCTCTGCCATATGGGCTGGTTTAATATTTTATTTTATTTTTTCTAGATATATTGAATCGGATTTGCATCTAAAATTAAAAGATTTGCTGCATTCGTGTGAATTTCCTAAAGTAGCAGGGCGGGTCGTGGGCTGAAATGGGTTAAGAGTCGGAACAAATGATTTTTTTTTCCTATAGGATTCGGGAGTTGATTTAACAGTCTTGATCTGAGCCATCCAAATATTCTATCGTTTTGTTACTATTTATTGAGTCTCATTTATAACTAATCTGTTCAAAATTGCCAAAGTATGAAAATTTTCTTTGAATATTTTTTAATTTGACACAATAATTGATTTAAAAACTAAAGCTATATTATGTGAACAGTAAACTTGACAAAATGGACAGGTCGGGTTGGGTAATGGGTTATAATGAGTTTGGGTCAGGTTAGGTATTTAGTGCGGGATATGACGAGTTTTATACAAAATCTGTTTTGGTCTAATAAATCGTTTTAAAAAGCGTCAATTTGGTTCAAGTTAAAATGATTTGTAAGAAAACAAATAGTTTATTTGCATAATCTTAAATAGTTTTATCATCAAATAAATTATCGATAATATTTACCCGTTTGAATATATTATATTATCATGGTTTTAGGGTACCTATCTTGATTCGTATTGTGTTAATGTGGATTTTAGGAAAAAAAATTGCTGCTAATAATGACTTATTTAAATCACACTAACATGTACCAAATGAACACCATTAAAATGTGAGGCAAGCACCTACAATAGAGTTTGCATACACTTATGTAGATGCTTAAAACTTGTTCTATATAAGGTGTTGGTGATCCAATCTTACTCGGCTTATATAACCTGCTTGTTTTGGGGGATATGTCATTAATTTTTAGGAAGTTTACAATCTCATCCAGTGGGTAATTTTTAGCCTTAAACTTGGTTTAGCTTATTTATCATATAATATTATAATTATAATTATAATTATAATTATTTTGATATTGATGCATAACTTTAATCATGTATGTATATATGCATATAACGCCCATTTGCGGTGCACGCGTATAATGTATATATATGTGTGGGCCCTTATTGCACTAATTTTAACGTTATTTTTACTTATTTTGTGAAAATAATCGTTAAAAGCGTTTGGATGATTAACCTCAAACGATGACTTTGAGTCGGGGACTCTTTCGGAGCAGCCTCTCTATCCCAACTGGGTTAGGAGTAAGGTTTGTCTCTATCCTTCCCTCAGGCCCTACTCTAAGTGAGATTTTATTGGGTTTGCTTGTTGCTTGTATATATGCATATAAGTATATGACATTATGTAGTAATCGAGATTTCTTTTTTGCGTATCACAGTGGTTAAGTTTGCCAATTATGTACGAGTCATAAATAACGTTAAATACGGTCTAAACAGAGGCAATTTTGATGCACAGAGTACCTTACATCAGTCACCATATATGGCAAACAAGAAGAATTTGACCACGAAATCTGATAGCATAGCTGTATCATATTATACGTCTTCAATGCCATCTGCACAATTTGCATTATAAATACCAAAACCTTTGAACACTAGATCTCACCCAACTCACCAATGGAGATCCTTCATAAACTAGTGTTCTTGCTTCTAATCTTTTTCATAGTTTTCTTTAATCTCATAACCTTTAGTCACAGCCGTGCAACAATTTTAGCGCATCATGATCCGAAACGTGTTGATTCACATGATCATGATGTCATTACCATAGCTGACCTCACACCCGTTGAACGCCATCATGATTCTTCGGGTCGTTTTGATGGCGCTGAGATGGATAAAGATGATCAAAAAAGGGATACTTTCTCCAGTGGGTTGCCACAGGGTTCATATGGGGATTCGTATGGGTATGGGTATCAAAACCCATATGGGTATCAAAACCCATACCCAAGTGGCATATTTGGGTTTCCTAGAGGTCTTTTTGGGTTTCCCAGAGGTTTCTTTGGTTTCCCTAGAGGCATCTTTGGGTTTCCTGGTGGCATCTTCGGTTTTCCCGTTGGTTTCGGTGGAAACCCAGGTAGTTATGGGGTAAACCCAGGAGGATATGGCGGATATCTTGGCCGTTATGGCGGATATCCAAGTGGCTATGCCGATAGACGAGATGTAGACAAACCTAGTGGTGGTGGTGGGTACGGAGGTAAAGCTGAGGTGAAGGCCAAATAAGTCTATTTTCAAAATATTTTCTAGCATGTTTTAGGTTAAATAAATGATATATATCTATTTTCTGTTTTGTAAAAGATTTCAGTAATTTCAGCTCTAACAAAGTTTGTCATACCTGGTGCAGTAAAATAATATGGTTTCCAATTTTTGGATGGTTGTACAATCAACTAAACTCATGGAGTCATGGTACAACATTTTCATAATATTATTCACTTAAACACGAGTAAAAATACATATGTTTATCTATACACGATTTAGTGTCGTAACACGAATTTATACACGATATGTATCGTAATGTTAGTTAAGTCATTATTGATGGAAAAGAAGTCTAATACGCGTGCACAAGTAGATATGGGATGCTCATTTAAAGGTTTTGTTTCTTTCTTACGCAACTATTAGCTAAAACATACATGTTATCGCTGCAACTAAATTCGGGTAAGATATTGTTGTCGGATTGAACCATGCCAAGCTATATCTAACATAGATTTGAGCTACAACTATAAAAAGATATGTTTTAGAGGGACCAAGAGGGCTAGCACCAAAGACATTCCAACATTCAAATCAGTTTTTTTTAATCAAATGGTTAGTACGTTTATAAGAAGAAGACATTTTAATAAGAAATATTTTGATAATAGAGTTTTTTTTTTTTCATCATATGTGGTGATTATGTAGGAAAGATAAAAGATCTAGGATCCTGTCTTATGACATAAAAAAACTCAAAGCCATCTTTAAATTAAGCAAGAAAAATAAGTTTTTTTTTATGATGTATAGCAACTTTACATGTATCTGATTGCTAACAAATGGGATGCCTAGAAGGTTAGAAGTAGAGTTGGCCAACGGACCCGGAATTGGTCGTACCCGAACCGGTGGGTACGGACGGTTCCGAGTTTTCAGATAAATTGGAACCGGAAAAACCAGAACCGGTTTCACCCTTAAACAGTCCAAACCCGAATCGCCCAAAACCGGAACCGGAACCAGTCAAAAACCTGATGCTGAACCAGTTCTTGACTTTGTTGACCGGAACCGTTTGGCGGTTCTATAAAAAACCCGGTTTGGCCACCTCTAGCTAGAAGTAAGAGGATGGACAGTTGTTTATAGAATGGAGATGGGCTTACTTTTAGTGGGCCAACCCAAGCTTTTTAGTATGTTCAGGACTTAAGTTATGTAAAGAAGGCAAAGACCAGGCGTGTTAAGGTTAGCTAGACATGTGTGTTAAGATATACAATATCAACATATTTAGGCATACCTTACACCATCAATACACAAATTATTTTCATAATTTTCTCTGCATCTTTTCTGGTTTTCTCCTCCCATTTAGCATGAGCCCTGTTTATTTCAAGACCATTGTTGGATGATCTAAAAAGATGCAAAAACTGGGTCAAATGTTTTCCATCTTTCATATACGTAGCCAAACCGTTGTTTCCGGTTCACTGAATGGTGAAGTGGTTCATGACTAGTGAGCCAATCAGCTATGTTGCCCTGTTGGCATTCGTGGGTGTTGATGATTTCTCTGATCAAGCCAAATAATTAGCAAGAAAAGATAAATTTAAAGGTGATCAAACCAATTTTGAAACGTTTAGGTTACGTGTAATCTCAAACAAACTAAAGGGAAACATATTGAACGGGGTTAATCTAGACCTTTTAAATTGTATCATATCACTTTTGTAATTGTATAGTTTTTGTGCTTATATCTAAACAATTTATTATTTATTTTATAACAAGTGGTTAATACAGGAGGATTGGTATTGGATTAGTTTTAATGTATAGTGTAAGTTTGATATGAATATAGTATAAATGATAACCGTCTGATTGTCTAAACTTGTTTACATGTGTCAAAACCGAATACTATCTGCCAGAATCTTCAAATTATTTCAAAGCATCCCCAACTCATTCCAAAAATCCTCCAACAACCATTAACTTTTTTGTTATTTAAGTGAAATGACTAAAATACTCTTTAACATTGACTGAGCTTGAAAAAAGCACTCCGAGGGGACCAAAGGATTTTAGAAAGAAATGGAAGAGGCTGGACTTAATACCTGTTGAACACCAAAATTTACGCGGAATATTTCAGGATCGAAGATATTTAGGGATACATAAGGATATAATTATGTCTAACTCATATCTCTGTTTATATTTGACTTAATATCGAGATTGTTGATCAAACATGTCTACAACTCACCAAGCTATAATTAAGGAGAGACCAGCAAGCATTCCAAGAAAAGATCATGGACCACGAGGACTCAACGGCACGATTTTTGAATAAGTCATCCACAAAAGGAATTGTAACACCCCGACCAATGGCGGAATCATCGGAGCGTACACGAAGTGTAGATTGTTTAAAAGCACAAGGTACAATATTGTAATTAATAACATTCAATGTCATTACAAAATATTACCTATCACAAACTAACTAACTAACTAACTAGGTCCAAGCTCTAATGTGATCATCAAATTAAGCTTAGTTGGCAGTTCCACCTGAAACATGTTTAAAACAAAGGTCAACTAAAAAGTTGGTGAGGTTCATAGGTTTTAAGCACACACACCAAAAATAGTTTGAGAATGATAAGTTGTCACATGTGATAATAGGCTAATATGAAATAAAACATGTAAGTAAACCATACGCAGATCAAAAGTTAAGTTGTGACCAAGCTAGCATTCCTAACAATGCCGAAGTAGTAACCTATCACCACAGATTTACCACAAAGGCAAACCCAACCTGGGTGGGATGGTCAATCCAATAGATCTATCATAGTTTACTAAAGTTATGATCAATACAAGCTCAAGCTAAGTTCACTACAGTTTATGTCATAAAGCAAAGTTCACATGTAATAAAGTTTAAAGCAAAGTTTATAAGTTGACATGTTTCACCCCTAAAATATTAAAACAAGTAAAAAGAGGGGCTATGAAGACTCACCTTGATCGATTAGCTATCCTTTGCAAATAATTGATAAAATTGTAGTCCAAATAATATCCAACACAATGGTAATCAACCTAGATAGTTCAATCATGTTCAAGATATTGCAACTAGGAATTTCTATACAATTATGTTTATATAATTTGATCCCATATATAAATGTTAAATTGTTTTGTTCGAAAAGGACTTGTAAGTATAACTTCCTTTAATGTCTTTAGAGTTTACGACTTAAAATAGAATTTGTTTTAGGTTTAAATAGTTTTTTTTTTTTTGACTAACAAATTATGAGTTTAAAAGAAGAAAAAATAAATAAATAAATAAATAAGAAAAAGAAAAATGATTTTTTTTTCTTATTAAATTGAAATAGTTGTTTATATTTCTATATTTTTTTTACCAAATATAAAAATAAAACCATTTTATAATCAATTACTAATACAATAGTTTATATATATGTATAGTTATTAAAATACGTCAATTGGAATATCCCTTTGGATGTTACAAATAATTTTAATTATCACTATAATATTTGAAAATTTGTTATATTAAATAACCTTTAAATAACTATGTAAAGGTAACATTTTGATAATAACATTTTATTGTTTTAACATAAAATCTTAGTTCATGTTATTGTGAGATTTATATATCCTTAACATATAAAAAAAAATGTTAAATAAATATATAAGAAAAAAACATTTATTAATTAAATTGAACGTCATAAGATTTATAAAAATATAAAACCTCAAGTATGTATACAAAGATAATTTTATTTATAATTATCTGTAACAAAGTATTTAAGTTTTATTTATTAAAACTATAAGTTTTTTTTTTTTTCCAAAATATAAAAGGGAATGCTAAAAAAAACGCCTTGATGAAGGCTTGAACACCCGACCACATGCTTCTAGCTCCCAAATTTAAACCGGTTGAACAAATACCCTTGAATGCATTTTAACTCTGTTTGTATAAGATTTTAACACATCTGGACTGTTTCCCCAATTTCCTTTTGAAAATCGAAACGAGCCCTAATTCTTTCACGCTCAAATTCGATCGAACCAGGTCCCTATAGGTTTGTTAACTATAGGGCTTTTGTTATGGACCTAAAAACGAGTTGATTGATATACAGAACGTGTACCTTTGTGTTAGATTCGATGGTTTTCGACTTGTGGTTCAGAAACGTCTCAGCCGCACCTTTGAGGCTTGATTTCGCGAACTAGGGAGGTTGTAACTATTTTTCGAATGCACAGAGAGATTCGAAGATATGGAAGGAGTGATTGGGTTGATTTAATTCGATTATGGTGATCGTTTATATAGATTTTAACATACATGATCGGTTCCGGTTAATTAGGAACGAATTTCGTTTTGATTTTTGACTTATTCGTGATGCTAACGATCCCACGATGTTCGGTTGTTGACTAAAGTTTAAAACTTTGTTGATTCTATTCCCGAATTCGCGTTGTAGGTTGAATGGGTCGAAATCCGGGTTGTTGGGTTGATCCATGGAAGAAACGGGTGAAGGAGATGAGTAGTTTGAGGGTTTGACAAAATTGGTCCCTCCTTGTTTTCTTTTCTTTTTTTTTTTTTTTTTTTTAACTTTTCAGCTTTGACAATAATAGCCCTTACAAGTTCTTAAAACCTTTTTATAAAATTTTATTAAATTTATAAACTTTATAAAATCATCATATTTTTCTAAATTTAATATTTATTTATTTTAATAATAGTAATAATATTATTATTAATAGTATTAGTTTATTGTTGTAAATATATATATATATATATATATATATATATATTTATAAAAACTTTCCTTTATAAATCTTTAAAATTTGAGATTGTTATTTGTTATTTATATATTTTTTAAGCTTTACTATTGTTTTTATTATTATTATTTGAAATTTCATAATACTAATAATGATAATAATAATAATAATAATAATAATAATAATAATAATAATAAAATAGATAGATAAATAAATAATAAAAGGAAATTTCTCATTGATAACCTTTAAATTACACAAATAATCAAAATGTTACAGGAATGATGCCGAAATAACCGGAACGGCTATAATGACCGTTTGTTGTAAAGTCATAGCATAAATACCGAGACAATGATCGATAATAGGGGTTATACACTTAGCAATTTCATAAGATTACATACACAACTAGCATCGATCTCATTGTGCACTTTCATTGTATTTTATTTACATTTACATTAATAAATTAGGCAGAGTGACATTTGTCACTTCCCGAGGTTTTTATGCTGGCAATCTTAAGAGGTTAAGGGTTTTTTTTCGTCTAAATCTCGCGTGTTTGACTATTTTTCTGTTTCATATATTCAAATATCCCTAGGGATCCCCAAGTATAATTTTGTTGAAAATTACATATAAGCTATTTTCAGATTATAAAACACAAACCCCCCCTTAACTAATTCGATTTTGCTAAAAATTATACTTGTTAATTTTTACACGAAACAATACCTATAAAATTTTCCAACAAAGTACTGCTATATCGACCATTTTGAGTGGAAAAACAGAAATTTTCTAACGACATGCTAATAAATCGACCATTCTAACCGAAAAACAGAAGGACATGGCACCCCAAGTCCCTCAAAAAGTCCGTCCATGCTCTTTAACTTTTTAAATTGTTAAAGTTTTGATATTTTGATCATTTTCACCTAATTTAATGTAAAAGTTGACGAAAGTTTGCTTTGATACTCAAAATCATTACAAAATTAAAAACAAAAACCTGTTATTTTGAACTTTTAATGCTCAATTATGTTACTTTACGTAAATCACTAGGACTGTATGTGTAATTATTATTTTTTTTAATTTTTGTTTTCTTTTATAATTTAACTAAAAATATAATAGGTTATATTTTTATATGTTAAGTTTGTGTTAGTCACATTTTTCCTAATTTCCAAACTTTTAAACGTAAGTTGACGATGAGGTTGTAATTCTTACGACATATTTATTTATTTACCTCACTTTATATTTGAGATCGATTAACTCCACCCAAACACGAGGAGAATACTATACTAGTATCAAATTAAATTGTAATCAGGCAAACTGTGTTCCCCCAGATCGTCACGTCAGTATCGATAATTTTTATATTTTTTAATTAATTTAACTGCAATTAAAAACTTTGACTTCAAAGATAATAATTTAATATATAAATATTCACATGGGTGCTTGCTGTACAATAATTACATTAGAAAATCGTGGAAATTGCGTGTCTCCGTTTCAAATAATTTATTGGTATTAAGTTCCCAAACGGAGTAATTTTTGGCTGTGGAAATCATTGCATAAAAATTCCAATTATGTATAATTAAGGGAGAATTTAATGTATATCTCCACAAACTTGCTAAATATCATATATGTTCGAATCAAGACTTCAAAACGACAGAATGGGCGTGTAAAGGCGTCAGAATGAATGTTTAAATTTGGCGTCTAAATACATCTTATGACGCCGGTAGAAAAGGTTCTAAAAACACCCTGCTAGACCCCGACAAAGCCGCCAACATGTGGGCTTGTATGTTTGTTGCTGACTTGCTGGTACACAAAAGTACATCAAACTAGCATCTAAAGCAAGGTCTAAAGTGAAGTTTAAAACTGAAACAGGAGGCTAAATTTCAGTGATTATTTTGGTAAAAATGGGTCAAAGTTAATTATTTGGGTAATTTCCCCTTATTTTATGATAATCTCTGACATTGGGTATCATCTACCACTAATATTGTTTGTTTTCCTCATTCTAAGCTCACATGTTTGCTTTTGATTATCAGATGAAAACTTATTAGGGAGGTCACTTGCTACTAATCAACCTCATTTAAATGTGAAGTTCTCCTCTTATTTACAACCAATAAACATAAAAATAAGTTGGTGATATTAAAGAAGGGACACACCATATGAACCAAAATTCTCTTATATCCACGACCAATGTAAAATTTGTGGAAGGTGTTACATAAACATTTATAAAAATACACCTATGTGTTTGACAATGTAGCTATACTTTAATTTAATGTGACAACGTACACCCACGTCTTGTGAGGTCACGTATTCGGTATTCATTTATTTGCGATACATTAATATTCCAAGAACAGTTAAAGCATAATGTTCACACTTGATGCATGATGTACAGTAATTATTTTAAAAATATATAGATTTTGCGTATCTCCCTTTCAAATAATTTATCATTATCTGTTCATAAATCAGGTATGCACAGAATACGTATATATCTTTTTATTATAATAAACAAAAATAATTTTTGACACTTGTCAAATTCTCATGATTCTATTGCCACTTGTCATTTTTCTATCAACTTATTTAATTCTCTATCTTATTAATTAATCATATTATCTCCTATTTAATACTTATAATATTTATGAGTAATAATATTATTTGTTTTTTTATGCAAGAAAATAGTTTTTAATAAATTAAAAATCAAATATTTTTATTAAAAAGCACACTTAAAAAAGTTTATAAAATATTGATTTTCTATAATTTTTTTTATAGTAAGAAAAATATTTTAAGTTAGTAGTTTAGAACATAAAAGTTTAATAAAACAATTTTTAAAAAATAAAATAAACTATAAATCATAGTTTTCAAATAATGGAATTTTTATAAACAAATGATGTTTCTTAAAACAAAATGCTTTAAAAATAATTATTTTAAACCAAAAGTTATACAAATATTAGGAAAAATTAAACTTTAGTTATTTATGTTTAATGATATTTCAAATTAAGTAATCTAATTTTTAATAATTACACAAATTGTACATTATATTCTTGATTTGTAACAATTAGTTTTTGATAGAAAAGTAAATGAATTTTTAACATCGATCAATCAGCTTAAAATCTTTATTCTTACAAAACAAGTAGGCCACATATTATTTCTTTAGTTATTGAAAATTTTAATTATTATTTTATTAGTTAAAATACTCATTAATATGTAATTTAATTAATTTATTACAAAATATTGTATAATTTTTAATTTTTATTACTAATTATTTAATATTTTATATTCAATCCGTGTAATACACGGGGTAATAATCTAGTTAGTTATATATATATAAATGTCACTTAATTTCACATAAAAAAAATCAATAAATGCGGATAGGTGAGGAGGTGCTGTATAATATTATTGACTTTTAGTATCATATAATACAAAGATAAAATAGTTATGGCATTATTAGGAGTTATCAATTTTTTGAAATTTAAGTAATATAAAATAGTTATGGCATTATTAAGGGTATAATTTTTAATTTAGGTAATTTTAAATTTAACATAATCATCTTAATTATTTACCTTAGATCTTACTAAATAGTGAAAATACACTAGTAAGTTGTTTTTTAGACCTTGATAAAAAAAACATATTAGTCAACGCATTATAAAGAACCACACATACTAATGATGTTGCAACACGCCCTACCGATATCTAGTTTATATGTAATCGATAAACCTTTTCTTGTCATGGGGTTGGGGACAAAATACTAAATTCAACATGTTGTATTTAATTGTGTAAACTCGAATATAAAAAAAAATAAATTATGTCACGCAAATTTTTCGCCCCTTGACAATCATTTGAAGCTCTGTCACTAGGGTCGGGTAAATGGGCATAACAACATATGTATATCCGTCTCATCCATGCAAAAAATTCAAAAAAAAAATTATATATGTTCTTTAGCTAACTATATATACGCTGATCTCAAACATTTTGAGTTTTGGGTAATCCCATGGGATTCTGGTTTCATATCATCTCTAGACACAAATCTCATCAGAAAAATTTTAACCGTGTAAGATTGTAAGTTGGGACGCCCTATCCCTTTGGTGAAACGGTTAAACAGCTCAGTGACTAGAGGTAGCCAACATAACCGGCTCCAAAACCGGAACCAACAACCCGAAGCTGTTCCAGATTTTCGGAGAAATCATAACCGGTACCGGAACCAGGAAAACCAAAACCGGTTTCACATTTTACCAGGCCAAAACCCGAACCCGAAGCGGTTCCAGAGATTCTCGGAGAAATCATGTTATGTTTGTGTGGTTAAAAAATAATAATGTAATGCTTAATTACATACATTTATAAATTATTTTGCTTAACAAATTATATATGAAAATAATTGATTTGTGTTTGTTAATAAGAGACAATGTGAACCTATGACAACTACTTTCTAATCAATTTAATTCCAATCACAACTATAAAAGCAATAACAACTTTAATACAAACACACACCAAAGCCAATAAGCCAAAAACCTTCTAAGGTAGATCTTGCAGAAGCCTATTGTTGTTGTGGTGGTGGTCAACCAGAAAACTTTCAAAAATGGCTGATGCGACGGAGATATGGCGGTCGGAGGCGGACGATGTGGCGGAAGCCAAGTTGAAAGCGGTTGCCACCGCTGACGCCTTGCCTGACAATGGCTTTGCAGCCATGGTTAGCCCAAAACAAGGAGCCAATGGCCATGGTTTTGACCACAATGAAGGTAATTTAAAGATAACATTATAATGTTTTACTTGCAAAATGCATCATGTTTTTATTTTTTTTAACACTCTATCATATACCAACTCTACTTCTATAATTATGTGCTGGTGAATGAAAACAGATGTAGATGTTTCAGATATTTTGGACTTCGATAACATCGGTGCCAATGTTTTTGGAACCACGAATGGAGGCGAAAGCAGCGCGAGTCGAGTGGAAACCGGAGGAAGTTCCAAACATGTCGGGGAGGTTGTCGAAGAGGAGATAGTCGAGTTAGAGTTTGAAAAAATAAAACCTAAGCTCGCGACACATTCTATGCATTGTCCCAACTGCAAGAAGGAAATCACAAAAGTTACTCTACGTCGAAAAGTGGTCTCGTATCAATCCAACTACACCGAGAAACCTGTCGAACCGGTAGTTCCTACCGAAACCAAACATGAACCTGATGCCACTCATCAGGAACCTCTTGTTGGATGTTTATCTTGCTTAAGTTTGTTCACTTGCTCAGGTAAAACAATGTTAAATTATATTAGATTTGCAGTTTACTGATAACAAACACATGAAAACCATTTGCGGTGCGCACATATAACATGTATGTGTGTGGATCATCGAGTGACAAAAGTAAAATTTCCTAATTCTAACGTTATTTTACTTAATTTTTGTGAAAATATCGTTAAAAACGTTGGGTTGGTCGGTTAATCAGACACTATGAGACGGGGGTCTCATTGGAACCAATCACTTTATTCGGAATAAAGACAAGATTGATTGTCTACATCTTACACTCCACTGATCTTGCTAATAGTATGATATACTAAGTACGCTAATGATGATACAACTCATAAAAATTGAATCTAATCAAACCGTTCTCTTTCATTAAACAGATGAAGGAAGTTTTAACCCGTGTGACATCTTCACAAAATGGAGAGAAACGACGATCAGTCCTGCAACTCCACCACCTACCGGCGAAGGCCAAGAAAAGGAGAACACTGGTAATATATATCCTCTCCGTCATGTTTAGAATCGGGCAGTCGGACCAGATCAGGGATTGGAACCGGTCCGACTGACTGATCTTAAACCATATTAATTAGGGGTTGGATTGGTTGAACCAACCAAACAGACATGATTCAATTTTTTATTTATTTTCTTAGTAGTTTTCTTTCATTAATTAGGTGGTGTTTGTTTTTTCAGAGGCAAAACGTCTGCGGTCTGCAGACCACATCTGCAAACCTCTTTTGCAGAAGAGGTGGACTAAACCCCTGCAAAAAGAGCTTTTGCAGGTGTTTGTTTTCTGAAAAATTTTATAAACCTAAAAACCTCTTCCCAACCCCACCGTCCCAACCCCACCGTCGACCTCTCCCATGCCCACCGTCTGCTCAGCCCAACCCCACCATCGAAATCGTCCACCGATCGTCTCCAATCTTCCACCTACCGCCGCTCACGACGGATCTTCCAAGCTAGGGCTCGTTTTCGTCGCCCCTCATCTCCGATCGAACGACCTAGGGTTCGATCGAACGACCTAGAGGTGGAGCAAACTCGCGGTGAGGAGGAACCCTCACGGCGGCGGCGAAGAGGTGGAGCAAACTCACGATCGCGGCGGCGAAGAGATGGAGCAAACTCACGAACGATGTGGAGGAGAAACCGTCACGATCGCGGCGGCGAAGAGATGGAACCCTCACGACGGCGGTGGCTTGGGGAACCGTCACGATCGCGATGGAGGAGAAACCCTCATGGCGGCGGTGGCTTGAGGAACAGTCACGACAGCAGTGGCGGCGGTGGGGGAGCTGGCTGTGGAGGAGACCGGCAGTGGGGGAGCCGGCAGTGGGGGAGCCGGCAGTGGAGGAGACCGACTTTGGTGGTTGATGAAGTGAGAAGAGGTTAGAAGAGCTCAAAAAGAGCTTGGTCCACGTCTGAGCCAAGAAGAGGCCGCGCAGACGTTTTTTAATGAAATGTCTGCGAGAAAACAAACGGTCTGCGAACCTTTAACCTCTTCTCGCGTCTGCGTGGCGCAAACATAAGAGGTTAGAAGAGGTTAGAAGAGGTTTTTTAAAAAAAACAAACACGCCCTTACTCCTTGAAGCTTGTATTTTATTTATTCTAAAATACATATTTTGTTAACATTATAATGTATATATTTTTACACATCTATACATCATTAATGAATATAAAGTAGCTAGTTCGATATGTTGATTTGAATTTCTGTATAAAGTAGCTAATGATTACTCTTTTGGCTTTCCTGTGGGAGGTCATGAGTTCAAATCCCTCACAAGGCGAAATAAGGGTACTTAGGAGGTTATGGGGTTTTCTGGTGCGGTTTCCTCCTGGGGTGGTGGTGGGGTCTCAACGGAGGTCATGATAACTAGACCTTGGTGACGTGGCCTGAAAATCAGTGGTTCACACGTTGAGATCAAATGCCGTTCAAAAAAAATAGTAGACCGGTTTGATAAGTCCGATTATGAAATCATTCATCCTTAATTCCTTTAAGGAAGGGTTATCTGTACACTCTAAAAATTAGATTTTTGTTGGTTATATATTATCGTTTTGGATAGGCAATGTTTTTTAATAAAATTTTAAAAAACTTAATAGAATTAGCATGTTGTATCATGTTTAAAACTATTAATTTTAAAAAAAATTAGTGAAATGATTATTTTGTTTTTATAATTTGCATTACATAAGAATTTTTATTCTTGTTTAACCTTGCAAAAACAATAGTAATAACGTTCGGGTTTATTGGATTGTATCAACTTTCTTAAAAAAAATATCAATAAAACTATTAATTTTATAAGATTTAGTTAAATGATTGTTTTGTTTTTATAACTTGTATTATAAGAATTTTTATTATTGTTTGACCATCTACTATACGTCAATAAGAACTACAAAATGTCAGAACCTTGTTATCATTAATACGCCACATACAAACTAAAATATGGCGTATATAGGGCTCATCATTGTCTTTTAATTTACATTGTCTATACGAGGCGTTTTAAACGAGTGAAAATAAGTTTTTTGGATGTAAGAATAACACTACCTTTCCTTAATTACTATGACAAAAAAAATTTGTTATATAATATTCTTATATATCGTTGTCAGTTATTTATATTAATTATAGAAAAAACTAATTATTGGAAATAAAACAGAATCATGTTTGAGTATGTTTTGGGTTGTCCGGCAAGGAAAAGACAACCCAAAACCAGACGATTGTCCTGAGCAATCAAACCTAGCTGCGAAGAAATTAACTTCCGCTCAAGTTCCATCCCTTCCACAAAAGACTTCCTCCGTTCCAAAAGGTGAAGTGTTCCATATCTTAAAAATATTTTTATTTATAAATTTCAGTATGTTTGGATTAAATGGTTAATTTTGTTCATTATTATAAGTTAATATAAAAAATTTTAGTTTTATATGGTTAATTAATGTTAATACATCAAAAAAATCAATTCATAACAATAAAAATTACGAGAATACTCTTTACAAAAATGAATCTATAATTGTTTCAATCCTAAATGTATAAACTGTAGGACTAAATACGAGCCGAACCAAATCGTGTGAGGATCGTGCTTGACTAGTATACAACAAAATGAAATTAAAACGAGTTTTTTTTGAGCAAGTTTTGAGCAACGAGCCTTTAGATATAAAAACAGAAGGAAATAAGATAAATATTATTATTATTATAGTTTTTTTGCTCATTACTTATAAATTTTTTAGTAAAGTTTAACAAATTGGAAGGTTCATAGTAATTATTATAGAGTACAATCTACAAGGCTGAAGGCTGCAATGAGCAGAGCAGGTGACAGTATTAAAGTGTAAAACTAGTACAAATATATATAAACACATTTTTTTGATCATTTTTTTATACATGCATAAACTTTGCATATAGTTTAAAATCTATAAAATGTAAGCCGTTGATTAAAAAAAAGAAATGGTTTAGATTAGATTAAATAACTAGTTATTAAAAAATATTATTGCATGTTTTGAAATAATTTTTCTGTGATTGATATTATGTAGCCATGATTGTTATGTTAATAGTTTTCACTACAATTTATATCTAAATTAATGTAATTTAATGAAAATAATTAGTTATTTGTATACTTGATAGAAACTTTCAACTTCACGTAATTACATTTGACTTACAAAACACATGTGTAAAATTTTACAAAGTACACACTGTATATTTAAATCATCTTATCTTCTATTTTAAAAGTTTTTTAATGATTTTTCATTATCTTGAAAGATGTTTTAACTAATTGTTAAATTAACACATTTATATACAAACTAAACTTAATTCTAAAAAAAACATATATATCTATTTTAATAAATAAAAACTTTTAAGAATACATAACATGTTCTTAGATTACCTCGGATTCGATTTCATGTCTTTCTCTCCTATCAAATACATATAATATTAAATAATGATATTAAATATTTAATATACTTTTTATATATTTTTAAACTAAAAAAATACTTTTTTGATACATTTTAAAAATAATAATGCTAATAACACACTTTAATAAAACAAATTATAATAAAATATAAAATTTTCAAAAACAGTTAAAATGAACCGTTTAATGAAACAAACTTTGAAAAAATTAGCGTTTTTATTACTTAATATATTAAATTATACGAAATTTTATTAATATTTTATATTAAAAATCGTCTTATATTGTTTAAATTTTTATTGGTAACTACTTAATTTTTTTTTATTTAACATGTGGAATACTTCCCTAGTGGCTGGCAAGCTTTGATTGATTCCCTTGTTACTTTTAACCATCAAACCTAAACAGATATGTTACGTACATATCTATTATAAGACTTGAATCGAAGATACACACATACAGGGAAATGATATTTTGAAAACCCTTTAAATGTTTAAACTATAGAAAAGACCATGTAAAAAAAGTTTTTTTTATTTATTTTTTTACAATCTGTAAAATTATATGGCTCAGGTTTAAAAAAAACTGAAAAAAGTGCCAAGAGGTTTTTAAAAATATATATATATTGTAACACCACGTAACACATGTGATGATACCATTCAGGTAAAAGACAAAAGACCGGTTTTTTCTATAATAACCATTAAACCATACTTGAAAATTGAAATTCTGAAACTATAAATTGGTACATTTATAAAAATTTTAGCTAGCTCCACATGTTTCTTGTCTAAGTTTATTTTACTTAATAATTTATTTTTTGGGCAGATCCTGAAGATTCTTCTTTAATTCTTCCCCAGTCACCCAATGCTACAGAAAATGATGATACCAGACTTAATATTGAAAACGAACCGCCGGGTAACAACTACCTAGAAACTGATCAATGTATAAATAGCTCAAAATCTTTATAACTACTGCTTTTCATTTAATTTTTTGTGTTTATAATACAGAAACCTTGGCTGTTGCACAATCTGGAGGAAGATCATGGCTTGGTTACGAGGGTATTCTTGCAGAGATCTTGAAAAGTGTTGTTTATGGAGGTTTAATGGAGGTGATTGCAAGCTTAAGTGTTGTAGCATCCGCAGCTTCTTCTGATGCCTCTACATGTAAGTTTTGATCTATTCTTGTTTAAGTTAATTTGATTGATTTGTTAGAATGTTAGTATAACACATGTTGGTGGTGTAGTGAGCATCATATCGTTGGCAATCGCAAGTCTTATCGGTGGAGTCTTCATCATCGGACACAATGTGAGTATATTCCCGAAAGGCTACCCCTATTTGTACACCATTCCCGTTATCCATACACTGGCGTCCTTTTTACAGGCCGTATAGAAATCAGTCAACACTATACGGGCCGTATAACCCCTATATGGGCGTATATATGACAACCAGATGGTGTCTCGCATGGAGGCTGGTGTATGTATGGTAGGACTCATACTGAAATTAAATAGAGCATAGAGAACTGAAAAATAAGTACAACACTCCCAAATCAATACCTAGTGATTATCAGCCAGTGATTAATTTTGTTAGTCAAACTAATTACAAATAGCAAATACTAGATATATAGTAGTTTTAGTAAATAAAAATTATTAATCATTAAATGACACAATAAATACTCTATCTACTGCTTCACTTAGCTCTTACATGACGAGGATCTGGGTGGGGATCAAATCTCTTTGTGATCTAATTTATGTAACTTAAGTTACTCTACATAATACCATAAAAGATTGTTTTCTACGGCTTGAACCCATGACATTAACGACAGAGAACAAAAGTTTACTAGTTGTTTCAAGACTCATCCTTATTAAATGTAAACATCTAAAACTAAAATTTAGTCTCTAAACTTAGTCTCTAATGTTCAATGAGATTATAGTTTTTTAAAGCAACTCATTTGATCATAAATATCACATCCTCAGCTTTGGGACCTTAGAGATGATTGTTACAAGGACGATAGCTCAAACAATGAAGCTGCTAACAAGTACAAAGAGCTACTTGGACAAGTAGACTATTTCCCACTACACGTGTTTTTCGCAATACTATCCTTCCTCGTGTTTGGTATGGTTCCACCGGTTGCATACGGGCTCTCATTTCAAGAGACAAATGATAAGGACTATACAATCATGGTGGTAGCAATCGCGTCGCTTCTTTGTGTCGCGTTATTGGCAATATTCAAGGCTTATATCAATAAATGTACGGTTTTTGAGTACTTTAAAACCATGGTGTACCACATTACTGCTGCGGTATCAGTGTCAGGCGTGTCTTATGTTGCTGGAAATCTGCTTACGAGGTTAATGGAGGAGTATGGGTTGTTTGACATGAGTTCTGGTGGTGGTATGTCCCTCATCCCCTATGCCACCACCCCATCTCTAGTATCAATTTAATGTATGAGAGTAAAGAACACTAATGTCTAATCTTGTTTTGTGATTTATGATTGTTTTCGTAAGTTTAAACTATTCCTTTGATCAATTTTGCATGAAGAGAATGTATCATTTATTAAAACTCAAAAACCGAATGATAATCGGACAGTTTGGGTTAATATTAAGCTCGATCTTATGGATTATATTGGGGTTTTGTTGTAAATTCACCTTGAATCTCGGTTAAGATTGCATGTTTTAATTTGTGTTCACCTTATAATTATATTATGTTAGGTTGGCAAAATGTGTGGGTTGGATTGAGTCGTGTAAGGGGTTGAGATGGGTTCAAGTTGGGATAAGTGTGAGTCATAATGTGTTTTAAACAAAATGTGTTTGAGTCTAAATTAGTTGTTTTAAAAAATATAAATATAGTTTAAGTTAAAATAAGTTGTATCTAACATTTTAATTACCATAACATAAATATGTTTATATTCTTAAATTATTTATTTTTAGTTTAGGACCATAACATTTAATTAATTAAAATCTAGTAATTTGAAATTTATATCTTGTTAAAAATATTGCAATTTAAAGCTCAAATGTTTGAAATATTAGTTTAAATTAATTTTAATTACAATTATTATTTTTAGTTTTTGATGTGTTTAAAGAAATTTATTTTTGATTTTTATATTAAAAGTTTACCTTTAAGATAATTATGTCTAATATTTGAGATTGAAAATGTTAATTTTTACTTTAATTATCTTAAACCAAATTATATCATTGCATGAGATTGAACTCACCATCTTACTTTTAAAAGACCAACCAAGTAGGCTAGTCCAACTTGTAACATTTACCTAGAACACGATCCATGTAATTACATAGTTATCCCGTCCTTGACTAAATTAACTAGGATATGATGTACTAGATTGTGGGCATGATCGGGTGATATGCGTACTATAATCCTGTTGGATTAAAGCATACATCAAATACATCAATCTTACTAAAATATGGTTCTTTCATTTAAATTTGAATGCATAATTATCTTTCAAATAAGTGGGGAATTACAACTTGTTAACACATTTATCGACTAACTTGGGCAGGAGATACGTAAATTGCTACAATTTTCTCTTCTTTAAATTAACCAAGATGAAATTAACAGTTAAACAATAAGCTATAACATGTCCAGCAATTAATACCAACAACACCCAAGACGGGATTTCAACCATCCCTAGGATTTGACGCTATGAGGCGTATGCCCGAGCCCATCCCAGGAGGAACCCCACAACTGGGTAAACCTCCTGACCTTGTTTCTGGAAATATGCCTCAGCCCGGATTCGAACCCAAGACCCCATAGGAAAGTCAAGAGGGGTAACCATTAGGCTAGAAGCCCTTGATTACGGTTCATTATATAATAGAAAAGATAGGAGTGAAAATATTGGAGATCACAAAAACATGACATATGTTCCTTAAATTAGTTATTTATTAGTATAAATTAATAAATTATTAAAAGGCTATATCATAAATAAATCTGGTTGAATATTTTTTGTTAAAATTTTGAACTAAAAAAGTAACATAAAATTTTCTAATTAAAATGTCATAATACACACACGCATATATATGTATATATGTATTTGCATTAATTTGTAATTTTAAATCATTACTATCTTAAAAAAAGGAAAAAAAATCAATTGAGATGGTCGTACTCATAATAACATGATAATATTCAATTGAAACACGTGAATATTCAGTTAAAACGACCCGTATTATATTGCTTCATTTAAACCAGTCAGAAGTAAAAAAAAATCAAAAAGAAAAGTGAAGATGCTATTTACAGTTTGGGATGTCAATGGGGAGTTTTTTACTAAACTAGTGTTTGTGGTAAAAATATTTACCAAAATGGTGTTCTTTGAAAAATAATGACCAAAATGGTGTTTTCTTGCCATCAAAGATTACTTTTTGAGTTTAACTTTGATTAATTATATTCTCTTTGTAATTATTATTTTTTATATAATTGTTCTTTAAATATTCAAATAAAAAAACTAATAAAGATTTAGAATTCATATTATATATATTTTTAATAAATATAAAAAAATAAAAAAAACTTTTACTTTAGAATTAATGTTTTAAAAAAAAAATCTTTTCGGAATTTTTTTTTCAGTTTGAAATTTAATTTTTCTAAATACGTTTTATTTTTAATGAAATTTTTTCAAAAATATTATATATAATTTATAAAAAAGAGTTATTTTAATATTTATATAAAGTAGAACGTTTAAAAACATATAGGACTGTCCAAAATGTTCGGCGCTCGACGCTCGCTCGATATTCGCTCGGAAAAATCTCGTTCAAATTTCGCTTGGTTTTAAACGAGCTGAGCACGCTCAGTTCGGTTTTAAACGAGCCAAGCACGAGCCTAACCAAGTTTTTGATGATAAATAACGATGTTGGTGAATTCGAACCAATAAATTATAATAATAATTTACGATTTAAACATTTTAAACTCTTTTTTTATGTTTTCGTATTATTACTACTATTAATTAACGAGCTTTATTTTTGTTTTAGATTTATATGTGGTTGAACTTATTATTTTTTAATTATTGAGTTTGCAATTGACATAAATATTTTGAGTTTACATTAAATTTTATTATTAAACCAAGCCAAACCAAAACAAGTCGAGCCGCACGGTTTTAAAACGAGCCGAGCAACGAGCACAACATTTGGCTCGATTTTTCAAATCCGAACCAAGTCGAGCCGCTCGGTTTATAAACGAGCCAAGCACGAGCATACCATCCTCGGTTCGGTTCAGCTCGTGAACGGCCCTAAAAGCATATCACTATGTTTATTCTACTTATTTATATAAAATAATTCATTTTAAAATAACTCTTTTCAAAAATAAATTCATTAACAAAAAACGTATAGAGATAAAATAAAGCTTAACCAAACCAAAATAATGTTTTTTTTATCTTTTTCAAAAAGTGTTATTTTTTGCTATCAAAAATGTTTTCCATATTAATTATGAAATGCATTTGAATTTTTAATAAAGATTTTTTTTACCATTATATAAAGTGAAATATAAATCTTGATTAATTTGTTTATTTAAATAGCTAAAAACAAACATCTGAAGAAAAAACATCAATAATAATGTAAATAATCAAAGCCAAAAGCATAATGTGACCTTAAATATTTTGAAAACACTATTTTAGTAATTATTTTTCAAATATCACTATTTTGGTAAATATTTTTTCCTTCAACACTAATTTGGTAAAAAACTCTGTCAATGGGTCAGGTTTAGTTAACCCCAACGTCATACCTGTTTATAAAAGTTTCTCACGTACATACCCAGCTCAAAACTCATCGGGCATTTGTCAGGTATTGGGCATCGGGTATACCAGTGGGTTTCGAGTATACCCACGGGCGTTAGCTAAATAAAACTTTGAGAATATTATAATAATTGTCTTCTAACCTGTCACATGAGCATTTGGTAACTAAAAATGCACTTGCTTTTCTCATCCATTCATTCAAATCTTTTTCGTACAATTAAAAATCAAGAGAATACTCCAACAAATAATCATAACTAAAATAACAAAATACAATAAATTTAGTACACAAAAATTAGAAATCAATTATATACTAAAACAAAAACATATATCTGAAAAAGAAAATTAGTTATACTTATTGAGTAAATGAGTATTTATAATCGGGTGCAAGGGGCAGGTAAACGGCAATATATAATCGGGTCAGGTAAACATGTATATATAATCGGGTCGGATAACCTGGTGTATGAACAAATCTCATGCATGTCACATACCTTCAATAATTTTAAAAATTAATCTTATGCCTGTCAAATACTCATCAGATTTTAGAAAATCAGTCCCATATGTTACAGATTTGAGTAAATCAGTCAGGTTTGGGTTTTTTTTTTGTCATCCCTGATTACATTGGAGTTTTTTGTCCGGTAGAAGCGAACTAAAGAGTATTCACATTTGGCCATTTGGGTGTACTGTCTACCTCTTTACCCTCGTTAAGGATTTCTTCTGTTATACATCATCAATATTTATAAATTTTAGAGGTTTATAAATAATGATTTCTAAAATAAAATTTACAATTCGTTATCACTAATTTTTTGTAAGTATCTAAAAAATAATAATATAACAGGTGTTTGTAAATGAAACAGAAATATGTTGACAGTTTAAAAAATAATTAAAAATATGATATTTATAAAATAATTGTTGTTTTTGTGAGAAGATAAAGAATTTACTTTGAGAGAAAGGGGTTGGTACCGTTATTTAAGAGAGTTAATTTTTTGGTTGGTACTCGGTACTGATCATTAAAATCAAAACTAATGGTCAGCGTTTAAAGTCTAAAATAATGTATTCTTTCTTTTAACAATTTAATTTTTTTTAACGGCCAATTAATCAACTGTCGGGTACTTCGTACGTGGCCTCTAATGGCTAAAGGATGCCCAAGCTGGCCACTAGTCCAGACGGACGGAGCCCCTAACCCACCATTCACCAATTCCGGGAAAACCCGACCCAAGCACCCGCCCAAAGGCACGACGGTGAAAGGCTGGTAAAACCAGATGGGAACAAGAATCAAACCCATGACCTGAGTCCTCTATCATTTCCCTCATAACTCCATCTTAACACTTTAATTTTAAACTAGTGCAAGAAAAAAGTGCCACGCAAGTTTTACAAGTCAGGGTTTGAGATAATGACAACACCCTCCAATGACACCTCACAGCCACTTTCTATAAACTAAATTCAGTTTCAACTTACAAAGCCAACAAACCAAAAATTAACAAACCTAAATTGTTACAAAACGGCTTCGTAACTTTTCTATAGGAGGTCTTGGATTTGAATATGAGCTGGAGCATATTTGCTGAGGCAAGGTTATGGGGTTTATCCAGTTGTGAGGTTCCTCCTGGGTGGGCTCGAGCGTACGCCTCAAAGTGTTAAATCCGAGGGACAGTTAAAATCCCGTCTGAGGTGTCATCGTACTAAGCCGTTTAAAAAAAACAAATATCTGGATTTGAGCTTTATAAATTACATATATGGTGGTGGTCAGCCGGAAAAATTTAATTAAAAGCAATATGTATATCCTTTTAAACTTTATAAATTACATATATATTTGACTTAAAAAATAAATTGCGTATGTCCCTTATCCACCTTTTAAATTGCATATATCATTTTACCTAAAGTTTTAAATTAAATATATCTAATTATCTAAAAAATAGGAAAATTACAAAAGAAAGCAATATATGTAATTTAACTTTTGATTTGGGCATTGTGACAGTTGCATACGAGAATTACGTCATCAATGATGTGAGCACATTTGATCGTTCTAGAAATCCACGTTGATTTAACAATCGTAATTATTACAGGTTGATAGTAGGTGAGAAATGATGAACGTGGGCAAAAACCGTGTGCAAAACGGAGTCCTGGATTGCCCGGAATCGAAAAAGGAAGAAAAATCACCAAGTGTTGGTCGATTGGACCCATCGCGGTACGCGATGGAGGGATTGAGAATCCTCCGCGGTACGCGATGATTGCAAAATATCTAAGATTCCTCCGGATTTCTCCGCGGTACGCGAAGCCCAATTTGGCTCCCCGCCGCGGTACGCGACGGGTGTGGCGGTGAAATAATCTGATCTTTTTATCAGATTTCATGCAGATCATCAATTTTTATTACTTCTCGAACTCTTTCGAACCAGAAGCATAGCAGACGACCTTTTGACCATCCAAACTCAATTTTCAAGCTTTCTGAAGCTATAGAACGCACCAGGGATCATCTCTACGAGTCCTGATCGTCATTTTAACCGCAAATATCCGTCTGGTTAGGTAATGATCCGTTTAAACTTTCTGGTTTGGTTTTGATTGATTAGATCTTGATTTTGAACGTAATGGAATAGTTAGGATTGTTGATTATTGCCTAGATGATGGCTAGGATTGATTATAAACAAAGAACATGAAGTTTTAACGGTTAAATCCTTGTTTTGATCCGTTGTAATGCCCGGTTTGCATGAAACCATACCCATGATTATAATGGTTTAATCCATTTGATTATAACAATGTAGGTGATTAGTTGGGTTAATCCTTGAAATGCAAGGTTAAATCCAAGTGTTTCAAACTAATCACAACCATTAACATACTCATTGGAACGATTATCTGATGTTTATGATAACAGTCAGATTAGTATGTTAAACATGGTTATTACACCTATTCTGAAGCTACATTGTGATATTTCATGATAATTGGGTAGTCAATAACAAGGATTGATCATTCCTAAGCCATTAAATTATCTAGAAACTGTTACAGTATCATAATCAACAACATTAACTATTTGGTTAATCTGGGATTATTCTGATTAATCAAGAATGTCATCAACCTTGTATTAGGAATCTAATGCAATGTAGGTTCCTACATTATCATACATTGTATGATACAATACTAAATTAACCAATTAAACATTTAATAACGGTTTGATGACTTACTACGCAATGTCTTTGACATTGAACGTTCAGAAAGATCTAATCAGTAAAATAGAACATAAATAACTCATTAAATAAAACTAAATGCAGAATCACTTCTCTATTATCATTTTGGAGATATTCTGCTACATCTATATTATCAGGTGAGTTTCGTACAACCCCTTTTATTTTTAATCTTTTATAAACATCGGGGAACACTGTTGAACTTTTATTGAACATATGATATGTATCACTATTATCTGTGTGATTTCATGTGAGTGTTGAGAACTTGTGGATTTCATGGGATTTTGCCCGGAGAATAGAACACTATCACAGTATCAAAAGTCCTCATTTCTGAACTGTATCTAGTGAACCCATGTGTGGCCGAACGGGAAACAATGATAGTACTATCGGCTGACCACCCATTTGCTGGGAGGATTGCATCTACCCTTGTGTGAATGTTTGTTTCCTGTTTCCAAAACTTCTTAATGTTGTGATAGACATTAAGATAATGAGGCATTAAGATGTTACCGACGGGTAGTATCTTGTAGAACAATATCGTCAGAAAGGAACTAGATACGGGTCCCATGGTTATCTTGAACTGAACATTTTGAGAACTTATAGTACATATCATATCATGTCATATTGTGAAACTTGAACTGTATAAACTTACCAGCTTTGTGCTGACGTTTTCAAATCAAACTATTTTGCAGGTAGACCGTGACTCCGGGGAGAATGCACCTCACAAACTTGTAATTAAATAGGTTAATATTGTAATGTAAATTGTAATAACGAAACCCTGTAATGTATTTATTTTAAGTTAATCTGTGTGCTTGTGATATCGGATCAAGCAAGTCACCCCTCACCTCAGAGACATCACCACTATGCTTCCGCGACAGTTTCAGTGACATCATAGATGAGGTGACGAGGGGTGGGGGTGTGACATGCATATATGAAAGGACGGAGTTTAAGAACTAAGAAGGGTCCGAAGGTGTCCTGGCCCCCTTGTTTTTTGGGTCAAAAGAGTCGATTTAATAGTATTTTGTCGGAAAATCCTTTGTTCCCTTCCGTTTTATTACTAAAAATCATTCGCTTTCCTTCGTTTTTTCCTAAAAATCCTTCGGCCCCCTCTGTTTTTTTTCCAAATATCCTTCGCCCCCCTTCGTTTTTCCGATCAAGCTCCGTCAATGGAAGTAAGGTTGAATTTCATTCAACCGTACACGAAAGCGGTGTAACTGAAATGGAAACCGGAGAAAGTTTCCCATATGTTGGAGAAGTATTCGAAAAATCCGAAAATGTGAAACCAAAGATCAGAACACATATGAATTGTCCAAATTATTCTTCGTCGAAAAGTGATCTCGTTCACCATGCGACTAGTTGATTTGTTAGAGCCAAAACCCGATCCAGGCCAACTTGTTGGATTCTTTTCTTGTTGAAGTTTGTTCAATTGCTTAGCTAAAATAGCGTCGTTTTTACATCTTGACTTTTGGGTCAAACATATACTATATTAAGGTAACATTAAAATAGATATTTTTACCAAGAAATTCACTAAAACAAATGGTATTTTTTCCTGACGGAACTACAAATATCCAAAAGTTTAGACTACCTTAATAACACGTGACCCATGAACAAACTCAATTAACCCTACACACGCGGTTGAAACATTAAGATTGACTTTTTAGTCTTTTTGAGAGGTTGTCCATGGGTTCCAAGTCTTTCTTAACACATTTGAGAATCCTAAGCAAAATTAAAATTCAGGGCCCATTTGATTTGTGTTTGAAATATGTGATTAAAATTCCAGGCACAAATGGTAAATACCTATCTAGAAAGCCCTTTAAGTTTTCTCAAGTCAAAGCTCATAGCTCAATTACAAGCTCAACAACAACAACCTTACACGGTATATTCTCACTTTTCAGTAGGGTCTGGGAGAGAAGGATAGATACAAATCTTACCCATATCCCAATTGAAATAAATAGGCTGCTCTGAAAGAGTTTCCGGCTAAAGTTAAAATAAGTTGTACCTAACATTTTAATTACCATAACATAAACATGTTTATATTCTTAAATTATTTATTTTTAGTGGAATACCATAGCATTTTAATTAATATCTAGTAATTTGAAATTTATATCTTGTTAAAAATATAGTAATTTAAAGCCCAAATGTTTGAAATATTAGTTTAAATTAATTTTAATTACGATTATTATTTTTAGTTTTTGCTGTGTTTAAACAAATTTATTTTTGATTTTTATATTAAAAGTTTAACTTTAAGATGATTATGTCTAATATTTGAGATTGAAAAGGCTAATTTTTATTTTAATTACCTTAAACCAAATTATATCATTGCATGAGATTGAACTCACATTCTTACTTTTAAATGACCAACCAATAGGCTGGTCCAACTTGTAACATTTACCTAGAACACGATCCATGTACTTAAATAGTTATCCCGTCCTTGACTAAATTAACTAGGATATGATGTACTAGATTGTGGGCATGATCGGGTGATATGCGTGCTATAATCCTCTTGGATTAAAGCATACATCAAATACATCAATCTCACTAAAATATGGTTAACTTTCATTTAAATTTGAATGCATAATTATCTTTCAAATAAGTGGGGAATTACAACTTGTTAACACATTTATCGACTAACTTGGGCATGAGATACGTAAATTGCTACAATTTTCTCTTCTTTAAATTAACCAAGATGAAATCAACAGTTAAACAATAAGCTATAACATGTCTAGCAATTAATACCAACAACAATATCACAAAGATAAAGATGAAGCAATTAATGTCACGGTTCATTATATAATAGAAAAGATATATAGGTGTGAAAATAAAATTGGAGACCACCAAAACATGACATATGTTCCTTAAATTAGTTATCTATTAGTATAAATTAATAAATTATTAAAAGGCTATATCATAAATAAATCTGGTTGAATGTTTTTTGTTAAAATTTTAAACTTAAAAAAGTAACATAAAATTTTCTAATTAAAATGTCATAATACACACACACATATATATATATTTGCATTAATTTGTATTTTTAAATCATTACTATCTTAAAAAAAAAAAATCAATTGAGATGGTCGTACTCATATTAACATGGTAATATTCAAATGAAAAACGTGAATAGTCGATTGTAAGTTTGTAACGGCCCGTATTATATTGCTTCATTTAAACCAGTCAGAAGTAAAAAAAAAAAACAAAAAGAAAAGGGAAGATGGTATTTACATGTAGGGATCTCAATAGGTTTAGGTAAATCCAACATCATACTCGTTTATAAAAGTTTGTCACGTACATACCCTACCCAAAACTCATTGAGTATTTGTCGGGTATCGGGTATACCCGTGGGTTTCAGGTATGCTCACGGGCATTAGTTAGCTAAGTATAACCTTGAGAATATTATAATAATTGGTTTCTAACCTGTCACGTGAGTATTTGGTAACTAAAAATGCATTTGTTTTTTCACCAATTCATTCAAATCTTTTTCGTACAATTAAAAATCAAAAAAATACACCAACAAATAATCATAACTAAAATAACAAAATACAATAAATTTCAAAAATTAGAAATTAATTATATACTATAACAAAAATAAATATCTGAAAAAGAAAATTAGTTATACTTGTTGAATAATGAGTATTTATAATCGGGTGCAAGGGCCAGGTAAACGGGTATATATAATTGGGTCAGGTAAACTTGTATATATATAATCGGGTCGGATAACCTGGTGTATGAACAAATCTAATGCCTGTTAAATGCCCTCAATAATTTTAAAAATTAATCTTATACTTGGTTCAATACCCATTAGATTTGAGAAAACCAGTCCCATATATTACATATTTTAGCAAATAAGTCAGGTTTGGGTTTTTTTTTGTCATCCCTAGTTACATTGGAGTTTTTTGTCCGGTAGAAACGAACTAAAGAGTATTCACATTTGGGTCTACGGTCTACCTCTTTACCCTCATTAAGGATCTCTTCTGTTATGCATCATCAATATTTATAAATTTTAGAGTTTTATAAATAATGATTTCTAAAATAAAAATTACTATTCTTTATCACTATAACTTTTTGTTAGTATCTAAAAAATAATAATAAAACAGGTGTTTGTAAATGAAACAGAAATATGTTAACAGTTTAAAAAATAATTAAAAAATATGATATTTATAAAATAATTGTTGTTTTTGTGAGAAGATAAAGAATTTACTTTGAAAGAAAAGGGTTGGTACCGTTATTTAAGAGAGTTAATTTTTTAGTTGGTACTCGGTACTGATCATTAAAATCAAAACTAATGGTCAACGTTTAAAGTCTAAAATAATATTTTCTCTCTTAACACTTTAATTTTTAACTAGTGCAAGAAAAAACAACGACGCATGTTTTACAAGTCAGGGTATGAGATAGTGACAACACCCTCCAATGACAGCAACGTTCTATTGTAACACCTGACTTTATAATAGTTTAATTTAATATACGTACGGAAATATGGTCCCAGATTTTTCAAAATTTCGATATGACCCATTTTAAAACATCTATTTCCTTACGAAATAAACCTGTTCAAAACCAACAATTTACACACTAGCAAACTATTACCGCCATCACTAATTCATGTCATAGTAACTAGTACTATTTGACAATAATACTATATAAACCTCCGACTTGTTAAAACTTATTTATCCATAGAAATCCAAAACGATATCACACATATTATAAAATTTAAGTTTCACCAAAACCATTTAGCAACGGGTCATGCGACATATTAGATAACCGATCCGAGACTTGTTCCGTTCCTTATTGCATTAAAGCTTTACCTACAAATTACATCCAACGATTTAAATTAGCAAAACGCTAAGTAAGTAATCCGAGCCACCATATTTGTACAAAAGAATAGTTATCACCACCCACGTTAATTAATAATTGCCACCATTTTGTTTAAACTGACATTAGTCAGAGTCCACCATCTACCATATAGTAAGAGAAATCATCTCTTACATATCCACCATCTATAATATAATGAGAAGAATATCCCTTACATAGCCACCATAAAGATAATATATATAGATATATTTCACCACCATAAGTGATGCATAAACCTTACCTTTTTACCATCATAATCATATACCACCATAAATAAGGTATAAACCTTACATTTTTACCACCATAAGTAAGGCATAACCTTACATTTTATCACCCAACGTATATACCACCATGTTAGGGGTTTATCCTCTGCTCAACCACCATATATTTAATACACCATCATGTTAAATGTTTATCATCTATTTTACCACCATATATTAACAAATCACCTTATATTTATATTCCACTGCATTAGATGTTTATCCTCTATTCAATCATCAATAAACAATATACCACCATTTTTAGAGGTTTATCCTCTATTTAACCGCCATATATTTTATAAACTATTATGAATCCACCATATATTTTATAAACTACTATGAATCCACCATATATTTTATAAAGTACTATGAATCCGCCATATATTTTATAAACTACTATGAATCCACCATATATACAACCCACGTGCATTCTACTATATCCATACATTAAGCATGTTCAACCATTATTAAACCACCATAACAACTCTAACTCACCAACACATGACTCTGCATCGAATCATGCTTACATCATTTATCATATAGTAATCCGGTTAGATTACTTACCTCGACTAGAAGATGATCTTGCTCGATTATCTTTTTGATTAAAATCTTGATATCCTGTTAAACTCTCACGGGCCAATATATTTTTATATCCGTTCAACCTTCTGTTTCGAAATGTTTATATAAACATTTGCATGAATATATATATTTCATATACTATACATATTCGACCCGTTTGAATTTGTTTAACATATTTATCATATTTTGTATGATTTCTCATACTGATCACCTTTCACACAATCTTCAGGTTTCAATCTTTCTAGGATAATCCTTATACTAATTGGATCAAATTAACCCATTTGACCAATTTAGGTTAAACTCATATTAATCTCATCATATGAGTTTTAAACAACTATTAACAGTACAACATCTCAATTTCATCTCTATTCATATTTTTAGATTTAGAAAACAATCACCCCAAATGAGTCATTTTTTTTCTCATCTCACTCTTATGAACCCTAACTTGAGTTCTTTGCATAAATCATGATCCATACCACAGGATATGTTTAAAACATACCAAAACAACTATACACGAATTTAGGATCCCATAACTACTCAAAACTCAATCCAATTTCATGTTTCTAGAACCCTAGTTCATAACCCACATCACATCCTTCTATGATGATTCAAGGATAAGAAACGTGATTACCTCAAAATGTTCACGACCTAGTCTCACGATCTAAGCTCGGAATCATGGATCTTTGTTCGGATCTTCCCCCTCTTCTCCTTTTTCTTCTTCCACTTTCTTCTTTTCTTTTTTTTTTCTTTCTTTCTGCTTTTGGTCGAATAACCCAAACCCCCCCCCCCCCTTTCCTTTTGTTGCTGCTCCACCGCCTTTCCCTCAAAATATCTATGTATTTTTTTTACTTCTAGAACATGTACAAGTATACATATATATATATATATTATATGTTTTTTTTAAAACACATCTCAATTATATACATACATACATATATTGGATGTTACATCTATAAACTAAATTCAGTTTCAACTTGCCTAAAGTTGTTAATGGTGATGGTCAGCCGAAAAGATTTAAATAAAAGCAATACATATATCCTCTGTAAACTTAATATTAAAAAATAAAATACATATATCTCTTATTCGATACTTTAAATTACATATATAATATATCCTTTTATCTAAAGTTTTAAATTAAATATATCCCATTATCTAAATAATAGGAAAATTACAAAAGAAAGTGATACATTTATGTAAAATTTGGAAGCTTATTGAATTATCGATCAACACTGTTGTTTGTTCAACTAATACAAGAGAAGGCCTCCAAATAAGTACCGGAAAAGCTACGTAGGGAAAAAAATAGAAATCAACTATTACATGGAAACTAAATATATGATGCATATATTTTGACGAATAAAATATTTCCAATACTCCCCTTCAAGTTGGAGCATGAAGGTTACAAATGCCCAACTTGTCGAGTAAAAGTTGCAGCTGTTGGGACCCTAAAGCCTTTGTAAAAGGATCTGAGATATGTTGTTTGGAATTAACGTGCATTGGTTCTATTTCCTTGGAGTCAACTTTTTCACGAATGAAGTAACAGTCCATCTCCACATGTTTTGTTCGCTCGTGGTAGACCGGGTTATTGGCAATATGTTTCACAGCTAGATTATCACATAATAGTTGTGTAGGACTTTGTTGTTCACAATTTAGCTCCTTTAGAAGCCATCGAAGCCATAAAATTTCACTGACCGTTGTTGCCATTGCCCGGTATTCGGCCTCGGCAGAAGAGCGAGATACTACTGATTGTTTTCTGGGCTTCCATGAAATAGGAGCTCCTCCTAATAGCAATAGATAACCGCTTCTTGATCTTCTAGTGTCAGGACATCCTAACCAATCTGAATCAATGTATGCCACCAAGCTCAGATCACCTGTAGTAGGGAGGAGAATCCCTTGCCCAACAGTCCCTTTCAAATATCGTATCACCCTTGTAGCAGCATCCATGTGAACTTGACGAGGGTCAGCGACAAATTGGCTCAAGACATTGACCGAATAAGTAATGTCAGGTCTAGTAGCTTGTAAATACAGTAACCTTCCAACAAGCCTTCTATACACTAGCATCAACCTTTGCCTCATTTTCACTCTTGCCAAGTTTGTGGTTTTGCTCCATTGGAAAAGCACTTGGTCGACATCCCATCATACCTGAATCTTCAAGGATATCCATAATATACTTTCTTTGATTAAGGACCAATCCTTTCTTGGTTCGAGTAACCTCTATTCCCAGTAAATACTTCAAGGTTCCTAGATCTTTGATGCTGAACTTCTTGATTAGGAATTCTTTTGTTTCTTCAATCTTTCTTATGTCATTCCCTGTGAGTACCACATCGTCAACGTATATAAAGGCAATGACAAAGGGATCTCCTTTCTTGAATATGAACAAGGAATGGTCTGCCATGGACTGATTAAAACCGATCTCACCAAGAGATGAAGTGAATTTTTGGTACCAGTTTCTGGATGCCTGCTTCAGTCCATATAAAGACTTTCTGAGACGACATACCTTCCCTTCTTTCCCTTTCTCAAATCCTTGCGGGATTCTCATGTAGACCTCTTCATCCAATTCACCATGTAGAAAGACGTTGTTTACATCAAGTTGATTAATAACCCACTTTCTTTTGGCTGCAACTGCTAAAACCGTACGCACAGTTACCAATTTTGCAACCGGTGCAAATGTATCATGATAATCGACACCCTCCATCTGAGTGAACCCTTTTGCCACTAGCCTTGCCTTATACCTATCAATCTTTCCATCTGGTTTGTACTTTACTTTGTACACCCATTTCGAGTCGATTACGTGCTTTCCTTTTGGAAGTTGTTCAAGAGTCCAAGTGTCATTTTCTTCAAGAGCTCGCATTTCCTTTTTCATAGCTTCTCTCCAATTTTCATCCTGTACAGCTTGCGAAAAAGTTTTTGGCTCATCAGTTAGACTGATAGCCACTAAGAAAGCTTTGTGAGTTTTAGTGAAGTTTTTATAAGTGATGAAATTAGAAATAGGGTGTACTGTCGAGGAGGATTGCTCGGTGACGAGTAAGCTTTGTAGAAAGGATGGTGGAAGATCAACAATGTAGTCTTTGATATGGCTTGGACAACTTCTGTTTCTAGTTTCTCTTGTAGGTTGTTCATTACCAACAATCACAATAGTTGGATTTTCAATAGGAGTGTTACTTGTTCCGATGTCAATATTAGTTTCGATTGTCTCTTTGATTTGTTCATCACCAGGTTCACTTGTTCCGACATCCCCATCAGTTTGCATGGGAGAGGTGTTCTCATGCATGTATTCATTTTCATTGTTTTGTTTGAAACTTCCTTCACCGGTGTTTTCTTTATTTTCAACTAACCCCTTTTGAAAGAGATCATCATAGTTATTTGGTATTTGATTGAATATTTTTGGCTCACTGTCATAGCTTGTCTTCAATTTCTCATATGGGAAGTTATTTTTAATGAATTTTACATCCCTTGATACAATGATCTTGTTGTTCTTTACATCAAAAACCTTGTAACCTTTAGTGCCACCTGGATAACCCACGAAAATACCCAGTCTCCCCCTTTCTTCAAATTTGTCCCCCTTTGTTTCAACGCTTCGGTAATACGCTAAGCAACCAAAAACTCTCATTTCTCCATAGTTTGGCTTTTGATCATATATCATCTCATAAGGGGTTTTATTTCCAATAGTCTTTGAGGGCAGTCTATTGATAATGTATGCGGCTGTCATAACACATTCTTCCCAAAATACTGCTGGTAACTTGGCTTCAAATCTTAAGGCTCTAGCTGTTTCAAGCAAATGTCTGTGCTTCCGTTTCACCACCCTATTTTGTTGTGGGGTGTATGGACAAGTAGTCTCAAACAACATGCCATGATTGGTATAAAAATTCATCATATGGTGCGACGTGAATTCTCCCCCATTGTCGAATCTCACTTTCTTTACATTCTTGTTAAATTGAGTTTTAATCATTTTACAAAAACTAATCAAGCAATCACTTGCTTCAGATTTGCATTGCAACAAAAATACCCAAACTGATCTACTATAGTCATCAACTATAGTTAAAAAATAGTTCGCACGAGTCAAAGAAGGGCTTCGATATTTTCCCCATATATCACAATGCAAAAGATCAAAACATTCCTTTGATTTAATGTAACTATTCGAAAAGGGCAATCTTGTAAACTTAGCCTTTAAACAAGAATCACAATGAATGTTGTTCGGGTATGATGAGACAAAATCAAGGCATGAAATTTTACCATGTGAGGGGTGTCCTAATCGTCGATGCCAAACTTCACTACTAACCGCCATTGCCTTCCTTTTACATTCTTCCATTTTCATGCGATAAAGTCCTTCCTTGCACTTACCATCCCAATCAATATCCTCGACTTCAAATCATGCATAACGAAGAAATCTGGGAAACAAGTTATAGTACAATATTTGACTTTTAGTAATTTTGCTCACGGAAAGTAAACTGTATGAAAAATCGGGAACATATAAAACTTCTTGTAACTTGGTTTCATTTGGCAATACACACTGCCCTCTCCCTTAACAGGAATCGAGTCTCCATTCGGTACAATGACGGGTAATTCTTGTGAAGTTTTAACATTTCCTTGAAATAAACCCAGATCATACACAATGTGGTCGGTACAACCCGAGTCAACAATCCACTCATTCTTCTTCTTTGCCATGCTAGCAACAGGTTGAGTGTTCCTTGTTATATTTTTCTCCCACCATTCTGGATATCCTATAATCTTGAAACATCCATTGCGATTGTGACCATCTCTATTGCAGAAATCACAATGTTCTTTCATTTTCGACCATGGTTCACGGTTTATGTGAGAGCCGAATTTTAGGGTTTTAGGGTTTCAGTTGAGCTGCATAGTACCCGCTCTGATACCATGTAAAATTTGGAAGCTTATTGAATTATCGATCAACACTGTTGTGTGTTCAACTAATACAAGAGAAGGCCTCCAAATAAGTACCGGAAAGGCTACGTAGGAAAAAAATAGAAATCAACTATTACATGGAAACTAAATATATGATGCATATATTTTGACGAATAAAATATTTCCAATAATTTAATGTAACTTTTGACTTGGGTATATATTGCAAAGAAGGAACTTAATAAGGGCCCGAGGGTGCCCTGCTTCACTGCTTTTCAGATCAGAAGAGTCGATTTAATAATGTTTGGTCGGAAAATCCTTTGGTCCCTTTTTTTTCTTCCTAAAAATCATTTGGCTTCCTTCATTTTCTTTCTAAAAATCCTTTGGTCCTCCGTTTACTTCTAAAAATCCTTCCCCCCTCTCCGTTTTCTTTTTAAAATCATTCACCCCCTCCGTTTTCTTTCTAAAAATCATTCACCCCTCTCCGTTTTCTTTCTAAAAATCCTTCGTCCCCTTCGTTTTTTCAATCAAGCTCCGTCAATGGAAATCGGGTTGAATTTCATTCAACCATACACGAAAGCAGTGCAACTGAAATGGAAAAACCGGAGAAAGTTTCCCATATGTTGGAGAAGTATTCGAAGAATCTGAAAATGTGAAACCAAAGATCAGGACACATGAATTGTCCAAATTGCATGCATGTATGGAAGTATGGAACCACAGAAGTTATTGTTCGTCGAAAAGTGATCTCGTTCACCATGCGACGAGCTAATTTGGTAGAGCCAAAACCCGATCCAGGACAATTTGTTGGATGCTTTCTTTTTAAGTTTGTTCACTTGCTTAGCTAATAGCATCGTTGTTACATCTTAACTTTTGGGTCAAACATATACTATATCATGGTAGCATTAAAATAGATATATTTACCAAGAAATTCACTAAAATAAATGGTATTTTTTTCTGACAGAACTACAAATATCCAAAAGTTGAGACGACCCTAATAACCCGTGACCCATGAACAAACTCAATTAACCCAACACACATGGTTAGAACATTAGGATTTACTTTTTGGGAGGTTGTCAATTGGTTCCAAGTTTTTCTTAACCCATTTGAGAATCGTAAGAAAAATTAAAATTCAGGGCTCATTTGATTTGTGCTTGAGATATGTGATTAAAATTAGAGACACAAATTGTAAATACCGATCTAGAAAGCCCTTTTAAGTTTTCTTAAGTCAAAGCTCATAGCTCAATTACAAGCTCACTACCTATAAATATAATAAAACCTCATACTAGAGGTGGCCAAACCGGGTATTTTTTGGAACCGGAACCGGTTCCGGTCAACAAAGTCAAGAACCGGTTCCGGTTCCGGTTTGACAGGTTTAAGGGTGGAACCGGTTTCGGTTTTCTCTGTTCCGGTTCCAATTTATCTGAAAACCCGGAACCACCCCATACCCACCAGTTCCGGTTCCAGGTACGTTAGCCACCTCGACCTCATACATTTAATTTAAGCCCATTGCTTATAAATATAAAAAACGTTACATATGAAAAAAATTACAAAAATTAGGGGTCAAATAACCCTGCCAAGATCAAGCAAAATTTTGGATTTTCTTTTAAAAATCATTTTAACATATGTAAAATACTTTCTCTTTTATGTGTATGTGTAAATTATTCACTATTTAATAGTTAATATCGTTGTAAGTTTTTAGGTTACAATATTGTAACTGGTTAAACCAAAAACTTACGATAATGTTAACAATTAAATTGTGATAAATTTACACAAATATGTAAAAAAGAAAATGTCTTATATGTGTTACAATGATGTTCGCAGGGCGGCCCAATGGGCCATGCATCCCAAACAAAAGCTTAGTCCCTCAAAAATATAGAGCCTCCAATTCTTTTAAAAACTTTTATGTGTAATTGAGTTTTTTTTATCTTTGGGGTTTTTGTAGTTTGTGGGCTCTGAAAGAAAATAAAAAGGCTCACACAAAAGCCTTTTAATATTCAATTATAAAGGACTTTTTAAAAAATATTGATTATAAATATTTTATTAAAAAATTTGCACTACAAAAATAGAAAAATAAATTTAGTCTAAATAATTTATACACGTAAATATAAAAAAAAGGTTTACTCCACTGTTTATAAACTATATGTTTATTATTGTCGGGTCCAAGCCCAGATATAAGGAGTAGGGTTTTGACCATTTTGTAACGTAATCGTTAGTGAAGTGCTCGACTTTTTGTTCCGCTTAGAGCCTCCGAAATGGTTGAGTTGTCCCTTGATGTTCGAAAAAAATTCAAGATTCGTCTTGGTCTTGGTAGTGCTATTTGGATTAGTATAATAAGAGAAAGTTATATTTTATTCCCTATCCTATATATATATAGAATTAAAACCTTAACATTACCAGGGCGACCTGGGAGAGAGACAAACCCGGCTTCCGTTCAGGGTCCATTTTTATAAAGGGCACAAAATTTTCAATAAATATGTATATATAAAGTTTTTATTCAAATTAGAACCAACAAGTTACAAAGAAATAAAAAAACCATTTATAGACACATGATTCATTTAAGAGGAAGTTACTTTCATGTCCTTTAAACTAGGGTGTTCATCGGTTCGGTTGACGTTTATTCGGTTCAATTTAATCAGTTTTCAATTTTTTTCTCATAACCGAATACCGAACCAAATTCGGAAAGTGGTTCGGTTTGATTCAGTTTCGGCTAAACCAAACAAACCGATTCAAAACAGAATAAACCAGTCAAAAACCGAATAAACTGATCCGAATAAACCGATTATAACCCAATTTAACCTGTTAAAAACCAAATAAACAGATCTAAATAAACTGTATTCAATCTTATAAATTATTAAGAAAATAATATATTTAAATCTGAATTCAGTTTAATAGGTTAACCCAAAAAACCGAATTCAAAAAAAAAATCGAATAAAAAACTGAAATTTAAAATTCGGATACCGTTAGGAACCGAACTTAAAACCGAATTCAAAATTCGGTTTAATATTTTCGGTTACGTATACGGTTCGATTTTCGGTTTTAAATGGTTTTTGGTTATCTTTGAACACATTTATTTTAATATTTGAATCAGGCCGACTCAACCAATTTGAGGGCCCTAGGCGCCGCGGTATCAAAATTCGGGACCTTTCATTCCTTCGAAAACTTGCATTTTTTTCCTATGTCTTTTTGATGCATTTGTTCCCTTAAAAGTCTAAACGACCCTTTATTAGGGGTATTTGTGTTCCTGTTTTTAGGTAAAACCGTAAATAACGATTTATGAATAACTAAAACCAAAACCGAACATTTAAAAATAAAACAAACCAAACCGTTATTAATGGTTTGGTTTCGATTTGGTTTTACAGTTTGGCCATTCTAGTTTCGGCTTTCTGGTTTTGGGCTTTTAATTTGAGCCCGATGAAAACTAAAACCAAATCAAACCTAAATATTTTACGGGTTGAGACGGGCTAATCACATTATAATCCCAAATATAATTTTATTTATTGTACACCTAAATCATCAACCATATACATGCATATATACATAATACATACATAAACACACATATATATATATGTATATATGTATAAACACGCACGGTCCGGTCTGGTTTTTTACGACCGTCTTTTAGTGAAGCCGTAAACCAAACTGTTCATTACGGTTTAAAACTTTTGAAACCGATCGACCAAATGTTTGGAAAAAAAATCAACCACAAAACCGTACCATATGGGGCCTCAAAACATATGGGGCCCTAGGCCATTGCCTAGATTTTAGTTAAAATGAAGCCGGCTCTGATTTGAATTCGTTAAAGACCTTTTTCTATGACTCGTTTTGGGTATCTTAATTCTCAGGGTCGTCCCTGATTATTAAAGTAGGTGAACCCGGCCTTGTCCTAGGCGTATATGATAGTCGTTTGTTATCTTTACAATGTTCACACAGGATGCATGTTGTACGTTAATTATTCAATATACCGTTAAATGGAAGTCATTGCCAAGAGAGTTGGATTAGTCAACATATAAATTAAGAAAGTTACAACTTGTTAGCAAATTAATCAGAGAAATCTGACTATTCGACATTCACGCAAGTCAACCTACTATTCATATATAAAATAAAAAGTTAAATGTTTTATATCATATCTCTATTGGTCGGCCAACTTGGTATTACTAGATATTACATTATCATTAAGGTATTATAAAGGTTAGCCTGTTAAATATGAACCATTTAGGCTACAAGTAAATATTAGTTTGGGTTAAAGCTAAGGTTTTTCTAGTTATGTGTTTTCTTTTAGGCATGTGGATGATGTCATCACGTTATGTTTTTCAGACGAAAAAGTGAACCATAATAAGCAGTTGTTTGTTAAAAAAATTATTGGTTAGTATGAGTTTCTTTGGTTTTCTCCAAAATGAGAAGTTTTCTCATAAATCTTTTTATATATATATATATATATATCTAATGTTATATGTTTGTGCATATTCATCATCATTTATAATTTAAAACATGTATAAGTTTGCGTTATAGTGTAAATTTTTATTTGTTGTTACGACAACTTACACTTAAGTAAGATTTTAAACGCATGTGAAGGAGCACAAACACATAAAAGAATATATTCATACATGTATAATTAAAATATTGAAAACATTATTGGGTTTAATTATAAATTTTGTTGATCCTATTTTCGTTAATTCTGATAAAAAATGTTTTTTACCTCCAAAGTAAACAGAATCATGCTGGAACATGTTTTGGATTATCGAGAAGGAATTGAAATAAACAACCTGAAGCCATTGTCGTATGTGAATCCACAGCACATGATAACGTCCAATCATGTTCAATCCCCTACTTCCACGGAAGAAGGCGAAGTTTTTATTTTTATTAAATTGAAGCATAAATAATTCTATATAATATTTGTTGCTAACTAGAAAAGTGCGGAGTGATATGATTAAAAGCCACTTGTTGCGATGCGATAGCCGAAATGCAGATATAAAACATAAATATATCACACCTAGAAAATTAATTTAATTGGAAATATATATGACGTGTTTACGAACCTAACTGCGCATGTTGCATTGGTAACGTTAAAGTGGCTAGATACATTAAACAAACATATATGTTGGAGCAGTCCGATTTTAGAGATCAAAACATATACAAGAGGCAACATTTTGTCTCGTAAGTTGCAGCCTAATAATTTTATGTCACGTATATATACTACGACTTAATAATAAAAAAATACGCAATTGAAAAAAAAAGGTTGTCATAGGAATTGAACATGTAAGAACTCTAACCAACTCACCCAACATCAAATTTAAGGGAAAAAAACATTAAAATTAAAGACGATAAGATTAAACACAAGAGTCAAGACCTCATTTGTAGACATAGCCAATGTTTTCATAACCGAACCAGACAATTAACCAGTCTTCTTAAAAGGCTACCCGGTTGGACTGGTTTAACTGAATCTAAAAACCGGATAAATAGATAATTAATTTTAAAATATATATATATATATATATATATATATATATATATATATATATATAGATCATTTCCATAACAATACATGGTGAGTTTTTAGAACTTTTTAATAATTCAATTTTTTATACGTTTAATATAAATTTAACATGTTATTACTAAAAGGTTTAATTCTTTATGTCTACAAAATATGATGACTTTAATAAAATGAAAAAATTTGTGACGGTGGAGCAGATTTGTTGTCTATTGGAGAAGGCTATTAAATGGTGTTGATAGCCATAGGATTGTTAAGGTAAATAAGGAAGTCCAACAATGACCCAACGCTTTCGATATTTTTAACTCTCAATCAGCCCACTCAAAAAATGAAAATATTAAGAGCTACAGGATTCGAACGCAAGACGCACGAGACGAACAACCAACTCCTACCGCTTGAGCCAAGGCCATATTTGTGTGAAGGTCTAGAAAACAAATATTTATATATATATACACACACATATCGATACACAACCACCGACGTTGGTAAATGTTATGTATACAATTATTTGGCTATTAAATAATATAATTAAATTGGCCCAACGTAAAATGTATACTCATATATGTAGAAGTGTAGAACACCCTCAATTGTTTTACGTATTCAAAACCCATATAATTCTAAAGAGCCAATTATATATTCCTCTTACTAAAACCTTTTATTCCATATTTACTTAATCATAAAAATAAATTACATATTTTTCCTTTCTAAACCAAATATATTACATATTTATCCAATTCATTAATTTTTTTTATGTATTTCCTATTTTACCCTTAATATATTAACTAAAAACAATTTACATATTTCTCCTTATTAAGGGACAATTTTGGAACTTGTGGATATTTGTAATTTTAATTTAACATTAGGGATATATGTAATTTGGATGTTTAATAAGAGGATATAATCCCTAATTTTTTTTATTAATAATTGGCACATTAATAAAAGTTAAAAAGTCAATAATATAATATATATATAGGGAGATAATCAAATGTTAACCCATATTTATTGCGTTAACCGATAACTACATCTTACTACTTTGGCGCCCACATTAAAGTAAATCTAAAGGTATGTATGTTTTTTTTTCTTTTTTAATTAATGTATGGTCCACTTACATTAATAAAAAAAGAAGAAGAAACCTAAACCTTTCGGATATTTGAAATATCTGATAAAAACTTCACCTTCTTCCAAATAAAAATTTTAGATATCTTAATTTCGGATAAAGATTTTGACATTAAAATTCCCTATCAGAAATTTTTTGAATACCCGATTTTGAACACCTCTATTGCAATTTGGTTGTGCTTACCAAACAATTTCAAAACCAAATAAACTGATATCCAAATAAATTGTTAAACGCCTCTTGTGGTATTTGATGTATCAAAAGGATTAATTCTTTATTAGTTGTGTTCTTAAATTGGTGATTGTTCATTGAATTCAACTCAATCACTTGGAACCTTCTGCAATTTCAACCCAAATTTGATTTGCGGATTGCATCATAAAACCAACATAATTTTCATTTAAAACTTAAAAGCGTTTCAATGGTTTCTTATTTAAAAGATGAAATTTTATGAAATGATCCAGGCACCGCACGTGGTGTAACGTTCATTTGTATACCCTACAAAGAGGGATCAAAGTCAAGTTGTTCACAAATTAATGATGCATCTTGTATGGTGATTGTTTTATAAAATTATGGATTCACGTATCTCCATTTCTAATAATTTATTATAGTGAGTTCATAATCAATTAATGCGTATAGAAAGAATCATCATATTGTCATAGGTTTTTCTATAATCTTCTAGGGAGGCATTCCATTAAAAACCACTTTTATGTTAGGAACTTGAGAACTGCATAATACACTTGTACATTATGTATTAAAATATTTTTAATTGGGGAGAAAAAAGTGGAGCAGTTAAAAACCACTTTATGTACAAAACTTAAAGCATAATGTATAAGTGTATTATGAAGTTCTCAAGTTCCTAACATAAAAGTGGTTCTTAATGGAATACATCCCTATCATTCACATTTAACAAACAAACAATCTACATCTTGCATCGTAATAAAAGAGTATGTGTTGAAGACATATGTCACACTCTGGTGAAATCTGTAATTTGTTTTACCGCCTATTTCTCCTAATAAGTTCTAACAATTTTTAATAGTTAAATAATAAAAAAAAAATATAAATATTCTTATTTAATAATTACTAATTTAGTTGTAACATATTTTATATATTAAAGCTTAGGAATTAACCAAATGGTCCTGGGTTCGAATCCCATAAGGAGGTTCTCTCAAAGTAAGTTTTCTTCAGAATTGGTGGCCTGATGATGGATATGATCAGATAGTACTGATAGTGACACAATGATACTATGGTAATTTGTGAGTAATTCAAAAATAAGCTTTTAAAAAAATAAAAACTCTACTAAGTTCTAGAAGCTTAAACCAACTTGTTTGACTTTGTGGAACCCAAATAGAAAATTACCCTGCACTATAGTATCCAACAATAGAGATAACATTTAGCTCATTTAAACTCGGCTCATGTTTTATTTTTAGCTCTGTCCTTTGGCATTTCTAACGACTGTGTATTCGTTTTGCCTTTTATATTGGTGTTAAAGCGGTCAAGTCCTTTGTCATCGTAATATATTTACTAGTCTAGAAACATTTGTATTACAATTCGTTAAAACAAAAGAAATACTAAATAATAAGTGTGTGAAATAAGAACTAAATGAGTGAATAAATGAACTATTTAGTATGAAATGAGAAAAAAATGCATATAATATGAGACGGTGAAATAAGAAAAATGAAAAAAATAATGTTGAATGTACAGAATTATAACATGTAGAGCAAAAATTTACGTAATTATTTAGCTATAAAATTTGTTAAAGAATTTAACAATGCTATGCTTAATAAAATAAGATTATCTTGGATCTGACAATTAAGTCTTTAAATAAAATAATTAATTTGGCAACGAGCCTATGACAACTACTTTGTTATAAACTTAATTTGAGTTTCAACTATAAAAGCAACATGAAAGATCTAATATAAACATACTCCAAAAGCCAAAAACTCCACAAGGTAGAGCTTGCATAAACTTATTATTGTTGTGGTGGTTGTGATCAACCCTAAAAGGATCAAAGATGTCTGTTGCGGTGGTTGAGCAATGGCAGCCCGAGGTGGCAGAAGGGGCAGAAGCCGGGTTGACACACGAAAGTGGTGCATTTGGAGAAGTTGTTGAACCCGAATTGGTGAAACCAAATCTCCATTGTCCCAATTGCGGGTCTAAAACTAGAGAGGTTATTGTTGTTGGTCGAAAAGGGGTCTCGTATCAACCCACAATGCAACCAGATGATCTGGTAGGGTCAGAACCCGACCCGGGGCAACTTGTTGGATGTTTTTCATGTCTAAATTTTTTTGCTTGCTCAGGTAAAACAAGAATATTGTTACATCTAACTTTTGGGTCAAACATATGAATCTAAATAATTTCCAAAAATAATCTTTATATCACAGACAACGGAAGTCTTAACCCGTTTGATATTTCCCCAAAAAGATCAGAAACATACATCGATCGTACATCTCCATCTGGTGATGAACAAAAGGAGGTTCATGTTGGAAACGGTAATAAGTTGTTAATTACAACACCAATATATATTATTTCATCATATATTATTTTAATTTATTATTCAGCTAGCTATTTTGATAAGTTGTCAACCTAGACCCACTGCTTGCATAAATATAGACCAACCCATGATCTACGAAAACACTAAAAAAATGCTTAAATTAAGACCTTACTGACTAGTAATAGACTTGAACCGTAATCATTCGACTAATAACTCAACCCATTACGATTAATCCAAAATGTTAGGCCAGATAATGAGTTAGAGGTTTGTACCAACAATGCCATACTCTAACTATTGGGATTGCTAAAACACTAGTTTTTTCTTCAATGTAGCAGGGATATGATCACAAGAAAAAGATTCAATTAGTTGTAATTTCAATCCTTTTGTTTTGCAGGTGCTTGTTATGATGATAGCTTGATCAATATTGAGAATAAACAGGGTAAGGACTAGGAAGTTTGGTTATTAGTTGTATATCTTAATTAATATAAATTTTCAGCTTAGCGTATTTATTATTTATAATGTTTATAGCTATACCGAACAACAAATGTTTTGTCTTACCTAGTTAGATTCGTTGGACTAGATTTAAAAACTAGATAATGTCATACACGTCATAAATTTTTAAAATATACTTTAAAATTAATATTTATATAAATACAGAAATACTTTGTGTTGTTAAAAAAAGATAACAAATTAATCACAAAATAAGATTCAAAAAAATAAAGGTTATAAATGTGAATTTAGCTCCATCTATTTTCATCAGGGCTGTAAACAAACCGAATGAATACGAACGAGCCCTTGTTCGTGTTTGTTCGTTTAACATTTAACTTTCACGAACGGTTCATAAACACTTACCGAACGAAAAATCTTGTTCGTGTCCGTTCATTAAAGCTTGAACTTGTTCACGAACATAAACGAACACATGCTATTTTTATAATAAAATTAGCATTTTCAATCTCAAATATTAGACATAATCATCTTAAATTCAAACACTTAACATAAAAGTTTTAAAATAAATTTCTTTAAACATATCAATAATTGAAATAATTATCGTAATTAAAATCAATTTAAACAAATATTTCAAAGATCTAAGTTTTAAATTACCAAGTTTTTAACAAGATATAAATTTCAAATGACTAGATTTTTAATTTAAATGTTATGGTATTAAACGAAAAATAAAAAAATTTAAGAATATAAAACATATTTAACAAATAAACATAATAAATGAACATAAACGAAAGTTAACGAACATAAACGAATACTTTACCGAACTTTCACGAACATAAATGAACGAACATGACATCTATTCATGTTTGTTCATTTAACTAAATGAACGAAATTTCTTGTTCGTGTTCGTTCATTTATTAAACGAACGAACATAAACAAACTTTCCATCGAACTGTTCACGAACTGTTCGATGAATTTTTTGTTCATTTACAGCCCTAGTTTTCACTAGTTTAACAGGTAATCTTCCGGTACAAAAGAGGATTGTTTAAATAGGCATAACCAGACCAATTTTAATATTGATTTTCGGCCTAACTAGAGAGTCCAGTCTAATTTTGAAAAAAAAAAAGAAGATTATCAAGAGATGTAGTTAAATTTTACTTATATTTTCTGACATAAAATTTCAGTCAACATTTCAATTAGTTGGTAAATATTCACATCCAACAATGATCCTTAGCTCAACTGGTTGAGGGGATGTACTCTGTGACTTCAATATTGGGGAGGTCACGGGTTCAAGTCCTGGCATGGACAAAATTGGGGTTCCATGCAAGGCTAGGGGGTTTTCTCTCACATATGGTGGGTTTCCTCCTATTGGGTGTGGATATGATCGGGTGGGTCTATGATCAGTCAGTGATCCAAATTGCCGTTCAGAAAAAAAATATATATTCACATCCATTTATGATTTGTAGCTTTGATATTGTGACGTTTGAAATTCAATCCTTATTTTGCAGGCCTATGTCGATTAGCTTCTTTTGGTCATGCATGTCAGTCCTTTGCTTCCGATCAGGCCAACTGTTCTGATAATGAAGTGGGTAACGGTAATGACCCCAAAAACCAAACAAATAGCTCAAAATGTGTTGTTTTTCATTAATCTTTAGTGATTATGATACGAAAATCACAAACCCTAGTGGCGGTTGCACCCAACACAACTTGACCCCCAATACTTGAAAAAAAAAAATGCTGTTTCGAATTTTATTTTAATCTACCAGACACCTAATTAACTTGTTAGGACTTTAGGCCCATTTATCACAAGTTAAATGTACATACGCTTAATAATGTTTTTATGTGTTAGTGTTTGAAAATCCATATAATTCTCTCATAAGCGCGTAAAATTTGTTTTCAATTTGAATTATTTCGAGAGTATATTCAATATTCAATCAGTTAAGAATAAGATATTCAAGAATAAAAAAAAATCTGTTGTGAATTTCATCTGTGTTTTGTTCTGATCAAAGATCACCTTTGTGTAACAAGGGAATTGCTAACATAAACCATCACAACGTTTAGAAAATAGTTTTACAATTACTTGCAGTTAAGCATTAAATAGATAGCTGCTTCAGAAGTAAACCGCTAATTTTCAAAAAAACAACTTGTTTTTGAAGTATAAGTAAATAGGTTGTTTCTAGAAACTAGCTTTACTTTCAAAGGGCAAACTTACCTCTGAAACGCTATAACTTAAGAAGTACCGTTTCATTTTCGAAACACAACAATTTTTGAAATGAGCACTATTTTACTTTTGAAATGCTACAACTTTTGAAACATTGTTTTACTCCCGAAATACAAGCAAATCACTTCCAAAATTAGTTTTTTTTGCATAAAAAACATGTTATAACCATGGATTTCGCCCTTATACGTGCGTCGATCAGTGGGCTTCATCTCACTGTTACCACAATGAGTCTACAACAACAGAAATCATAAGATCATCAAACATGTGTGCATGGCACACTTACCGACTTATTTGATGTTTCACTATGATTTCTCTTTTGGTTCCTAAACAAATCCAATTACATTAAATAGCTAAATGACACTAAAATCATCATCATTATGCTTTATATCCGTTACATCTATTCTTCCCTATGTGAAATTTAAAGGGATATATGTGCGTGCAGCGTGCAGGGCCTAATCCAATAGGCCAAGTGACCTAAGAAAGAGCTTAGGACCCCTAATTTTTATTTTATAAAGACCCAAATAAATTACTAAGTTAGTTTTTTTAAGAAAGCCCTGGAATTTTTTCATTCTCGGGGACGGCTCTGATAATGAGCTAAGTTTGTTCGAACAATGATATACCCTAACTATTTAGATTACGAAATATTAGCATTCTCTACAATGTTGCAGGGCGTGATCACACAAAAAGATTCAATTAGTTGTGAATTCAATCTTTTTTGTTTTGCAGGTGCATCTTATAATGATAGCGTGATCAATATTGATGAGAATAAACATGGTAAAGAACTAGAAATTTTGGTTATAAGTTGAATATCTTAATTAATTAATATAGATTTTCAGCTTAGCATAATGATTATTTATAACGTTTTTATAGCAGATCGAATAATGAACCACATTTTTTGCTGGTCCACTGCTTGATACTAGATTTAAGAATAAGATAACGTCATAAACAACATAAAATTCAAATATGTATATATATGCGTATATATATATATATTTAAAATTAATATTTATGCAAATATGTTATGTTATGTTATGTAAATTTATAATTTAAATAAATAAAATATGAAACCTTAAATACTAAACTAATGAGAATTTAAAAGAAAATTAAAAATGAAAATTCGGTCCGATCAATCGTTTTCATTTTTCACCAGTCCAACCGACAATCTACCAGTTGAAATGAGAATCAGAACAATTCTGTAATTGGTTCTGGGTTTAGCCAACCTATTCTAATTTTGAAAACACAGATTATCTAGGGAAAGTAGTTAAATTTGACTTATATTTTCCAACATGTAAAATCTGTTGAACATTTTAATTAGTTAGTAAATATTTACGTCCGTTTATGATTTGTATCTTCGCAATGATCACGTCTAAAATTCAATCCTTATTTTGCAGGGCTTTATCGATTGCCTTCTTTCGGTCATGCTTGTCAGTCCGTTGTTTCCAATCCCACCAACTGTTCTGAGAATGAACTAGGTAATGGCCCATAAACCAAATACATAACTCAAAATGTTTATAAAATGTGGTTTTTCATTAATCTTTAGTGATTTGATAGAAAACCACTGTTAGTCCCTGCACAACTTGACCCCACAATACTTAGAAAAAGATGCTACTTTGAATTTTATCTTAATCTACTAGTCTAGTAATTAGGGATGTGCAAAAACCCAAAACCGAAATCCGAACTCAAGTATAAACCGACGGGTTTCGTACAAGTTTTCGAAAAATCCGAAAGTTTGAGTTTCGGTTTGGGTTTGGTTTTACCTAAAATAAAAACTGAGAAAACCGAATACATGCATATGTATGTTTGTGTGTATTATCTTTTAAGATTTTCAATAATTTATAAACCGTCTATTTTTATTTTTTTTGTTAATACCAAAAGTCATAAAAATCGTCTATTTTAGTTTTTTTAACCTTATGTACCAAAAGTACATATAACTTTTACTAAATTTAAAGATTTTTGCATATAATTTTATATTTTAAGTAGTGTTGTACTTCAAATATTTTCAATACAAATAAAAAAATTTCGATCTGTTTTTTGATAAGCATACTTTTATTGCTAAATAGAAAAACCGAAAAAAACGAAACTCAAACTGAACTCAAATGAGTTTTAGAAAATAAAAATCGGACTCAAACAGGTTTAAAAACTCAAAAACAGACATTTTGGTTTCGAGTTAGAACTAAGCAAAAACACCCAACCCACACACATCTCTAAGTCTAATTAACTTTAATCAAAGAAAACCAAGAAAACTCCTACTAACCAATCAATTTTTTTAAAATTTTTTTCTTGATTTGTTATTATTAGCTTAGAAATGTTATAAACAAAAAAATAATAATAAAAATATGTAGATCACGAAGTTACGTATATATAACCAATAAAGTTACGTATATGTAACTCATATATGTACTTTACAAGTTACATATATATAATCAATGAGTTACATATCTGTAATAACACGAATTACATATATTTTTATATTTTTTTCTTTTTGTTAACAAATCTAACCTTATAATAAAACAAAATGCAAAACAAAAAACGAAAAACGAAATTGATTGATAACAATTGTGATTAGTTTTCTAAGTTTCTCAAATATGAAGGTTTTCATTGGAACACCCCTACATATACATATACATATACATATACATATACATATACATATATATGATGCCTTGGATGCTAAAAAAGACTTTATAGTTTTGTAAGGGCCAAGGTCGGCACCCTTGTAGAATATTAGAGGCCCCATTCAAGTTCTATTTGGGGTATCGTTCAAGTTATTTATTTTGTCGTTTTGAATATGAAAAATTAGAATGTTCACTTATATTTTCAAAAGTGAAAGTTTGTTTAAGGTTATCTATTTTCGAATAATTACATCTTCAATGTTTTGTTTCTCTTTTACTTGATGTTCTAAAAAATATTTTACTAATGGTACAAGTTGAAAAATTTATACAAGTTTCCTGGTAATAAATAGGATAATCAAACAGATTAACAAATATGATAGGTTTATAAAATATCATCACTAAGTATTGTACTTTCTAGTCTTCTTTTTTTATTTCAATTATGGTTATCATCTGCTAACTGTAATTATGAGGAAACTTATGTAAATAGAGACAAATTAATATTTTTTACGTTTTTTAGAATTTGCGAACCATAATTTTTTTTATCGAAGACAAAAAAAATATTTACGAAAAGGGCCTCAATTTTTGTATATGTCTTGGGTCCCAAAAAGCTTGAGCCGGTCCTAATAAGGGCCTTGAGAAGGGTCAAAACTAAAAAGTTTTTATAATCATATTTGTAAGGCATCATCTTTCTTTGTATTGTAAGGTTAGAAATGTACAAAAAAAAAAAAATATGTAGCTTACATTAATAGATATGTAACTTGTGCGCTTTATATATTTATAAAAGAAAATTATAAATAACACTAATTGTTAATCAGATAAAAATGAAGAATCTCCTAATGACTAGGATAGGAAGAAATGTTTTTACTAATGAATTTCCTTTTTATTTTTACAGGCATGTCTCGAGCGCCTTCTTTTGATGATATTAGTAATGCACGAGTACAAATGGATTCTCTAATTGGTAACAACTTGTAACCGAACAATATTATGGGTATCAAAGTGTTATAACTGTAGTTTTTCACGTAATATCTGGTGTTTATAACGCAGCACCGATGTATGATGAACCATCTAGAGGAAGATCATGGCTTGGATACAATGGTGTTCTTGTAGAGATCTTGAAGAGTATCGTTTACGTGGGTTTAACAGAGGTGATCGCAAGCACAAGTGTTGTAGCATTTGCAGCTGCTTTTGATGCCAATATATGTAAGCTTTGATCAGTTCTTATTTAAGTGTAGGAAACGGTTTGGTTAAATTCGCATTGGAACTGAACCGACATGTAGATTTGACCCAACCTTTTTTTCCCTAAAAGTAGGTTTCCCTTTTTCTCCTAAAAACAGGTTTCAAACCGAACATGTTTCACCAAGAACATGTATCAACCGTTGTTGACCCAACCTGAACCAGTTTGAGTTAAAAAAAACCCAAAATGTGCACCACAAGGTGGATTGGATGGTTGTTGAGCTCAAATGAGGTAAATTACCAGGTCATTTAAACCCATGTGGTCCATGACATAGCAGGTCAAAATTGTTGATAACTTGATACCGGTTTGGCCAATAAAGTCAAAAAACAGTTCTGATTTTGGTCAACAAAGTTAACATTGGTTCAGGTTAGGTTCAGGTTTTTGACTGATTTTTATCGGTTTTTGGCTAGTTCCAGTTCCGGTTTGGCCGGGTAAATGTGGAACTGGTTTCGGTTATGATTTTTCTAAAAAACTAGCTAGAACCGTCTGTACTTGTTGGTTCCCATTTTTTTGCCCACCTCTAATGCCTTAATTAGTTATACTAGCTACACTCGTTTCCTGAATTTCATCGAATATCTTATCAACTAAAACTTCAATTTGCTATAGCGAGCATAATAGCATTGGCAGTTGCAAGTCTTATCGGTGGGATTTTCTTCATCGGACACAATGTGAGTAAAATTCTAATATTTGATCATGTTACAAAAATTTTAAACCAACTCTTTTGATCTAAAACACCATATTCTTAGCTTTGGGACCTTAGAGACGATTGCTACGCCGAATACTTAGGCCAAGAAACTAATGAACAAGCTTCTAACAAGTACAAAAAGCTACTTGGACAAATAAACCACTTCCCATTACACGTGTTTTTTGCCATACTATCCTTCGTCGCGTTTGGAATGATCCCACCTATCGCGTATGTGTTATCATTTCATGAGACAAATGATAAGAACTCTACACTTCTGATGGTTGCAATCGTGTCTCTTCTATGTATCTTGATGTTGGCAATATTTAAGGCGTGTATCAATTGCTCAGCTTTTCAGTTTATTAAAACCGCGGTATACTATGCTACCATGGTAGTCATAATATCGAGCGTTTCTTATGTTGCTGGGAATCTGGTTACGAGGTTAATGGTGGAGTATGGTTTGTTTGAGACGAGTTCGTATGGTGTAATGTCCCTCCTGTCCCATGTCACTACCTCATCACTAGCAACTTACTAATGTTATAGAGCAAAGAATAATATTGTTTGAGTTTGTGTTTCCGTTCATGATCATTTGTATCATTTCAACTATTTCTTTGTTAAATTTGCAAGACATGAATGTATTATTTATAAATAAAATTGCAGAAAACCAATAATAATGGGTCATTTGGGTTTACATTTTGTCTCTTCCGGGTCAAATCGGGTCTATGATATGAAATTAACCTTAGAGAATCTTAGTTTAGATTACAGTAAAATGGTTATATCTTACTTATTATAATTTGATAATTCTAAATTGGAATGATTATTACTTAATATCTATAGATATAAGTATCTATCTAAGTGAGTATATAATGTAGTTTTTTATCTTTCTACATGAAGGATTTAAAAGGATATGGATGAGATATTATTTTCTTCATTTTTTGCTCTTGTCTTCGAATTTCATTTATTAAGCAAAAAGTTTCTTAAAAATGAATTCTATTCTACTTATTATTATTGATATAAATTCACACAAAACCATAACCCATTAGGTGTGTCGACCTGTTTTATTACTGTTTATGTTGTCCCTGCGATAGTGGCCTAGCGGTATAGGGTGAGAATTTATAATGGAGGTTTAGGGTTCAAAGCCCGTTACCACCCAATTTTCTATGAGTCATGCAATTTACCTCACTCATGTTCGTCGTGTAATCTGTCGGTGAAGGGCGCCTAATGATGACGTTCAACATTTTTTTTACTGTTTATGTTAAACTACACATTTGGCCCTTGAGAGAAATAGTTGCATTATAGATATTTCCATCATACGAAAATATCGACATGACATATATAATGATGCAAATTACCTCGAATCAAAGCTAACATCCATTTTTAACTTAGGATAATGAGTAGCTGCTTGGAGTTATTTTGTTTCTTCATGATTAATGATACGGTTGGACTATAATATATAGTGGTTGGAACCAATAAAAAAAATTTTACATAAAAAGATTAAAAATCAATAAAAATTTGACATGTGACATGTTAAAAACATAAAAACAAAGAATTATTCTTCAAACAACATACACATTTACCTATACTAATAAATAAAGGTTTAAGTGCCACATGGCATGATTTTAGAGCATCTCAACATTTATTTCTCGCTTTTCTTTCATATTAAATACATCTGACATTAAATAATAATATTAAATATTAAATATATACTTTTTATGCATTTTTAAAATAAAATTTTTTTATACATTAAAATATATTAATATTAAAAACACATTTTAAAAAAAAAATATTATAAATTATAAAATTTTTGAAAACAATTATTTGAACACAATGTTTAAGGAAAAACAAACTATAAAAAAAGTTGTTTAAAGAAATAATAATATTATTATAGTACTTAAAATATTAAATAATATGAAATTATAATCGTATTTCATATTAAAAATCATCTTATATTTTCAAAATTTTCATTGATAATTATTCGTTATATTTTTTTATTTAATCCGTGTAATACACGGGAACTAACCTAGTACACATATATATAGGGGTGTTCTTCTCTTCAACTGTGACGGTTAAGTCTTAACCATTCAAGGTACGGCTTACACACCCGATTCATGAGATCCATGAATACTGCCGGTGCGTTAGTCAATCCAAAAGGCATGACTAGAAACTCGTAATGTCCGTACCGTGTTCTGAAGGCTGTCTTCGGTATGTCTTCCTCTTGTATTCTAAGTTGATGGTAACCGGATCTTAAATCGATCTTCGAATAGTAGCTTGACCCTTGCAATTGGTCAAATAGGTCGTCTATTCGAGGTAGGGGTATCGATTCTTGATCGTTACTTTGTTCAGCTCTCGGTAGTCTATACACATACAGAATGAACCGTCTTTCTTTTTCACGAACAAGACCGGTGCTCCCCAAGGTGAGAAGCTCGGTCGGATAAATCCTTTATCCAATAACTCTTGCAGTTGATTAGATAGTTCCTGCATCTCAGTAGGAGCCAATCGGTATGGTGCCTTGGCTATCGGTGCTGCTCCTGGTGTCAGATCTATCTGAAACTCCACTTGCCGTGCTGGTGGTAGCCCCGGTAGATCGTCAGGAAAGACCTCCGAATAATCGCGAACGACAGCGATGTCCTCGATTCTTCGTTCCTCTTTGGGTTGCTCGGTGATGAGTGCCAGGATAGCCGTGTATCCCTTCTTCAGGTATTTGTTTGCCTTCATGCAGGACATGATGTTTAGTGGCACTCCGCGTCGTTCTCCCTGGATTGAGATCTGCTCTCCACTTGGCAACGTAATTCGCACAATCTTCTCGTTGCACACAATCTCAGCGTGGTTTGCAGATAGCCAATCCATTCCAATCACCACGTCGAAGCTCCCAAGAGTTACTGGCATCAGGTCAATCACTAGTTGGTGGTTTGCTAACGTCAGGACACACCCTTTGATGATATGTTGTGTTTCGATCAGTTTGCCATCTGCTAACTCTACGGTGTACTTATGGTCTAGTGGTGTTGGTGTCATATTAAGCAGTTTACTAAATTCACTAGAGATGAAACTCCTATCGGCACCGGTATCAAATAATATACTAGCATAGACATTATTTAAAAGAAACGTACCGGTAACGACATTGGGGTCATCTTTTGCTTCTCTCGAGCCAATCACAAAGGCTCGTCCCTTTGCTGCACCACCTCCACCCTTTTTCAGTTGCGGGCAGTCCCTCCGCATGTGCCCCGGTTTACCACATTCATAACACCCCTTGAGAGTGTTTTGGTTGTTGTTATTGTTGTTGGGGTTGGGGTTGGATCGGCATTCCTTGGCCATGTGTCCGTTCCTTCCACAGTTAGTGCATTTGACCCTTTTGCATGGGCCGAAGTGGTGGAAGTTGCAAGTATTGCATTTTGGGCTGTTGCCCTGATATCCCCCTCTGCCTTGAGTGTTCGGCTGGGTGGCAGTGAAGACCTTTGCAGGTGCTGGTCGGTGTTGAGCTGGTTGTTGTGGTGAGAAGGTACGGTTATTGCTGGGTTCCCACTTTCGCTTGATTTCCTGGGGTTTCAGATGTTCACCCCTCTTAGGCAGTTTCCCTTGGGCTACTGCCTGATCCGTCAACTTGTGTGCCAAGCGAATTAGTGGTTGGATGGTAGAGAGGTCAGAAGCAGTCACCATACTTTGGATCTGCTCGGGCAATCCACTGATGAATTGCTCGATTTTCTTGTATTCCGGCGTCACCATTGCCGGGCACAGCTTGCACAATTCATGAAATCGAGTGCAGTATTTCTCGATTTCCGAACCCACCATTTTATGCACCCAAAACTCCTCCTCAAGCTTCCTGATCTCGTCACGTGGGCAGTATGCTTCGTGAAGCATTCCGGTGAATTCCTCCCACGGAATGGTGTTGGCAGTCTCAAGTCCGAGAGTTTGGACATGTGTATTCCACCAGGTGAGGGCAGGTCCCTCAAGAGTCCCGGTAGCATGCTTTACTCGGTTCTCCTTCGAGCATTCGGCCATAGCAAAGAGCGATTCTAGCTTCTCAATCCAACGGAGTAGTCCGACTGCTCCTTCTGTACCTTGGAATTTGTGAGGGTGGCAACTCAGGACGGCTTTAAACGAGCATCCCTTTGCCGCACTCCCTTGAGATCCTGTGCATAGGAGTCTAGGGTCACGTGTTAGTGTCATCATTGTCTATATTAGGTTAGTCATGTCAGACAAGGGTTAGTACCGTTATTGGTGTCACTAGTATCGCTAGTGTGGCGGTTTGCCTCGTATTCGGCAAGCACCTTGTTGACTTTACGTTCGACTATCATGTTGATCCTTGCCTTTTCGGCCTTGCACTTGAGGTTGCGGGCGTTGGATCCTCTTCCAGACATGGTTCCATATGGAAGGGTTAGAGTGTTAGTTAGCATGAGTTAGAGTGTTAGCCGATTGTCATGTCAGAAGTCAAGTTAGGTGTCATGTTAGCATTCAACCATAGTCAAGATATAATAAGTAAAACAAACATCATTTCATTAATAATAATAACTTGAAGTACAATGATTTCAAAAGATAATAGCAACATAAGTTTGTACGAGCACATCCCGCTCGTTTAGGCAAATAGAAAAGAAACATAAATGAAAGTAACTCGGCTAATCTGAGTCCATGGTGACATGTGAAACATCACTATCAGCATCTCCATCATCCTCGTCCTCCTTAGGATCCTCGTCGAAGTCTCCCTCTTCGAGGTCATTGACCTCGAATTGAGGACCATCATCTTGAGGCGGTTCCTCAATAAACTGTGCGACCCACGCGTTAAGCATGGCATCGCTAGCCTGGACCATCGCCTGAGTCTCCTCGTTGGCGACTCGATTCTCTGTAATGCGTATGTCATGCTCCTGCATGACATCCACCATCTGTCCGTGCTGCCCCATCAGCTGGGACACCTGGAGGCGCAGTGTCTCTACCTGTTCCTCTAACTGGTCATTCTTCCTTTCGAGGCGATCGTTCTTCTCTCGAAGAACTCGAACCTCGTCCGATAGCTCGCCGTTCCTCATGGCCTCGCGTTGGGAGAAAGCTACGTGTGCCGCGAATTCCTGCTCCATCGGCACTCCCAGTGGTGGTAGCCTATGGTCGGTCGGTGCGTCGCCCGGATACCGTGGCGGAGGTACCCTCTCTCCTATAATCCAGTCCCGTATCACCATGGGTAACCATCCCCAGTACCGGGCTCGGGCTGCATGTCGTGCCCGTCTGTCCATCTCCTCGTCGACCTGGGCCACGATGTCGTCGACTCGTCGTCGACTCTCTGCGGTCAGGTCATCTGTTGCCGAGCGTCTGCCCGGGTTCCTGTTAGCGTTGTTGTGACACCTCGCAATTTCCAGGTTAGCATTTGTTTATTTTAATAATAATGTTTATTATTAATTCATACGTGGCACTAGAATAATTGCATTTAGTGTGACACGTGGCACAACGGACCAAACACACCGATAATTCGAGGAATTATCGCACGAAACTCGCACGTGTCTTGAATGACGAACGTTGGTGAACGGATCAAAACACAGTACACATACACTGCACAATTAGGTTCCGGAGAACCTAATTTAGTAGGACAATGCTTATGTGTCGAGAAACGATGATCGTATTCAAGAAATACGAAAGATTCGGTTCAAAACAATGAAATTGGGCTTATTGGGCTCAACCGAGACCCATCGCGGTACGCCATGGGCACCTAAATGGGCCTTCGCGGTACGCGAAGCCTGGGCGGGGGAATTTGAATTCTCCGAAAACCATCGCGGTACGCGGCGACCGATCATCTGCCACCATCGCGGTACGCGGCGTGTTTCGGGAACAGAATGATTATTTTAATCACCGCGGTACGCGGAGATGCTTTTTTGGACGGTGTCGCGGTACGCGACAGGCCTATAATCGCAAAAATCTTTATAAAACCAATGTTAATCATTCTGTTACCTCTTACTCACCTTCTCTCGACTGATACACTCTCAAGCGACCCTAGACGACCTGTTACCACTATTTTCACCAGAAGAAACCAGCAAGAGGCACGTTTGGAGCACCATTGCCAATCGAAGATCGAGTCTTGGAGTGGCAAACGAAGAAATCGACTAAGGCCCTTGATTCAGCAGCCACAACCTCGACACTAGACTCTCCTGGAACTATCCCAGACCTGCTCAAGCCCCATTTCGTCGACCTAAACCCTCGTGAGGTAGTTTTCATGCCTAATCTTGCTTAATATCGTCTCTAATCACACATGCAATGTGATTCATACACATGCAACATCACCACACACCATTGTCACGAAATATTGATGATTAGATCTGTTATTTGTTGAGCTATTTACTGGTTTAATGATTCTATAACGATCCATGATGATTTTGCTTGAGTATGATGTTGTATTGATTATTTGGCTATGAAATGAGTACTTTTAAGTACATGCATGCAAGATTTATCATGACTCATGTAACTTTTGATATTGAAATGTTGCTAGACATAATATTGATGATGTATTACATGATTTTGAATGATCAATGATGTCAAATATGGTCATTTGGTGATTATTGCTAAAAATAGTAACTTTAATGTTACTAAGTGTGTGTTTTTGATGGAATAATCACATGCATGTGTTTAGATCTTTATGTTATGCTTAAAATGATGATTAGAAAGTTAACATGATGATTATTAGTACATTTGGATGGTTAAATTTGTTAAAAGCATGATTGTTATAAATGTTACTATAAATAGTAACTTTTCTCACAAGTTTGCAACTTGATCATATATATAATAATGTCTTGAGTCTAACATGCTCATTTAGTGATTATATGATGGTATTAGAAGGAATATGTTATTGGGAAACTTGATTTTATGTTATTCTCATAAGTTACTAAATATAGTAACTTTATTTTGCTAAGTCGACAAATTGCCACATGATAATCGTAACGATCATGATTAAAAGGCTATTTAGAACTACGATAATGATGTTAGATGATATTAGGTGTTAAATTTGGTGGAATATGCTTGTTAGTGCGCGTATTCTAAATATGGAAACTTTTACGCGCAAATATGTTAAACCGACTATGTGCAACGATGTGCTATTTGATAACATGCTCATTTAGGATAAATATGCATGTTAGAACAATCGGAATGTGATTTAATGCATGACTTGCCTAATGTGGAAACTTTCCTAAAATAGAAACTTACCATAAGTGGTAAGTTTTCTCATAGGAATGATTTTGGTATCCGTACACTTCACACGACACTAAAACCGCACGATACACGAACACTTGATCCAAACCGTCACCAACGGGTCGTTAGGTCAAACACGGTCAACACAGTCAAACACGGTCAATCTGACCCACCAACAACTTGGAGTTGTTGAACGCTAAACATGGTCATGTGAGACCCGCATTTGTGAACACAAACTCATAGTACCTATGTGATATAGGTGACTACTAGCCGACGAGCTACGCAACTCTATTGAGCTAACGCATTACACGAACTCAGGTGAGTTTACGGCCCCACTTTTACTCTTAACTGATTTGCTAAACTATTGGGGTGAGAATATACTGCAACTGTTTTAGATATAGGACTGGCATGTTGTGAAATCGTTTCTTTTTGAGTGTAACTATTATCGCATAAAGCCCTCACTTATCCTTACCGTTAGTTGTTACGAACGAGTCGTTATTACGTAGTACTACTGGGTTTGACTAGCCCCACTCGGCAACAACTTTGACTGGAGGTCATAACGAGTGTAATAATCGATGTGAATTGCGAGTTCAACGATGACTCGCGGAGGCAAACAGAAACAGTCTAGTTTCGGTAAGATGACATGACACACTCACGGATCGTAGATCCAACAACTAAACTTAAACATGCCCAGTATATATCTGTTTACTATTTGTGTCTGTCTAAACCTGTGAACTCACCAACTTTTTAGTTGACACTTTTCGCATGTATTCTCAGGTAACTAATGGAGCACACGCTAGGACGCTCACCAGGACACACTAAGGAGTCAAGCTCATATTTAGACTCATGTCCTAGGCTTGTGTGCATTTTTTATGATTTGAAAACAGCTTACTTTGTAGTGTTTGATACAATTTACTTTCCGCTGCAAACTTATGTATATTTTGATGTTTAACATTTCCGCTGCAAACTATGAGAACTTGTATTGTTTTACAAACTGTGTGAATGTGTAACTCATATAGAGTCATTCTATATGACCATGAGCTATGATCCTGGCCACGTCACACCCACGTGGACTGACACCACGAGTGGGAATTTGGGGGTGTGACAGACTGGTATCAGAGCCTTGGTTATAGGGAACTAGGTTTGCATGTAGTAAACTTAGACTATAATCACTGCTCTACACTAGACACTACACTTACCATTTGCACACTGATATTACTATTATTATTGAACTGTTGTTTACTAATCTGAGAATTTACAGGATGGCCGATAACAACAGAGATATTAACAGGAACCCGGGCAAACGCCCAGCGGTCGATGACTTGACTGAGGAGAGTCGACGCAGGATCGACAGCATCGTGGCTCAGGTAGATGCTGAGATGGAGCGACGCGCCCAGATGCTAGCTCGGGAGCGATACTGGGGATGGTTGCCTAACCTCCTACGAGATTAGGTAGTGGGAGAGCGGGTGCCTACGCCACGATACAGGGGCGATACCTCAGAGGGTCCACGGCTGCCGGCACTTGGGATGCCGATGGAGAGAGCCTTCGCGGCTCATGTTGCTGTAACCCGGCGGGAGCTTCGGAGAAACGCCGAGCTGTCCGACGAGGTTCGTGTTCTTCGCGAGAAGAACGATCGCCTGAAAAGGCGAAGCGACCGACTGGAGGAGCAGAACGATCGCTTGGAGGAACAGGTGGAGACACTACGTCTCCAGGTGTATCAGCTCATATCACAGCACGGCCAGATAGTCGATGTCATGCAGGAGCATGACGGACGCATCACTGAGAATCGGACGGACATAGCCGAGACTCAGGCGATGGTACAGGCGAGCGACGCCATGCTTAACGCATGGGCGGCGCAGTTCATCGAGGAGCCACCAGCTGAGGACTATGGACCACAGTTCGAGGCCGAGGACCTCGAGGAGGGAGAGTTTGACGAGGATCCCGACGAGGATCCGGAGGATGACGATGACGATGATGGAGACGCAGCTAGTGACATCTCCCATGTCTCCATGGACTCAGATTAGTGGATCTTCTTATTTTGTATTGATTTCCTTATATTCCATTTTGGCCTAGACGAGCGGGATGTGCTCGAAGAACTTGCATTTTACTTTCTTTTCAAATTATTGTACTTCAAAGTTGATATTAATGAAAATTATGCTCTATTATTATCTGTTGTATTGTTATGACTGCTATTGATACAATCTCTGTTATTATATCTAACTTGACGTCTGACATGACAACTATATTAACCTTGGCTAACACATGACATATGTTGACTAACACTCTAACCCCTCTATATAGATATATGTCTGGAAGAGGAACCAATGCCCTACGACTCAAACGCAAGGCCGAAAAGGCACGCATTGACATGATGGTCGAGCGCAAATTCAACAAGGTACTCGCTGAGTACGAAGCTAACCGACATGCCAGCGAGACGAGTGGCACTAACAATGGTATCAACTTTTGCCTAACATGACTAACATAGTATAGGCAGTATAGACACTAACACGTTGCAATGAACTCCGATGCACAGGATCTCATGGGGGAGTAGCAAAGGGATGCTCGTTTAAAGCCTTCCTGAGCTGTCACCCTCACAAGTTCCAAGGTACTGAAGGAGCAGTGGGACTGCTTCGTTGGATAGAGAAGCTGGAGTCAGTTTTCTCCATGGCTGAATGCTCGGATGAGAACCGGGTGAAATACGCCACAGGAACTCTAGAGGGACCAGCTCTCACCTGGTGGAATACCCATGTCCAGACCCTCGGACTGGAGACTGCAAACTCCATCCCATGGGAGAACTTCACCAGGATGCTGCATGAGGAATATTGTCCTCGTGACGAGATCAGGAAACTTGAGGAAGAATTCTGGGTACACAAGATGGCAGGGTCAGAAATCGAGAAATACTGCACTCGGTTTCATGAATTGTGCAAGCTCTGCCCGGCAATGGTGACGCCGGAGTATAAAAAGATCGAGCAATTCATCAGTGGCTTGCCGGAGCAGATACAGAGCATAGTGACTGCTTCCGATCACACCACAATTCAACCATTGATCCGACTTGCCCACAAACTAACTGATCAGGCAGTAGCACAGGGAAAACTGCCAAAGAGGGGTGAACATCTGAAACCCCAAGAACCCAAGAAGAAGTGGGAGCCCAACAACAACCGAACCTTTTCACCCCAACAGCCAACTCAACACCGACCTACACCTACCAAAGTTTTCACTGCCACCCAACCAAACAATCAGGACAAAGGGGGATATCGGGGCAACAACCCCAAATGCAACAACTGCTCATACCACCATCACGGCCCATGCCGAAGAGTTCGATGCACCAACTGTGGCAGGAACGGACACCTGGCCAAGGAATGCCGATCAAACCCCAACCCTAACCCCAACAAAGACAACACATTAAAGGGGTGCTTCACTTGCGGAAAGCCGGGGCACATGCGCCGAGATTGCCCACAGAACAAGAATGCAGGTGGCAACCCAGCAAGGGGGAGGGCATTCGTGATCGGATCCGGGGAAGCTAAAGATGATCCAAACGTCGTCACCGGTACGTTCCTTTTAAATAATGTCTACGCTAGCATATTATTTGATACCGGTGCCGATAGGAGTTTTATCTCTAGTGAATTTAGTAAATTGCTTGATATGACACCAACACCATTAGATTATAAGTATACCGTGGAGTTAGCTGATGGTAAACTTATCGAAACACAACATATCATCAAAGGATGTGTTCTGACACTAGCAGACCATCGACTGGTGATTGACCTGATGCCAGTAACTCTCGGAAGCTTCGACGTGGTGATTGGGATGGATTGGTTATCTGCAAACCACGCTGAGATTGGTTGCAATAAGAAGATTGTACGGGTTACATTACCAAGTGGAGAGCAGATCTCAATCCAGGGAGAAAGACGCGGAATACCGTTGAACATTATGTCTTGCATGAAGGCGAACAAATATCTGAAGAAAGGATACACGGCTATTTTAGCTCTGATCTCTGAACAACCTAAGAAGGAACGAAAGATCGAGGACATCGAGGTTGTTCGCGACTTTCCGGAAGTCTTTCCCGAAGATCTACCGGGACTGCCACCAGCGCGACAAGTGGAGTTCCAGATAGACTTAGCACCAGGAGCCGCACCAATAGCCAAAGCACCATACCGATTGGCTCCGACGGAAATGCAAGAATTATCTAATCAACTGCAAGAGTTGTTAGATAAAGGATTTATTCGACCGAGTTTCTCACCGTGGGGAGCTCCTGTCTTGTTTGTGAAAAAGAAGGACGGTTCATTCCGTATGTGTATAGACTACCGAGAACTGAACAAAGTAACGATCAAAAATCGATACCCTCTACCACGAATAGACGACCTGTTTGATCAACTACAAGGGTCAAGCTTCTATTCGAAAATCGATCTGAGATCGGGTTACCATCAACTCAGGATACAGGAGGACGACATACCGAAGACAGCATTCAGAACACGGTACGGACATTACGAATTCCTAGTCATGCCCTTTGGATTGACTAACGCACCGGCAAGTATTCATGGATCTTATGAATCGGGTGTGTAAACCGTACCTCGATAAGTTCGTAATCGTATTTATCGATGATATCTTGATCTACTCTAAGACTCGGGAAGAACATGCCGATCACTTGAGACTTGTCTTAGAACTACTGAAGAAGGAACAACTATACGCGAAGTTCTCCAAATGTGATTTCTGGATTCGCGAAGTTCAGTTCCTTGGACATGTAGTAAACGAGAAAGGGATACACGTAGACCCAGCCAAGATCGAGGCGATCAAGAATTGGGCAGCACCTAAGATCCCAACCGAGGTGCGGCATTTCTTAGGGTTGGCCGGGTACTACAGGCGGTTTATCGAGGGATTCTCGAAGATCGCGCAATCATTGACTTCCCTTGCACACAAAGACAAGAAATTCGAATGGGGAGAAAAACAAGAGACTGCTTTCAATCTGTTGAAGCAGAAATTGTGCACTACACCAATCTTATCGCTACCAGACGGGTGCGAGGATTTTGTGGTATACTGTGACGCATCAAAGCAAGGACTCGGTTGTGTGCTGATGCAACGCGAGAAAGTTATAGCATATGCGTCACGACAATTGAAGGTGCACGAAAAGAACTACACAACTCACGACTTGGAGTTGGGAGCCGTAGTGTTCGCACTGAAGATCTGGCGACACTATCTGTACGGCACCAAGTGCACGATATTCACTGATCATAAGAGCCTACAACACATTTTCGATCAGAAGGAACTGAACATGAGACAACGCAGATGGGTCGAGCTGATAGGTGATTATGATTATGCAATCAAATATCATCCCGGTAAAGCCAACGTAGTAGCAGACGCACTAAGCCAGAAAGAAACAACCAAACGTGTGCGCGCACTACAACTTACCATCCATTCCGAACTGCCAAATCAAATTCGGATCGCTCAACAAGAAGCCTTGAAAGCCGAAAACCTCACCCTCGAAGCCATGAGAGGGATGGACAAGCAGATGAAACAGAGAGACGACGGAGCCTACTACCTAATGGATCGTATTTGGATCCCACGTTTTGGGGACTTGAGGAAGGTAGTAATGGATGAAGCTCACAAGATCCGATACTCAGTTCATCCAGGTTCTGACAAAATGTACCACGATCTAAAGGCAACTTATTGGTGGCCCAACATAAAGTCAGAAATCGCAACGTATGTGAGTAAGTGTCTGACTTGCTCAAAGGTCAAGGTCGAATACCAGAAACCTTCAGGATTACTCCAACAACCAGAAATTCCAGTGCGGAAATGGGAGCAAATTTCCATGGATTTCATCACGAAGCTGCCAAAGACGACAAGTGGTTGCGATACCATTTGGGTTATTGTAGACCGACTCACGAAATCGGCACACTTCCTACCAATCAAGGAAACCGATAGGTTGGAGAAGTTAACCCGAATATATTTGAAGGAAATCGTATCCAGACACGGAGTCCCAACCTCTATAATATCAGACCGGGACAGCCATTTCACGGCACACTTCTGGAAGTCCCTACACCAGGCACTCGGGACAAGGTTGGATATGAGCACAGCTTATCACCCACAAACTGATGGTCAAAGCGAAAGAACCATCCAAACCTTGGAGGACATGCTTCGGGCATGTGTCATTGACTTCGGTAACAGCTGGGAGACTCATCTACCTTTGGTGGAATTTTCGTATAATAACAGCTACCACCCAGCATTGGAGCTGCACCTTTTGAAGCGCTCTACGGACGTAAATGCAGATCACCACTCTGTTGGGCGGAAGTTGGTGAAAGCCAACTGACCGGACCCGAACTCGTGCACGAAACAACTGAAAAGATCGTGCAGATACGTAACAGAATGGCAGCAGCTCGGGATCGACAGAAGAGCTATGCCGACAAGAGACGCAAACCTTTGGAATTCCAAGTGGGAGACCGTGTACTTCTTAAAGTCTCGCCTTGGAAGGGAGTGATCCGGTTCGGAAAGCGGGGAAAGCTAAACCCTCACTATATTGGACCTTTCGAGATCACTAAACGGATAGGCCCCGTGGCTTACGAATTACAACTACCACAGGAATTGAGTAGCGTACACAATGTGTTTCACGTTTCAAATCTCAAGAAATGTCTATCAGACGAAACGCTCGCGATTCCTTTGGAGGAAATCCAGATTGACGAACAACTTCACTTCGTTGAGGAACCGGTGGAAATCATGGACCGGGAACTCAAGAAGTTGAAGCTCAGCAAAATACCTATTGTAAAAGTTCGATGGAACTCACGGCGAGGACCGGAATACACCTGGGAACGGGAGGATCAGATGAAAAAGAAATACCCTCACCTATTCTCCGACCAAACTGTCACGAACAACACGAACTGAATTTCGGGACGAAATTCCTATTAACTGGGGGATGATGTGACACCTTGCAATTTCCAGGTTAGCATTTGTTTATTTTAATAATAATGTTTATTATTAATTCATACGTGGCACTAGAATAATTGCATTTAGTGTGACACGTGGCACAACGGACCAAACACACCGATAATTCGAGGAATTATCGCACGAAACTCGCACGTGTCTTGAATGACGAACGTTGGTGAACGGATCAAAACACAGTACACATACACTGCACAATTAGGTTCCGGAGAACCTAATTTAGTAGGACAATGCTTATGTGTCGAGAAACGATGATCGTATTCAAGAAATACGAAAGATTCGGTTCAAAACAATGAAATTGGGCTTATTGGGCTCAACCGAGACCCATCGCGGTACGCGATGGGCACCTAAATGGGCCTTTGCGGTACGCGAAGCCTGGGCGGGGGAATTTGAATTCTCCGAAAACCATCGCGGTACGCGGCGACCGATCATCTGCCACCATCGCGGTACGCGGCGTGTTTCGGGAACAGAATGATTATTTTAATCACCGCGGTACGCGGAGATGCTTTTTTGGACGGTGTCGTGGTACGCGACAGGCCTATAATCGCAAAAATCTTTATAAAACCAATGTTAATCATTCTGTTACCTCTTACTCACCTTCTCTCGACTGATACACTCTCAAGCGACCCTAGACGACCTGTTACCACTATTTTCACCAGAAGAAACCAGCAAGAGGCACTTTTGGAGCACCATTGCCAATCGAAGATCGAGTCTTGGAGTGGCAAACGAAGAAATCGACTAAGGCCCTTGATTCAGCAGCCACAACCTCGACACTAGACTCTCCTGGAACTATCCCAGACCTGCTCAAGCCCCATTTCGTCGACCTAAACCCTCGTGAGGTAGTTTTCATGCCTAATCTTGCTTAATATCGTCTCTAATCACACATGCAATGTGATTCATACACATGCAACATCACCACACACCATTGTCACGAAATATTGATGATTAGATCTGTTATTTGTTGAGCTATTTACTGGTTTAATGATTCTATAACGATCCATGATGATTTTGCTTGAGTATGATGTTGTATTGATGATTTGGCTATGAAATGAGTACTTTTAAGTACATGCATGCAAGATTTATCATGACTCATGTAACTTTTGATATTGAAATGTTGCTAGACATAATATTGATGATGTATTACATGATTTTGAATGATCAATGATGTCAAATATGGTCATTTGGTGATTATTGCTAAAAATAGTAACTTTAATGTTACTAAGTGTGTGTTTTTGATGGAATAATCACATGCATGTGTTTAGATCTTTATGTTATGCTTAAAATGATGATTAGAAAGTTAACATGATGATTATTAGTACATTTGGATGGTTAAATTTGTTAAAAGCATGATTGTTATAAATGTTACTATAAATAGTAACTTTTCTCACAAGTTTGCAACTTGATCATATATATAATAATGTCTTGAGTCTAACATGCTCATTTAGTGATTATATGATGGTATTAGAAGGAATGTGTTATTGGGAAACTTGATTTTATGTTATTCTCATAAGTTACTAAATATAGTAACTTTATTTTGCTAAGTCGACAAATTGCCACATGATAATCGTAACGATCATGATTAAAAGGCTATTTAGAACTACGATAATGATGTTAGATGATATTAGGTGTTAAATTTGGTGGAATATGCTTGTTAGTGCGCGTATTCTAAATATGGAAACTTTTACGCGCAAACTATGTTAAACCGACTATGTGCAACGATGTGCTATTTGATAACATGCTCATTTAGGATAAATATGCATGTTAGAACAATCGGAATGTGATTTAATGCATGACTTGCCTAATGTGGAAACTTTCCTAAAATAGAAACTTACCATAAATGGTAAGTTTTCTCATAGGAATGATTTTGGTATCCGTACACTTCACACGACACTAAAACCGCACGATACACGAACACTTGATCCAAACCGTCACCAACGGGTCGTTAGGTCAAACACGGTCAACACAGTCAAACACGGTCAATCTGACCCACCAACAACTTGGAGTTGTTGAACGCTAAACATGGTCATGTGAGACCCGCATTTGTGAACACAAACTCATAGTACCTATGTGATATAGGTGACTACTAGCCGACGAGCTACGCAACTCTATTGAGCTAACGCATTACACGAACTCAGGTGAGTTTACGGCCCCACTTTTACTCTTAACTGATTTGCTAAACTATTGGGGTGAGAATATACTGCAACTGTTTTAGATATAGGACTGGCATGTTGTGAAATCGTTTCTTTTTGAGTGTAACTATTATCGCATAAAGCCCTCACTTATCCTTACCGTTAGTTGTTACGAACGAGTCGTTATTACGTAGTACTACTGGGTTTGACTAGCCCCACTCGGCAACAACTTTGACTGGAGGTCATAACGAGTGTAATAATCGATGTGAATTGCGAGTTCAACGATGACTCGCGGAGGCAAACGGAAACAGTCTAGTTTCGGTAAGATGACATGACACACTCACGGATCGTAGATCCAACAACTAAACTTAAACATGCCCAGTATATATCTGTTTACTATTTGTGTCTGTCTAAACCTGTGAACTCACCAACTTTTTAGTTGACACTTTTCGCATGTATTCTCAGGTAACTAATGGAGCACACGCTAGGACGCTCACCAGGACACACTAAGGAGTCAAGCTCATATTTAGACTCATGTCCTAGGCTTGTGTGCATTTGTTATGATTTGAAAACAGCTTACTTTGTAGTGTCTGATACAATTTACTTTCCGCTGCAAACTTATGTATATTTTGATGTTTAACATTTCCGCTGCAAACTATGAGAACTTGTATTGTTTTACAAACTGTGTGAATGTGTAACTCATATAGAGTCATTCTATATGACCATGAGCTATGATCCTGGCCACGTCACACCCACGTGGACTGACACCACGAGTGGGAATTTGGGGGTGTGACAGTTGTCGTTGTTGGCCATTCCTGTAATGTCTCAAGTTAGTAACCACAGTTCAATAGTAATGGTAATATCAGTGTGTGAATTCTAAGTGTAGTGTCTGGTGTAGAGCAGTGGCTATAGTCTAAGTTTACTATATGCAAACCTAGTTCTCTATAACCAAGGCTCTGATACCAGTCTGTCACACCCCCAAATTCCCACTCGTGGTGACAGTCCACGTGGGTGTGACGTGGCCAGGATCACAGCTCTTTGGTCATTTAGAACGACTCTATATGTGTTCACAATCAAACAGTTTTGTAGAATAATATAAGTTTCATAAATACGCAGCGGAATATGTTTAAAATGTTATAGCATAAATAAGTTTGCAGCGGGAAAGTTAAAATTACACAGCGGAATGTAATCGTTTAAGACACTATATAGATTAAATTGTTTTAAAACAAATCCAATGCATACAAAGCCTAAGACACGAGTCTATATGCGAGCCAGACTCCTTAGTATTTTCATGTGCGCATCCTAGCGTATGCTCCATTAGATACCTGAGAATACATGCGGAAAGTGTCAACTAAAAAGTTGGTGAGTTCACAGGTTTAGACAGACTGAAAAGTAAACAGACATATACTGGATATATTAAATTTAGTTGTTGGATACTACGATCCGTGGAGTGTGTCAGTTCATCTTACCGAAACTAGACTGTTCCCGTTTGCCTCCGCAGGTCATCGCTGAACCCGCATTCCCATCGAAATTACACTCGTTATGACCTGCAGTCAACATTGGTGCCGAGTGGGGTTAGTCAAACCCAGTAGTACTACGTAATTACGACTCGTTTGATACACTAACGGTAAGGATAAGTGAGGACTTTAAGCGATAATAGTTACACTCAAAAATGGTTTTCACAACATACCAGTACTATATCTAAAACGGTTGCATATATTCTCACCCCAAAGTTAAGTAAAACAGTATAAGAGTAAAAGTGGGGCTGTAAAACTCACCTGAGTTAAGTAATACGTTTGCTCAAAAGAGATAGTGTAGCTCGCCGGCTAGTAGTCACCTATATCACATAGGTACTATGAGTTCGTGTTCACATATGTGGGTCTCACATGACCGTGTTCCTGTTTAACAACACCAAGTTGTTAAGTGGGTCATGATGACCGTGTTTGATTGATCGTGTTGACCGTGTTTGACCTAACGACCCGTTGGTGACGGTTTTGGATCAAGTGCTCGTGTAACGTGCGGTTTAGTGTCGTGTGAAGTGTACGGATACCAAGATCACTTTCGTGAGGAAACTTACTATTTATAGTAAGTTCTTATTTCAGGAAAGTTTCCACATTTGGCAAGTTATGCGAGAAATCATATTCTGATTATTCTATTCCTAAGTGAGCATGTTATCACATTGCACACAGTTACACATAGTCGGTTTAGCATGTTTTGCACATAAAAGTTTCCTAAAATGGAAAGTTCCATTTATAGCATACGTGTCATCGGAAACCATCTAATTTTTGCACACTATCATCATGTTAAAGCATTATAAACCCATTAACATGCATAGATCATACATCATGATTATAAATTGGTCTTTCTAAAAATAAAGTTACTATAAATAGTAACCTTGTAGTTTTTGTATAAAGATGGCCACCTAAACATTCCTAATCCATTTTTATGTCACCGATCGTCAACATAAACCATTTAACATCATCTAAACACATCAACATAACCCAAATCATCATTTAGCATTATTTTATCAACAAAAGTTACTAAAAATAGCAACTATGCCAAAATGACTACAATCATCACCAAAATCACATCCTAAACATTACTATCATCATTTTAATCATCAAGCAACATATTTCTATACGTGCATGCTCATCTTATTCCCCAAATCATCAACTTGTAACTAAAAAGTTACTAAAAATAGAAAGAATCGAATGTAATCACATTTTAACCATTTTAACCATAACTAATCATGTAGAACATCATCAACAACAATTATAATCATATAACATTATTCAACATCATCTAAAATGACTTAGATCGTGCATGCATGCTATCATCGCATCAAGTTATGACCAAACCTAGTATTCTAGTGACACACCTTATCATGGATCGTCACAAATCACCATATAAACGTCATAGATCATAAAGAAACCCATTGAAATCAACAAACCTAGATTTAAACTTAAGAATTCTGTGCATGTTGCGGATGTGTGCTTGCATGTGCAATATAGTGCTTGCATGTGAGTGTATGGGTGTTTTTAAGCTAGACTAAGCACAGATACTACCTTATGAAACCTTGGATCGACAAGATGAAGCTCGAACAGATCTGTAGCAGCTTGAAAACCTCCTGAGAATAGCTCTTGGGTCGTCACAAGCGATGATGGTGTCGATGACTAGCTCCAAGCTTCCTATCTTCGATTTTGAGTTCCCAAAGCCCCAACAATGGCTTCCAGAGGTTCAAGAGTGATGTTGCAGGCGAAAATGACGAACAAGAGGGTCTAGAGCTCGAGAAAAGAGTTATAGAGTGGTTAAGAAATGATTATTCTTGATTTTATCAAGATTTTGCGTGTTTAGCTTCCAGGCGTATCGCCTGTCGAGTGGCCATGGTATCCAGTCGTTACGCGCGGATGAATCCGGTGAGAGGCGCATCTCCCTTTCCCGCGCGCATCGCCTGGGGTCAGGGTGCCAGGTCAGGCGTACCGCCTGGCCCATTTTTCAGGCCCAATAAGCCCAATTTCATAGTTTTGAAGCGATTTTCTCGTATTTCACATTTACGATTATCGTTTCTCGACATATGGACATCGTTCTACAAACTTAGGTTCTACGGAACCTAATTGTGCAATGAAAGTGTACTGTGGTTTGATCCGTTCACCAACGTTTGTTATTCAAGACACATGCGAATGTTGTGCGATAATTCCTCGAATTATCGGTGCGTTTAAACTGTTGTGCCACGTGTCACACTAAATACAATTATTCTAGTGCCACGTATGAAATAATAATATACATTATTATTAAAATAAGAAGAATGCTAACCTGGAAATTGCGAGGTGTCACAGTTTATGAATCTTATTGTTGATGAAACCATAGGGCTTTTGTTCTAAATGGAAAAACGAGTTGAATGGTGTAAGAAACACTTACCTATGATTACGATTTAATGTAAGTCGACTGATGAACAGTTAACGAACGAGCCGAGAGGTTGAAGATCTTGATTCGTGATGATTAGCAGTGGTTCTTGAGTTCTATTTGCACAGAAGGTTTCGAAAATACTAGAAGAGTTAGTGTCCTTGATTAATTCGAGTTTCCTACTCGTTTGATTAGGTTTTGATAAACGCGTTTTGTGTTGGATTTTTTGGGTAATGATTGTAACATAAATGTTGATTGATCAATCAAATTAATATGCTGGACCGATTACGCGCTTCGAATCATTGCTAAATATACATTTGATTAGTTGTAATCGTTTAAGAATGGCTGGATCCGAATTCAGGTCTAAAACGGGATATGGGTCGATCCAGGAGTTATAATGGGTAAGGAGTGAGGGTACTTTGGGGATATGGCAGTAATGCCCCTTGGTTTTTCCCTAGTAATTCCAGTTTCAAATTTGTCACTTTTAACCCTCAACTTTTCTAAAATCTTGTTTTTAATTGTTATAATTTGTTTAAAATTACAATTAATATGATTTGATTATCTTTTTATAAAACATTATTTTAAATGTTATTATAAAAATTACAACAAAATTATTTGACCCTTTTTTTATTTATCCATAATTAAAGTTTATAAATGAATCTTACGATCTATGTTAAAAATTCATAAATGTTTTTATTTATTATTTCAAAAGCTTATAAATGCTTAATTTAAAATTATATAATTATGACAAAATTATTTGTTTAACTTTTATAAAATCTTTTATGAGATCATTTTGTAAACTATTTTAACTATCATAATGTGATATGATTTATTTGTTTAAATTATATAATTATAAATAATTTTCATACCCACTACATACATATGTATTTATATGTATGTATATTAAATTACATTAAATTTGTTTATATATATATATATATATATATTTATTATTATTGTTTTGTTTTGTACACTTACATTATGAATGTGTATACTCTTATAAATGAAGTTTCAAGTGACGTCATAATTCGGTTATTAAATATAATTGTTTATTAAATTTCAGAAATGTTACACTTTGGCCCATATTTAATAAGTTTTATATACGTACTAAAATAATAAAACCCAAAGTAAATGAATTAACTTAAATTCTAACATAGTAAACATATTTATGAGGAAAGTTATTTCCAGCAAATAAAAATATTAATATAATCGATTCTTTCTAAAAGATTTGCGGTTTATTGGTACCAGCGTGCATAGAAATAATTTATCTTTTCATTTTTTTTTAAATCCTTAACTCACACATCCTCTAATCCTACCTTTAATTTGACACATTGTTACCTAAGATCACATTTCCTACACGGTTTGGTCCTTGGTACCACTAGGTTTCGTACTCTCAAGTTAATTTAGAAAGAAATACTTTAACAATTATCTCAAAGCAATTGTATTTGTAAAATAAATACTAAAAGAACTTTTAAAATGAAAGAAAATATCTTATTCATATGAAACTTAAATAGAAAAGTAAATGCACTTTCTCTTCTACGTCATATTATCAACTTTTTAATCATATAATCTATCATATAATCTGAACATTAAGAACATGTTTTGAATTTCTTAGTTAACTAATTGATATCTATCCTACAAAGTTAGCCTGATGGTTAAGGCTTGGCCTTTTCCTTTTGGAGACTATGGTTCAAGTCTTAGTGGTGACACTTTAATGGATATCATGTGAGGGGAGAAATCTTGAGCTTAATTTTGGGTTCTGAACCAATAGGGGCGAGGGTTTACATATTACATGGGGTTCCCACGCATCAGGATGGAAAGGTCTCATGGTCGGCGATCGAGGAATTGGTCTTAGTTACCAACTGCCAGGATAACTAAAGGTAGCACGACATGACCCTCTGCCGTTCAAAAAAAACTAATTGATATCTAATATTATATTCTTACTAGTTGTATTTTCTATATATCGTTCACATTAACAAACGAAAGCCATTATCAAGATATATAGTCTAATTAGTAACAATATTTGTACAAAAGATCTCTCTTGCATTTTTTTTTCTTAAAACCATCAACTCACAGTACACCCTTTAATCTTACTTGTACTTTCACATATTTGTGCAGTGTTAGGCCGGAGACCCTCTTCATATTGAGCCCATTGAACCCTTAGTTTGATGCCCAAAAAATAGGGAACATGAAGAGATTGAGAGAAAATTAATAATCAAAATATATGATTGAACTGAGATATCGGAGTGTTCTATCCGATGATGTATATGTACAGATTACATATTTAGAGGTTTAACATATACCCCCACTAGTTCTAACACTTACACATATTAAACGTAAACTATAACTTTGACATAATAACAAATATGCCCCTAGACTTATAATATGATAGAAACACTAACTTTTAAAAAACTTGATTAACAATTAAGGCTAACAATCACCCCTAATTGTTGATCCAAGTTTACGTCTTCCTTATTCTTGGTCTTTCATGTTGAGTGCTTCACAACCTCTTAAATCTTCAATTTTCTACTGCATTTGGGCTTCAAAAAAAATCATCTGTGTAACTTTTGATCAAGTAAAAAAAACCAATCATAGTCTCCTTTCATAAACAGGATACAAATATTAAATCTGCAAGGTAACTTGTGATCTCATTCTCTCCAAAAACTCCAGATAAGAGCCAACACTTGCACCACCTTGTGCGAGGTCAAACATAACCCATCGTGACTCTGACTTGTCAAAAGTTTTGGATCAGGAACGATGCCTAAACAACTATGTTCGAGACCAGAAAACAGATTCACAACTTGTGATCTTGAAACATACAAAAAAAAATCTGATCAAACACAGATAAAGAAATAACCTTTTTTTATGTGAATCACACAAATTTAAAGATAATTTCCCTTCACATGCATCCTTCATATTTCGAATGAACCATGGTTTTTGCTTCTCTTTACTTCTTCTTCTTGATGAACAAGAACTAGTTTCTAACATTGTCGGCCCCCCTCATGATTCCACTTTGTACATGCCTCGGATCATAAAATCGTCTGCAACAACTTGTGCGAGACCACCATGGTCCCTCGTGGTTCTTTCACATAGTTATCTAAGATGAATACATTTGCTACACAACTTAATATCACTAGGTTTCTTTGTACGTAAGTGGTTAAAAATTCAAGTTCATGACTGAAAAAATGTAAAAGTAGAGTTGGAAGTTGTGTGATTTTAAAGTTCTTGGATGAAAGTAATCAAGGCTCAACGTCGTATATTAGACAAACTTTAACTTAGCTCAAGATCATCTTGAACAACTTGTAGACTTGGCTCGAGTTTGCTTTTTAACGAGTCTAGTTTTAGTATAGCTTGGTTAGCACCTTTAACCATATTCATTGTACCTTTGAATCAATGTTAGATTGATTAGATTCATTACAATCATATTTTTTTATTAAAAAGAATACAATATTGCAAGTGCTAAATATAATGAAACGTACAATGTTATGTTGATTCTAACAAATAACCTTATAGTAATATAATTTTTTGACTTCATATAATAACAAGAAAACAAAACATATTATTTTGGATCTAACTAACAAACAACTTAATAGTGAAAAATTTATTTGACTTCAATTAATAAAAGAAAAGAACATTGCATGTGCAAATTAAAATATAATGAAACTGCGTATTATTTTGGATCTAACAAATAACTTTATAGTAAAATAATTATTTGACTTTATTTAAAAACAAGACAATGTGAACATATTACAACTAACTACTTTAATTTGTTATAAACTTAATTCCAGATTCAACTATAAAAAACAATACAGGATCTCATCCAAACATACATACATCAAAATCCATATACCCCACAAGCTTGAGCTCAAGAAAAGTGGAAAACATGACTGTTATTGTGGCGGAGCAATAGCGGCAAGAGGTGGAGGAAGGGGCAGAAGCCATGTTGAATGAAATCTTACTACAGGTGCCATTGTATCAACCCACCACGCTGCATTTGGGAGAGACAGAGCCAGACCTAATTCTCATCGGTTGCTATTCTTGCTTAAGTTTGCATATATATGCACTATATGCATATATATATATGCACATTTGTAATTGTTTTAATGTTTTTTTAGCATAAGTTCAAGTGTAAATTTCTAAAAATAACATGTTGAGGATCTTAATTAAAAGAAGATCGACTCTTTATGATCGATCTAGCAAGTAACCGGTAACCGGATAAATGTCACGCATAATTAAAAAGATGTATTTTGATAGTACTAAATTTAATCCTTTCATTTTGCAGGATCTTCTAATGATTGTACCGTGATTGATATTGATACTACAAGAGGTAACAACTAGAAAATTTGGTTATTTGTTGAATATCAAACATAAAATAAAAAAATTTCAATTTCAGGTGACTGCTATATTTATGAAATAGGAAATATGTCACCTAATAGGCAAAAAGTAATCAGGTTTCTCAAGTCATTACAAGACATTGGCCGTCGCTATAAGTGGTTTTCCTTGTAGTGAGTGCTCTAATTAAGTTATCAAAAGTATTTTTTTTGTATTTTTAAAGTCACTCAACTTCACTAAGTGTTCCAATCATGTATAACTTTTTTATAAATCTTTAAATTTTTTAAAATTAATAAAGGCAAAAGAAACATATATGAATATTTATTAATAATAATTGAATTTTTTTTAGTTAACTTAAAATAAGTTGTAATTATAAACAAAACAAATTTCCAAATTAATAACAAAGTTTCCAAATTACAGCAAGTTTAAATTATAGTATTTACCATATGGAAGGTTTTAATATGTCTGATAATCTTAAAATTTTTTTAATGGTTAGTAAGGAATATTTACGTGAATAAGAGTTTAGCCCAAACACGAGTTAAAAGAAACATAATGTTCAAAAATAATAAATCTTTCATATTTTTATGCGTTTCTATCGTTATTTTTATGCAAACATATTTGATATACCCGTTGTTTAAAATTTAAATCCATTAATGAGCAATTGATACAACTACAAGATTGTAAACGAACTCTACGAGGTTTGTTTATGATTGTTCAATTCGTTTAATAAATAAACAAATTTGCACAAAAAATTACGTTCGTTTAGTTAAATAAGTGAACATGAATAGATGTCGTGTTCGTTCATTTATGTTCGTAATGTTCAACAATTTGTTCGTTTACGTTCATTTTTTATGTTTATTAATTAAATAGTTTGTGTATTCTTAAATTTTTAATTTTTAGTTTATTACCATAACTTTTAAACTAAAATAATCATTTGGAATTTATATATTTTATGAGCATAGTAATTTGAAACTTAGGTTTTTTAAAAATTAATTTAGGATGATTTTAATTATGCTTAGTATTTTAAATGTTTGTTTTGTTTTAAGATAATTTTTTTTAATTTTTATATCAAGTGTTTAACTTTATATGTATATAAGATAATTATGTCTAATGTTTGAGAATAAAAATACTGTTTTTTATTTTTTAAATAATATTTGTTAGTGAATAAGCTCAATTCCTTAATAAATAAACACGAACAAGAATTTCCGTTCAGTTATAATGCATTAACCGTTCGTGAACAAGTTAAATAATAAACAAACGAACACGAACAAGAGTTTGTTCATGTTCATTCGGCTCATTTATAGCCTTGGATTCAAATGTTATCCTTTTTTTTGTTTTAAAATGGCCATTTCATAATTTTTGGTGGTTATAAGTTAACTTAAAAAAAAATACTTTTAATAAGTTGCTAAATTAATTAATATTCACAACCGTTTTCTGAATCCCATATATCCAGCTAATGATACATCTATTAATAAGTTGAATCCATAATTTTATTTGCAGATTTCAGCAAATTACCATCTTTCAGTCATGCTTGTCAATCCTATGCTTCAGATGATGATAATATAATAAGAATTACTGAGAGTGAACAAGGTAATTAAAAATTAGAACATATACGATCTAAATGATTGAGACCTTTAATTAAGTGTTTATAATTAATTAAATGTCGTTTTTTCACGTAATTTTAATTTGTTGTTCATAATGTGGAAGATACACATATATATATGGGATGTTCACCAAAAGGGACTTTGCCCTAGTGGTACCCCCATGGCGTTCCAAATGGAAGGTCATGGGTTCAAATCCCTCTCATAGCGAAATATGGGTCCTTGAGAGGTTAGCGGTTTTTCGGTGCGGTTTCCTTCTGGGGTGGTGGTGGGGTCTCAGCGAAGGTCATGGTAACTAGACCTTGGTGACATTGCCTGGAAATCAGTGGTTCACACGTTGAGATCAAATGTCGTTCAAAAAAAATATATGGGATGTTCAAATGAGAACTATTGTAACTTGAGAACTAAAGAAACCATTTGCAGCCACAAGTTTAAATGGTATAATAATAACTTTCTCTACTTTAACGTAAAATTACTTTTATACCCCTAAAAACATATGGTTTTAAATTAGTTCTTTTAATTCATTCATATTTAATTTAATGGTTGTTAGTGTAATAAGTCCCTATATATATTTTAAGATAAATTATAATAAATTAGTAAAATATTAGAATAAGAAAATTTATATTTTTAATATTTAATTATATAATTTAATTACTAATTACTAAAAAATATAAATGTATATTAGAAGAGAGAGGCGGGAAAATTTTTTTAGATTGCACCAGAACGAGACACGTGTCCCCTAAAAATACTCCTTTATTATAATAGGTAAATACATATATATAGGGAACTGTTCAAATAATAACCGACTATTAAAGCATTAACCCATATAGCTTTGTCAATATGAAGCCAAATCTTGGATTTTTTTTTTAACATTTTGACAAAGTTATCTAGGTTAATGACTTAATTATTTATTCACAATCCTATTTTAGAGACAACTAAGAAAATTAACCACAATAATTGCCAATTAAACTTTTTTTCCTTTTTTATTTTATTTTTTTTATATTATAATGTAAGAAATGTAAAAAAAATAATATAAAATAAAAAAATTAAGTATTTCATATTATTACATATAAGTAACTTGCTGGACTTACATATATGTAACTTTATGAGTTACATGTGTGTTGAGTTTAAGATCAAAGTATTATCAAGAACACAAAGAAGAGCTAGAGAGAATTCTGTAACTTGGAAGAATTGTAAATCAAAAACTAACTAAAAAACCGTTACAACAACAATACTTGACCCTTGTATACTTGGGTTCAAGAAAATTCACATGACATTATTAGTCCCTAGACTTATAACACATTACATATTATAATGCGAAACTTTTTGAGTTACATATACATAATTTCGTGATATACATATTTTTTTATTAAAATTAATTTTTTTCCTAATAATATTTCTAACCTTATAATAAAAAATTATGAAAAAAAACTAAAAAATTTTCGGTTAGTATTAGTTTTATTGGTTTTCTAGGCGTCGAGGTACCGGAAGACATCCCACAACTTGGCATTAGTATGAGTTAGGGGTCGAGTTACGGGGAGGCGTCCCACAACTTGGCGTAACGATTATTGGAAGCCAACGACAAAACCTATTCTCGGTTGATGGTTAAGATCAAACACAATATGCCAAATAATAGAAGAACATACATACATTCGAATGAATAAATGTCTGTACAGGAACAGCTATTTATAGCCCTTAAAACGGTTATAATGGCAATTATAAAACATATTTGGCGCCATTAACTACCTTTTTAACTAACTAAACCGTTAGATCCATAATAACCTTCTAAACTTGACTCGGTTACATAATAACTTGAATGACCCGTTTAGGATGTAAACTTATATTTATAACAATCTCCCCTTCAAGTTTATCATCTTAAACGTCATGATGGTTCTTCATATAGCTGGTCCGCATCCAGGTGGCCAATCTCGAATTGCTTGAATCTTCTTCTTCTTGTACGGCAGATTACTTTCTTCTCTTGGCCTTACTTTCCCTTTATGCTGCTCTTTTGAACTTCCTTCTCCAGCTTCAAAGATATATATGCCATGTTGCTTCTTTCTTTCTTTTACGTTTTTGTAGAACCATTCCATTAGATCAAGATACTCATTATAAATAAACATAAGCTTATAACCCTTCCATGAGTCCAAACCCATATCGCCTGCTAGTAGGACCCAAAAGTTATTGTTATTTACTTTTTCTTTTCCTCCATTGATATGTACACTTCAGTACAGATCATACAAATTTATGGCTTGATTGTCAATTGTAGGAGGCCATGAACTTTGTTGTTTAACCACACATTTAACGAACCATTTTACCATTTCTTCGAATTTATTTCTTAAAGTCCATTTGTTCCATTGGTTAATGTTGACGGAATCAAGAAGATCCAAGAAAATTTTCATTTCTTCTAAAGTTGTGATCCTTTCAATTTCGAGAGTTTGTTCTAATTCATTTCCTTTACCTTTCTCCTTCTTGATTAATTCCGGTTGATCCTTAATTTCCATTTGTTCGAAATGATCCCACATTTTTGAAATGTTATCCAAATGATCAACATCATTCCATTTGATGTTGGAATTTCTTGCTTCTGTTACGTATTCTTTAGATGCCTTCTCGTCTTCTTTTACATTATGTTCGACAAAAACCATGTATGGTTTTGCGATGACACACATCGTTCCCTCAAATGTAACCTCAAAACCTTGGTTTATTCATGTCTTTATACTTAAAACATTCCTTCCTAATCTCGGTTGATAGTAAACGGAATTCAAAGAGTGAGTAGTTCCATTGGAACTAATCTCAATCGATCCTTTACCCCGAAAATTGGAATTTCTTTTGGTTTTTTTGTTAAAAGCTTCGATCCCATATGATGGTTATTAATGGTTTTGAAAAACGTTTTATTTCCACAAGCGTGCCAATTTTGTTCCAGGCCAACAAACTAAGTAAATTTCCACCATTTTCCTTCGGTACCCGAGACCATAAAATCGGATCTTAGTACATGATTTTCGCAAATTCGTTTGTACTTACCTGGTCGAACACAGTATGTGCATGAGTGATACTTGAATGATCTTCTCCCGTTTCTCCTGTTGATATGGTTTCTGAATTTCTTCGCGTCTACAGGCCCAGTTTTCTTACCCATTTCTTCCTTTTTCTCGATCTGAATTTTCTCTACTGTGATGCATAAACTCTCCATACTTGAATTCCTATGATCGCTCTGATCATCTTCTGACAATCCCCTTTGATCACCCTGATCCAGATTGTCTTTTAAATTCTTCGTAGTCTTGCTTATGCCATCCATATTCCTCGTCTTCTTTCTACAGAATATCCGGCTCTAATGCCACTTATTGGAAGCCAACGACAGAAACTATTCTCGGTTGTTGGTTAATATCAAACACAGTGTGCCAAATAATAGAAGAACATACATACATTCGAATGAATAAATGTCTGTACAGGAACACCTATTTATAGCCCTTAAAACGGTTATAATGGCGGTTATAAAACAGTAATATTTGGCGCCATTAACTACCCTTTTAACTAACTAAACCGTTAGACCCATCATAACACATCTTTCATAATTCACATAAAAAGCATCATTCTTTCATCATTACAACACCACTCATATCATTCAGCACATTCATAGAATTGCCATTTGTTTCTCATGCACATAATCATCATTCAAAACATGCATTTTTATCACATTTAGTTCTAATAAAGACATGTACAAATTGCAATACCATGCATATCAGTTTCATGCTTCTGGTTGTGGTTGCATGTTGTGTTTAAGAAAAAAAGAAAAAAAAAACCGTTTTTTGAGCCGGGGGACTCTACCGAAGCAGCCTCTTTATTCTACTTGTAGATAGGGGTAATGTGTGTCTTTATATTTCCCACCGAGACCTCACTCTAAGTTGGATTTTACTGGTTACGCTTGTTGTTGTATTTAAAAGGAGACAACTCTGGCTAGCAGCAAAAGTTCCTCAATAACATATCATAAGTTCACAACATACATTGATTCATTTCTCGTATCATATAAGACCCTAACTTTCTTTAGGTTATTGCTTAAAAGTTTAAGAAAAGATTAAAGTTTATCATGTTGAGAGTCATACTATGGTTTGAAAGTTTCTTTTTGATGTTAGTTTCGAACCCCATCAGTTTAAAACTTTATGGTGCTTTAAACTTTACTATGTTTATAAGTTCCCAAACTTTCGGAACCGGAACTGATTATCCAAACCGGAACCGGTCCTACCCAAATCGACGGGTATAGGCGTTCCGATTTTTCAGAGAAAACAAAACCGAAACCGGCCAAAAACCGATCGTAACCGGTCAAAGACCGGAACCGATTATTCACTTTATTGACCTGAACTAGAAACGGTTCCAAAAACAACCGGTGTGCACACCTCTAATTTAAACTTTCTTGTCCGAAGGTTTCTTCCCTTTGGCCGAAAGTTTATCTTTAGTCCTTCCTCTAACTCTCTTGATTAATAATTAACACCGCAAGTGTCTTTTCTTTAATTTTTAAAAAAGAACAGGTGCTACAATTTATCACTAAACACATGAAAAATGTGTTTACCAAGACATTTTTCTCATACATTAATGGGTTGTTTGTAGCATTATCCAATTGGCTTCTAACACTACTAAGGGGCCGGGTTGTTTTGTAGACTCTTAATTCTTCTTAACGATTCATAGTCTCTTAATGGTTAATTATATAACCTTAAGTCTGAATGGTTAAGAGGTAACATTAAGATTTAGTCTTTTAATCATTTATATGTAAGGTTACCTCTTAACCATTAAACCATTAAGAGATAGCTTCTTAATAACCATTAAAATGATACCAAACAACCACTAATAACTCACCTAATATATATATATATATATATATATATATATATATATAGGGGAAGGTTCAAATGGTAACCCACTCCAAGTGTGGTAACCTATTAACTCATTTTCATTGGTTGTAAAAATAAAGTCTTTTGAAATGAGTGGTCCATATTCAATCTGAAAAAGTCAAAAAAACATGTGGATAAGATTTGTTTAAGGACATTTTTGACATTTGATGGGGTGTACTTGATTCCTTTTTTAAAAAAAGTTTCCCCAATTTTTTAAACACTCATAACTTTTATATACATTATTATTTTTTTATAAAAATTTCACCATTAAATTTGTCACTTTTTTATCTTTAATTCAAGTATAATTTTTTCAATTTTTTTTAAAATTTTCGTAATTTGCACTGATGCAACTACATTTTACACTGATGCAACGACGTTTTACACTGACGTAACGAAATGCATTTTTTACACTGATTTGACATTTGGTGGGGTGTACTTGATTTCTTTTTTAAAAAAAGTTTACCCCCAATTTTTTAAACACTCATAACTTTTATATTCATTATTATTTTTTTATAAAAATTTCACCATTAAATTTGTCACTTTTTTATCTTTAATTCAAGTATAATTTTGTCAAATTTTTTTAAAATTTTCGTAATTTGCACTGATGCAGCGACGTTTTACACTGATGCAATGACGTTTTACACTGATGGAACGACATTTTGCACTGACGTAACGAAATGCATTTTTTACACTGATGTAATCACAATGATGTAACGAGCTGAATTTTTACAAAGTTTTCGTAATTACATTGATGTAAGGATCTAGATTTTTTCAGAGTGTTCTTAATTTTTTAAAATATTAATGAACTAATTTTTGTAATAAAAAATAATTTGTAACAAGATGGAAAGATTTTACGTTCGTGTAAGTGCAAACGCTCGAAAAAATGAGAGAAAATTACGAACGCTCAAAAAAACATGTTAAACGAGATTTTGAAACATTTCAAACGAAAAAAATGAGATAAAATTACGAACTCTCGAAAAAACATGTTAAACGAAAAAATGAGAGAAAATTACGAACGCTCGAAAACATTTTAAAGATGGAAAGATTTTGAAAAAACGAGAGAAAATTAATATATTTATTGTTCGTTACGTTGGTGTAATTACGAACGCTTTAAAAAATTCAAAAAAAAATTGGCATGACTATTATGAAATTAACGAAAAAAATATAACGAGTTTAATGATGTAATTTTTATGAAAAAATAACATAGTATAAAAAAGTTATAAGTGTATAAAAATCAAGGGGGAAACTTTAATTTAAAAAAAGGAAAATGGATATATTTTTATGATGTGAGTGAATCTGATTGGCTTAAATGGGTTAATAAAAAGTCTATAATACCCTTATTAAAGCAAAAGGGAATCTATGATGTGGGTGAATCTGATTGGCTTAAATGGGTTAACAGGTTACCACAAATATGGTGGGTTCTTATTTGAACCAAATCCTATATATATATATATATATTCTATATACAGAATAACAAGTAGGTTGTATAATGAATAATAATTTTCCGAAACTTTTTTATTCATTTTTAATTTATTTACGTTATTTTCCTTCCTTGCATTTTAGCAAATGATTACTTTTGTATCCACTTTTCATTTTCGTTGTTTACCAGTCTTTTATTTACGCCTGAAGTAAAAGAAAGTCGATATTTAGTAAACCTCCCTTTGTGAAAATTAAGGGTGACAATTTTGACATGACAACGTAAATAAGTTTGTGAACGTGAACAATTATTGTATTCAGATTAAAATAGATAACATTATAACATAAGACATGTTGAGATATGCAACATCTTAAAACAATACGAGTAATCTGAAAACTATATAAATCAAATGAATTCAAATAGATAAGAATAGTCAATAACAAATATGATGAGAAAATCACTAAAGTTTATTCAAATATATCATTTGTTTAGTTCTAACATATTTCGACTTAAAATAAATTGATGTTTCTTAAAAAAACAACTCATTTAGACTCAATTTAATTATTTTGCTTAAAACGCGTCTTGACTTGTACCCATCCTAACCCATTACGCAACCCAACCCGACCCGACCCAAGCCTCCTATATTCGCGGCTTAGTGAAAAGCTCATTTCTCTAGTAATTTTTGGTGGTTATAATACATGAATCACGAGTGTTATATTGGCAACATCGACCCCAAGAAACTAAGAGAGCACCGCCTTACAAATTTAGTAATTTTGTAACGTGACTCTAAACTATGGTCGTAAATGAACCGAACGTTCAACAAACGATTTGTGAATCGTTTGACAGGAAGCTCTTTATGTTCGTTTGCTTAAAAAAGGAACAAACATGAACAAGAAATTTCCGTTCGTGTAGTTAATTGAAATAACATAAACAGAGGTCGTGTTCGTAAACATTTGGTAAGGTGCTCGTTTACGTTCATATATTCATTAAATATGTTGTATATTTATTATTTTTTATTTTTTATTTTACCATATTAATTATTTAAGCTTAAATATAATCATTTGTAATTTGTATCTTATTAAAAACATATAAATGTAAAACTAATGTTTTTAAAATATTATTTTAAGATAATTTCAATTACAGCTATTACTTTTAAATCTGTTTTGAATTATGATGATTATTTTTTATTTTTATATAAATTGTATAACTTTATATTTATATAAATGATTATCTCTAATACTTGAGATAAAACATGTTGATTTTTATTGTTTAAATAGTATGTGTTTATTTCGTTCATGAACAAATTCAATTCCTTAACTAACGAACAAAAATTTTGTTCGGTTAGCGTTCATCAGTCGTTCGTGAACAAGTTAAAAATTAAACAAACAAACACGAGCAAAGGCTCATTCGTGTTTTGTTCGTTTACACCCCTACTCGTCACAATTTAAATTCTCATGTCTTTTCTTATTATTTCTAACTTTAGTGCTGTCCTTGTATTTTTGGCAGGCCTACAACGTTTGCCGTCTTTTGGTGATGTTCGGTCGTACGATGTGTATGACGATATGGAGCTTTTAGGATGCATTTCTTGCTTTAGTTTCTTCATTAGTCTGCAAGGTTAAATAATACTTGTCTAACAAGCTTTAAAGAATTATAAAGAATCATTTATAGCTATATAATTTAAAAACATAATAGTAATTTTTATTTAAAGTATAGAAAATTTACTTTTATACCTTTTAAACTTTGACTATAAATGATTCTTTAGTTCTCAATTAACAATGATTTTTAATTGAGCATTCCTCTATGTATGTATATAATATATATAGGGATGTTCAAAATGTTAGGAGACGGTCCTGAATACTATTAATTATACCATACACATGATCTGTATCTAATCCAATCCCGTTTCTTAATCAGGAAACATGTGTTTTAACCTGTTTGACATCTTCCGAAAAAAACCAGATTCGAGCATCACTCTTGCACCTCCATCTACCGAAGAAGACCCAAAAACTGCAGTTCGTGAAAATGGTAATGCCCTTATGTATTCATTCTTAGGCCATGTGTCTCCAACGTGTATTTGTAATCGGTTGAAGACGAGGCTTGTGGTCGTTTGTCACACCCCCAAATTCCCACTTGCGGTGTCAGACCGCTGGGTGTGACGTGGTCAGTATCAAAGTTCTCAGTCATATAGAACGACTCTATATGAGTTTGAAAACACATAGGTTTAATATTCAAATCAAGTTATATTAAAATAAGCAGCGGAAATTATATCTTGTTTAGCAGCGGAAAATGTAAGTTTTAGCGACGGAATGTAAATTGTCTAGAATACTACATTGTTTAAAAATACACATCGTAAAAATGTTCAAAATGGAAGTCTAGATGCATGCAAGATCCTCTCTTGCTCTTAATCCATGTACATCCTAGCATCGTGCGATCAGTTACCTGAGAATACATGTTAAAACATGTCAACAATAAAGTTGATGAGTTCACAGGTTTAAGTAAGTTAAAATAGTAACGAGATATATATCGGATATGTTAAGTTGTAGACCTACGGTCCCGAGTGTATAAGTTCATCTTACCGAAACTAGACTGTTAGTCGCCTCTGCCGAATTTATCACGAAACTACGACATATATCGATATTTCACCCTTCGTGACCTCCAGTCACAGTTGTCGTCGAGAGGCGTTTATCAAACCCAGTAGTACTACGTAATAACGACTCATTTGATGTTCAACTAACGTTAAGGATAAGTGATTACTTTATTGCGATACAAGCACACTCAAAAAGTTGTTTTACACATTATCAGTAATACATCTAAAAAGTTGTTGCATAGTATTCTCACCCCAAAGTTTAACAAAACAGTTAAAGGTAAAAATGGGGCTGTAAACTCACCTGAGTTCTGTAGCTGTTGTGGTTTACGTGAACGATGAACTGTTGTCTTTAGCTGTTACCTATATCACATAGGTGTCGTGAGTTTGTGTTCACTGTTATGTTCGTGTTCGTGTTGGTCTCACTAGACCTTGTTTGTGTCCAAACAACTCTAAGTTGTTGTGTTGGTCGTGTTTGACTTAACGACCCGTTGGTGATTCGTTTAGTTATAGTGTTCGTTCAACATGCATTTAGTGTTGTGTGTTACGTGTAAGCACATAAGTTACGTTTGCCCGATAACTTACTATTTATAGTAAATTTCCATTTTAGGCAAATTTCACTTAAAGTTACCTTTTTATTTATTCTAGCATGCTTGTTAATCCTATATGATCATGTTAGCACATAGCACATAGTTACATGTTGTCAAATAAGCATACGTTTCATGTTAAAGTTTCTAAATATGGTAAATTCATATATTTAGCATGTTTCATTACTTAAAATCATACAATAACAATCATTAAATCATAACAAGTCACATTATATCATTTATCATCATAGCTCATGTTAAAGATTCACATTTCACCATAATCCTCAAATAAATTTTCTAATCTTAGTAAGTTTGTAAATAAACTTATTTTAATAAATTAAACCTTACAAACTTGTTCATAATAACACTGATATCATCAATCAATCTCAATATAACCTAAAATCATCATATATGCATATCGTTCATCACAAAAGTTTCTATTTATAGAAACATACGTCAAGTACACCTATTCTAACAATTCTAATACACCAAATACATAATAATCATCATATTAGTTCCAAATCATCATATTAATAACATGCATGTCCCTATTTCATCATCTATCATCATTTTGTAACTTTAAAGTTACTAAAAATAGCAATAATCCCAAATAATCTTTTCTTAACAATAATAGTCACAATAAACATTGTGAACATCTCACATATCATCAATAATCATACATTTGCATCTAGTATCATCTAAAACTCCATAGATCATACATGCATGTAAATAAAGGTTACCATTTATAGCAATCTCAACAAATACCCATCAAATCTCATCATTTCAACAAATAGATCATTCAAATACTTCAAATCAGTGATCCAAGCCCCAAATAACAGATTTATTAGCTCCAGATTTCATGTATGAGGTTGATTTAATAATGCATGTAGCCATCATGGCTTGCATGTGAGTGTGTGAGTGTTTGTAAGTCAAAATGACCTTGAATAACTACCTCAATGAGCTCCTAGTGCTGAGGTTCCAGTTGGATTGCTAAGATGAAGGCTCCAAAGGTAGTTCTTGGTGGTTTCTCAGCTGCAATGATGGTGATGGTGATGGTAGGCAACCCTCCTAGCTTCCTTCAAGCTCATAAGTCTTCTATAGGCCTTCAAAATAGCTTCCTGTAGGTTTGGAAGTACTTGGCAGGAGTTATGAGGTCAAATGGATCGAGTTGAGTCGAGAGAACAAGTGTATAGAATCCGGAGAAATGAACTGAGTTGCTCCTTATAACATTTCTGCGAAATGGCTCTGTCGCGTACCGCCAAGCTCGCTCCAAGCTCCCTTGGCGTACTGCCAAGAATATAATAATCGTTTGCTTCCCGAACACGTCGCGTACCGCCAAGGTAGAAGAAGATCGGTCATCGCATACCGCGGAGATTTTCGGAGAATTCAAATTTGCCCGCCCAAGCTTTGCGTACCGCCGAGGCCCAATACGGGGTCCTTGGCGTACCACGACGCCTGCCGGAAGAGCCCAACTGGCCCAATTTCGTTGTTTAAGTTTGTTTTTCGATTGTTCCGCGTTTATGATCGATGTTTCTTGACTTTTAGTCATAGCTCATTCATTTGAGACTCGTGTAATGCTTAATTATAGTTCAATTCCATCATTGTTTGTTTAATTCACCAATGTTCGTTAATCAAGACATGTGTGTGCGGTTTTCCGATAATTCATCAAATTGTAGTCATGTTGTTCATGTTTGGACTGCGGTGCCGCATGTAACACTACTTATTCTAATTCTAGTGTCACGTATGTAATAATGATATAAATTATTATTAAATAAATATAGAAACTGACCTGGAAAATACGAGGTGTCACATTGTTTTCTCTTATTGTTTCGATAAGACGGACGTTGAGTAGAGGGTGGGAGCATGTCTATCTGATTTCGTCATCCGACTCGTTTAAGTTAAAGAAACATCGACAGGTGGAGTCGGATTGAGTGGTCGTGTATTTTTCAGAGGATAACGTCTTCGTCTGTTTCGAAGTTTGTAACTTCGGGACGGGATGCCATTTTGTTGATTTTCTCATAACATGTCACGCCGCGATATGAGAAAATGACCCGTTTTCTCTAGCATCGATCATCAACGCCTTGTTCATGACCGTTTTATCATTCTCACCAATTTTTCGGTTGTTGTGGTGTTGAATTCATACTCCGTTAAATTCGCGAATTTACGTTGTAAGTCGCACAATTTTCCGGCAATCATGTCATTTGTCCGGTAGGAGCCACGACAAATTGCTGAAAAAAACTGGGCTTCAAAACGTTCCAAAATTACTTACTCGTTTGGTTATTACCAACAGACGGATCTTCAGAAACATCAATGTTGGCACGAGCTAGTGCCACCTCCTCAATTTCCGACTATCGAGTAATGGTCGGTTTTGTTGTTTTTTCGGTCATTTCATTTCGTCTGTGCCTGCGTCGCAATGTAGCCGGTTGAGGTTTAGCGTGTGTTTCCGGAGTCACCTCAACGTCGGGTTCCGGTTGGGTTTCGGAAACGTTTTCAAAAGCGGGTGAATTTTGATTGAAAAACGGTTGTTGTGGGTACCAATTTGAAAACGTTAGAAATGGGTTCGGGTTGTTTGTATTGCCTTGAGCACGATAACAATTCATAAATAGGTTAAAAAACGGGTTGTTTGGGTCCATAGTGTGTAGAAGTTTTATGAAGAAATGAGAGTAGAAATTTTTATAAAGTTAAAAATATTTGAGAGAGTGTAATTATTTTTTTTTTGTGGATTGAATGAGTTTATATAGGTAAAAAAAATTTGGTTTAAACGGTCAAAAAAGCCATTGGGGATAAAAAAATTTTTTTTTTCAAAAGTTGGTCACCCCGTGATGCTGCCATGCTGGTCACGCTACTGCCCCTCACACCCCATCACATATGATAACAAATAGTCTTACAAGCAGGCATTCGCTAGTTCTAAAGCAGTACGTCACGTACAGGAGAAACTTTTAATTTAGATATGTTGGAAAAGCATTACATTGAACATTTTACATTTTACATTTTTAAAACCTACGTTACATTTCAACATTCATTTTCCATTTAATCATAGATTTTCTTTATATATTTTTTCCTGCTGTCAAACTTAAACAAGATATTATGCCACCAACCCGTTAGTCTTATAAGAACTAATAAACCAAGACAAATATTTTCATGGTCAAACCGTTATTGGTACATTTTTTGTAAATTTGAATTAATGTTTATTCTAGTAACTATAATTATGGAGAAACACGATATATATACACATTTGACGTTTACTTTTGTTTTTCACATGAAATCTGATTGTTGTCACCATCATATGCTTACATTTAATTTACACTTATAGAAATCTTGAAAAGAACTGTTTATAGAGGTTTAGTGGTGGTGATTGCAAGCTTGAGTGTTGTAGCATTTGCGGCCGCTTCTGATGCTTCTGCACGTAAGTTTATACATACATACATACACACACATACGTACGTACATTCATATATACATAGATGAGAGTTCGAAAAAAACTTAGAAAACTCCCACTAACCAATCAAATTAAAAAAGCTTCTTGACTTTTAATTATAAGGTTAAGATGTTATAAGCATAAAAAAATTAATAAAGATATGTAGCTCACGAAATTACGTATATCTAACTTACGAAGTTTAATATGAAACTTATAAAGTTGGATGCATGTAATTCATACAATAATCGTATATACAATGTACAAGTTACATATATTTAATAATGTGTGAGCTACATTTTTTTTGTATATTTCTAACCTTATAATACAAAGAACTGAAAAATAAAAAAACAAAAAAAAAATTAATTGATAATAGTTGTATTTAATTTTCTAAGTTTTCTTTAAAATGAAGGTTTTCTCATTAATCATATATATATATATATATATATATATAGGGGAAGATTCCGTTGTTAACTCACTGTAATTGCGGTAACCCAAATAACCCTGTAAAAAATGACCGAATCTTTGATTTTTTTTCATGGTCTTTATTATACATATTTAGGGGGGTTATTTTTTTGTGTTTTGGCTAATTCGCAAGGCTCGATCGGTGTAAATTCGATTTGCATTTAGAAACTTTTAGAAAAGTGCAAAACTTTTACACCGATGCAAATTCGATTTGCATTGCAAATTAACCAAAACACAAAAAAGAAATCCCCCTACCCTAAATATGTATAATAAATACCATGAAAAAAAATCAAAAATTCGGGCATTTTTGCAGGGTTATTTAGGTTACCGCAATTAAGCAGGGTTCTTATTTGAACCAAATCCTATATATATATATATATATATATATATATATATATATATATATATAGGCCCTTCCTTATTACGATAACTGAATAACTATATATCTTATTACTTTGGGGCTCACAATACAGTAAATCTATAGGTGTAGGTTTTTTCTTATTTTTTATTTATGTAAGTGAGCCATACATTAATTAAAAAAAACATACACATTTAGATTTACTTTAGTGTGGGCCCTAAAGTAATAAGATTTAGTTATTCGGTTAACGCAATAAACATGAGTTAACATTTGAATTAATGTATGGCCCACTTACATAAATGTTAACCCATGTTTATTGCGTTAACCGAATAACTACATCTTATTACTTTGGGATCCAAATTGAAGTAAATCTAAAAGTGTAGATTTTTTCTTTTTTTTAATTAATGTATGGCACACTTACATAAATAAAAAAATAAGAAAAAACATATACCTTTAGATTTACTTTATTGTGAACCCTAAAATAATAAGATGTAGTTATTCGGTTATCTAAATAAGGAAGGGTTAACATTCGAACAATCCTATATATATGTGTGTATATATATATATATAGATATATATAGGGGACGGTTCCATTGTTAACCCTCCCTTATAGCGTTAACCCGTTAAATTTGGCAAAAAACGCCCGAATCTTTGAATTTTTTTTCATGGCCTTTATTATACCTAAATATGGTGTTTCTTTTTTATGTTTTTGCTAATTCATCACCGTTTAGAATTTAAAACAAGTGCAAGTAAGTGTAAGTTTGCGTTACACTACTTACATCAGATAGTGTAAGTCAAACTTACAATTGTTTTAAATTTTAAACGGTGATGAATTAGCAAAAACATAAAAAAGAAACCCTCTTATTTATGTATAATAAAGGCCATGAAAAAAAAATTCAAAGATTCGGGCTTTTTTTGTCAAAGTTAACGGGTTAACGCTATAAGAGAGTGTTAACATTTGATCATCTCCCTATATATATATATATATATATATATATATATATATAAGGGAAGGTTCCATTGTTAACCCTCCCTTATAGCGTTAACCGCTTAACCCTAGCGTTTTTTGCCCGAATCTTAAATTTTTTTTTCATGGTTTTTATTTTGCAAAAATAAGGGGGTTTCTTTTTTGTGTTTTTGCTAATTCATCACCGTTTAGAAGTTATTGTAAGTGTAAGTTACTTACACTTACTTACAATCCGTATCTGATGCAGTAAATGTAAGTAAGTGTAAGTAACTTACACTTACAATAACTTTTAAACGGTGATGAATTAGCAAAAACACAAAAAAGAAACCCCCCCTATTTTTGCATAATAAAAACCATGAAAAAAAAATTTAAGATTCGAGCAAAAAACGCTAGGGTTAAGCGGTTAACGCTATAAGGGAGGGTTAACATTTGAACCTCTCCCCCTATATATATATATATATATATATATATATATATATATATATATATATATATATAGGGATTGTATTATAATAACTCAATTTTAAAGAGTTAACATTTAAATCCAATCATGAGCATCTATTTTAAATCGTAAAAATAAATTTGTGATTCACGTTAAAATTGAATAAAAAATAGGTTATGAATAAAAAAATAAAATTCAATTTGGTTTAATATGAACCAAACATATATTTTGAAGATTTAAAATAGATGGTCATGATTGATTTGTAAATGTTAACTCTTTAAGTTTGAGTTACCATAAAATACGCTATAAATTCTAGTTACATCATGGGAAACTATCAAGTTTCAACTAATGTAACTAGTCTTTGATTATGTTTTAAAGTTTCACTAATTTAACCTAGCACCATTTACTAAGGACAAATCAACCCACTTCCACATACAAGGGTTAAATATATCATTAGCATAGTTAATTAATATGATCTTGGTGGCCTGTGATGAATCTTTAGGGAATTATTTTATTTAATATACTAGCTTTCCTTGTTTTAGCCTAATTTTTCAATAACAAATCACAACGACTAACAGTTCGATCAGTTTGCTGCAGTGAGCATCATACTATTGGCACTCGCATGTATTATCATTGGCGTATTTATCTTTGGTTATAATGTGAGTAAACCTCTAATGTTTAATCATATTACAAATGTTAAATAGCTACTATTTTGATCATAAAAACATGTCCTCAGGATTGGAGGCTTAGAGATGATTGTTATAGCGATAATTACTTCATGCTGCAAGCTTTTCTTGCCATACTATCCTTCCTCGTGCTCGGTATGATCCCGCCAGTTGCATACGGGCTATCATTTCATGAGACAGATGATAAAGACTTCACACTCATGGTGGTTGTGGTGACGTCTCTTCTATGTGTTTCGTTATTGGCAATGATCAAGGCTTATATTAAAAAATGCACGGTTTTTCAGTACTTCAAAACAATAGTTTACTACATTATTGTCACAGTATCAGTGTCTGGCGTATCTTATATTGCTGGGATTCTGCTTACAAAGTTGATAGAAGAGTTTAAGAGTTCAAGTGGTACCCTCCCCCATGCCATCACCTCATCTCTAGCATCATTTTGATTTTCATGAGTTAAAACATACAATATTGATTGAGTTTGTTTTTTATTCAGCTATCTGTTTTATTGAATTTGAATGAGATTGTTTTAATTTTTATTGAAAAAACCTGAATAATAATTGTTGATTTGGATTTCATTGGCCTTTTGGGTTTGTTTATAATGCATGTGTGAGTCCTCAACGGGAAAAGTAAATTGTACAAATTTTAACGTTATTTTACTTATTTTGTGAAAATAACGTTAAAAGCCTTGAGATGATTAATTTCAAACGATAACTTTGAGCCGGGGACTCCTTCGGAACAGCTTCTCTATCCCAACTGGGATAGGGGTAAGGTTTGTCTTTATCCTTCTCCCCTAGACCCTATTAAAGAGTAGGAATTAATATACTTGTTAAGTTTGTTTGTTTTGTGAAATTGGCTTTGCATTTAGTTTCTTTCTAGAATATATAGTTTTTACTCATACACCCTCTGATTCTACTATGTCAATATCTTTTGTCTACTAAGTACTAAACCCAAAATCAAAACACATGAAATGGCATACTTCTTTATTAATCTTTAAATTTAGCCCACATTTGGTCTCTGCAAAAAAATAGTTGCATTAAAAAAACTTCCATCATACAAGAATCTCCACACAACATATAAAATGATAATACATCTTGCCCCTCCGCTAACTCTTTCAAGGATGCACACGACTGAACCCACCTATTATAACTTGAAACAACCCGTCATGTAGCTTCGGAAGATGAATAAAATCACTAAAAGAAATTTCCCAATGTTGGGTTTTAACCGGTCAGAAATTATATGAATCGGGATGCCGAATAACTTTTAATACAATTTCAAACCAGTTCATAGAATTCAGAACATAATTGAACATACAACAGATGATTCATAAACAGTATATGATCACATTCATGTTCATTATGAGATGGTCAATATGTTTGAGTGTTTGACGGCTAAAAATACCATAAAACACCATATAAACTTGTTCCAACTTCAAAGGCATCAATTTGAATCAGTTTTCTCCAATGCTGCACATAAAACAACAAATGTCAATCAAAACCAAATTCTACTACATGATGTAAAAAAGTAAATTCACCATATGATTCTTGAAGATCGAGGGTGTGTGTGAGGTGTTATTTTGTTAGCTTTCAACAAAGAAACAAGAATATGTGTAACTATTGTATTTCAGAAGCTTCTCAATGAGATCAACATGGGTCATAACCATTCTCCTGCAACAATATTGCACACATCCGAAAGCATCAAGAGCATCTCTGCACAAATTGAAAGCAAAGGGTAAACAACAAAACAAACAAACCCAGTATATTCCCGCTCATAAGTAAGGTCTGGTGAGAATGAAGACAAACCTTACTTTTATCCCAATTAGGATAGAGTTGCTGCTCCGAAACAGTCGCCAGCTCAAAGTTATCATTTGCAGTTAACATTTCAACGGATTTAACGCTATTTTCACAAAATAGAGTAAAAATAACATTAAAATTGAAAGCAAAGGGTACTCGTCATAAATGAATCAACCTTGTAATAAACCCATAATTGTCAAAGGCGTGCGCGACTGGGTGTTCAAAAGCTTAGCGGTAAATGAGCCTTGCCTAAATAGGCGCGCTCTCAAGGGCATTTTTTGGCCAAAAATATGGCCAAATTCAGGCCAAAAATCGTCCAAACAAGTTTAAAGTTTAAACATGTCTAAATAAGTAAATTAGATCTAAAAAAACTTGGATTCTACCGAAGACAACCTAAACTAGCCCTAAACAAACCTGAAACATGCTTTAAAACCTTAAAAATAATACTTTCAAATTATGCTGGCTTAAAAAAACCCTCATTTTTTAAGTGTCTTGCCTAGGTTCCAAATGAGACATGTATGCCTATGTGCCTTGAAAACTATGAATAAACCTACTCACAATTTGCTAAAAAAATATAATTATTTCCTTACAACTAACACCCATATTCAGGGGCGGAGGTAATAAGGGGAGATCGATGTCCCAGAATAGCATCGATTATTCAGCGTATATGAACATTTATGAACGGTGTTTTCAAGTGATAGCATTGGTTTTCGGACTAGTGACAACAATGATTGCAACGACTAGTGTTTAAATAACTTTTTCTTCAATGAAGCATGTGAAAACGACACTACGTAAGAGGATGATAGATGAGTACTTGAATGATTCTTGCATTTGTTATGTTGAAAAAGAGTTATTCCAACAAGTTTTCAGGCGAATATGTAATGTAACATTTTCAAAAGATGAAAACTTGCAGGGAACAACTATAAGTATATTATTTTAATGCGTAAAAACTATCGAATTTATATTGTGATTTTTAATTCTATTCACGATTTTGAATTGATCGGTTTTTATTATGTGGCGACCATTACCTGACCCGAACGGTAGAACCAACTCGAAAATTTTTAAGCCCGGTACTATGAAATTAGAGCATACAAATACAGTGACATCAATAGAAAAAAAATCATGAATCCGCCACAGCCTATATTATATTATAGATATTAGGAAATTCTAATTTATTAGCATAAAATGTGAGGAATTTCAACTAAGGCACATGAGGTACTAGCAAAATGAATTTGAGTTTCTTCATGTTGAATCCAGCTTCTGCAGGTATTCCGCCATCAACCCCCTTGAAGGCGGTGATGTGCAATTGGATATGTTCAAAGCTTGCTCGTCCAGTCGTTTGTAAACTGGCCAAGCTTAAGCTAAGATTGGCTCACTTGTTAGCTCACATAAATCAACTCAAGCTTGGAATATTTTGCAACCCATATATAAAGTTTAGGCCTAACTCTTCATTATATTCTTCTACCAATTTTCCCATTACCTTTTCTATTTTAAATTGTAAGCAGATTAGCTTTAGGTTTTGTTTGTGATTTCTTATTTAACTTTAAAAGCATTTTTTTTTTGTCAAAAGTGATTATTAACTTCTGACCTTTTTCAAATGCAGTTTTAGAAATGCGTTTTTGGATTAACTTTTCTAAAATGGCTTTTCCAAAATGACTAAAAAGGACAATTTTATATTAACGACCATTTTAAGGTTATGGTAGTGGTGGTGAGTTGCGAAAATGGTGGTGGGTGGCAGTGGAGGTGGGTGGTGGTGATGACTGTGGTAGTGTTGGGTGATAGTGGCGGCGTTCGTGGTGGGGTGGTGGTGCTCGTGGCGGGTGGAAGAGTTGGTGGTGGGTGGTGGTGCTCGTGGCGGGTGGTGGCGGTGTTCGTGGGTGGTGGTGGGTGGTAAATTAGGTAAATGTTATTTTGAAAAGTCAGAATCTTTTACTTATTGAAAAACAATTTTTCACCATTACAAAAAAAATCATTTTTAAAAGACAATAAGTTCATAAGTTATTTTAAAATCAAATCGCAATCATACCCTTAGAACCAAGTGGAGCCGAACTTAAGTTAATCCTTGTTAGACTCGAATCGATTCGACTTTGATTTGTGAATTACTCTATTTTTACCGCGTAGAAGGAGTTACGACAAAAGTAGAGGTGCTCAAACCGGTTTGGTCAACGCATGGTCAAAACCGGTTTGGTGAAAACCGGTTCGGTTTGGAAACCGTTTTGGGAGATTGAGTATGCCAAACCTATAAAACCGGTTCGGACCGGTTTGAAAACCGGTTCGGACCGGTTTGAAAACCGGTTTGGGTGAAACCGGTTTGAGAACGAGATAGGACCGGTTTGGAAACCGGTTTTTTCAAACCAAACTGGTTTGGTTTTGCACCTCTAGACAAAAGCATTTAAAAACTTGAAATTGATATGGTTAACCCATTTGGGGTAAAAGGCCAGCCCATTATGAATCATAATTATGATGGATAAGGCCCACTTAAACATAAATGGATGTCATCCTGGATTCGGGTTCTATCCGGCAACTCTTCTTCCCCTTTTAAATATACACAAGGCTGAGAGCCCTTCACCAAAATTAGGGTTTTAGAAAGGAGAAAGCGTTTCATAAAAAAATTATCAATTTTCATCGTTGAAGACGGCAATGATCTACGACGTCAACTCTCCGTTGTTCCGTTCCTTCCTCAGCCAGAAGGGAGGCTCTTCTGACAAAAGGTACGATTCGTCTTATGGAATTTGATCCTAGGGTTTGTATTTTGCAGTGTTTGTTTTTAACACACAGTTATTATGCGATTTGGACATTTTTCGTTTTGTTGATTTGCTGTTTGGTACGACTCAACCGGTGTTAAATGATTTCTTCGAGTTGTTCTAGCAGGATTTCTTGTTTAATATCTTCGATCTTGTTTGATTTTCGTTGCGATTTGTTTTGTGTTTATAAAATTTGATACTAGGGTTTATTATTGTATTGTATTGGTTTTAACTTCTGGGGTATTATACGATTTCTGAGCGTTTGTCGGATGGTATTTATCTGCAGTTTGATACACATCAAACGGTGTTAAGTCTTCTTTTTTTTTTTTATCATTTCTAGCAGGAAATATTGTTTTATTGATTTTGATATAGATTGATTTTCGTTGCTATTTGTGTATTTTAGATCCTTGAAAGCTCATGTTTTCGGCATTGGATCATCTGGATTAGGACAGTTAAACTTTTGATCAATTGCAATTAGTTTTTCATGATAGTACACCATGGTAATTGAATGCTTGTGTTTATTGCTCGAGAAAGATTTATTAGATACAGAACCATCCAACCACCTCAATTGCTTGTTTGATTAATACGAAGATAGAGTTAAGAAGTAGACGGACAGAACATAAGTAATGTTTTTGCAGATTTGGTAGCCAATGATATGCTGTAATTAACTAATTCTTGCTTATCAGTTGGATGCTATCTGTCCCAGCTTTCTTTATAAACGTATATAACCACAATTAAGTTTTTTCTGATGCAAGTTCTCTCCAATATCAATAGAATGAACCAAACTCAGCTCTAAAAGGCATGTATGAGGATGAAGAAATTATGAAAGGGTTGCTTAAAAAAAAGCTGATATGTTAAACCAGTCAAGAGAGACACAAGTGATTCAACTTTTGGTTGTAAATAAAGCTTCTTTTGTTGTAGTTTGAGAACTACCTAATGTATGTGATGTGTGTGCCTCACATCCCAGCTTTTGGGATCTAAATGCCTTGGAGCACCTCATTCTCTTTTAAGCAACAAACCAACAAAATATTATCTTTTGGGATGGTTTATAATTTTGTCTTCTGTTCTTAATAAAAGTGGACTATCTATGAAAGTAGTGTCACACAGTTCTTTTTCATTTTGAATTTTAACATGAATATGTGATTAGAAATGTACTTTATAGGTTATGAACTTATGCTTGAACCTTTGCAGTTGGGAAACATTATGGTGATTTAGCGTTTAATTCGGTGTTTCTTTTGGGTTTTTTTTCGCATATTATTAGTGGATTTGTTTGATTATGCTGGTATACATATGTAAGCCTGTGAACTTTTAACATTGCAATCAGTTTTTATTGTATTGTCTAATTTGGGGTTAAACTTTTCTTGCAGGAAAATTGAGGAGCAAAGGCCCAAGGAGCAGAGGCCGAAAGCTAATGAAAACAAGCCTGTTATGAACGAGTAGGGATCCTTTTAACTGAACACATGTAAGGAGTTGGTCGTTTTCTTGTATTTCATTCATGGAGTATGATAACAGCAGCTGTTAGAAAGTTGTCATGTTTTGAGTTGTATTTGTATTGATATATTATCATGTCAAGTTTATTTAACCTTTTTAAAAGTGAGTTTTATTAAATTATTGAAAGCAGGTCGTATATTAAGTGTGTGCCTTTTCATTAACCGTATCGACGTGATAGGCCTGTTAGCTTAATCGTGTTTTATTATAAGAATTTGGACTCACTTACTCCATAAGACGCTGAGCATACCTCGTCACAAATGCAGTGATTTGTACACTAGTAAACTTGTCCATTCCCTTGTAAAACTTTTAATGAACACAAGGTATGCTCAACCTTCTATTGGAAGGTATGCTCAACGTCTTATGGGTAACATTGTAACATATAATGGGTTGAGACGAGTAACAAACATCGTAACATAATGCGAGTCAATATGGGTAATCTAAAAACTGAAAATAAAATATATTCAAATGGGTAACAATTATTAATAATATATTTGATGATAAAACTATTTGTTTATTTACAAATCATTTTAATGTTTTGTCTAAAACGACGCATGTTGACTCAAACTGATTTTGGATAAAACTCATCTGTATGTATTCTGACATGTTAGGTTGTAATCTGACCCAACCCATCTATTTTACCATGCTTAATCAGTAGAATTCATTAATATTATGAGAAGGATGAAATTATGATGCCTTTGTGTAAAACTAATCAATGATTATTTGTTTGCAGTTATATTGTGACCCAATGTACTAATTTAACCACTCCACATGCATGTGTTCGTGCTGTTATTCTTACACTCTTATACGACCACCGTACGATTTGTACATAATACATCTAATACGACCCATACATCAAGTGTACAGACCTATATGATCATACATATTAGGTGAGATCAGACTACAGAGGAATTTTATGATGGCAATATGGGTCGTATAACAACCCCTTGTATGAGTCGTATAATTATGTATGCATGTTAAATTATAATTATAAGATGTGTAAATATATCGACCCGTGACTTATTCATGGGTTAGGTCTATAGTAACATAACTATCATACTAAGACCATGGGGTATGCCTCATGATGGCAATATGGGTCGTATAACAACCCCTTGTATGAGTCGTATAATTATGTATGCATGTTAAATTATAATTATAAGATGTGTAAATATATCGACCCGTGACTTATTCATGGGTTAGGTCTATAGTAACATAACTATCATACTAAGACCATGGGGTATGCCTTATGGTTGGAACCACTCCACCTAGACGTCATGTTGGCATCCACCACAATCACCCACTCAACCACTTGTGGTGGAAATGCCCCTTGTGGTGGAAATGCCCCTTGGTTGGTGAGGCAGCCGTTGGAATGAATGAAACGATCGAAAAAATTAAAGGTCAAACGGTTGAGAAGCGTGGTTGTGGCCACGCCCAACTCATCCACGCCCCAAGGGGACGGTGTTCCACGCCCAACCCAGCCCCGTTACTTTTCATATAGGTTGAATGACATGTCAATGGTTTAGTCATTGACCAAATCGTACGGGTGGTATGATATACTCTATACATAATGTATTTAATGACATTTAACTATGCCCGGCAAAATGGGCGGGTAGGGTAACGGATCAGAACGGGTTCGGGTCAGGATGGGTACGGGTTAAAACGAGTTTTAAGCAAAATCAGTTCGGGTCTAAATGAATTGTTCTTAAAAAACATCAATTTAATTTAATTTAATTTAATTTAACTTAAGATGTGTTAATAAGTAAACAAATAGTCCATTTGGATAATTTTTAATGATTTACTCATCAAATATACTATGAATCGTTTTTAAATGTTTGAATCCATTGCATTTACATAGTTTTTTGATTACCCATCTTGACTCGTATTGTGTTTAAGTGCTATTCATCTCAACTCATTCAACATTATAATGTTACATTTTTCAACTCATTATACTACAATTGTTTAGCTAAACCAACCCTTTTTTTTATATGTGTAAAAATTGTCACCTCTAGTGATTTAACAAACTTTTAATGCAAATAGACAACTAATTTTCATTAAATTATAATTCTTTACGCTATATATATAATCAACATTACACCTGCCAACTGTTAACTTTATATACATTTGAGGGCATGGCATGTACATTGTTGTCTATTTAGCTACATGTGAAATTGTGAATGTTTATTGTTAGTCAATGTTGTAATGGAAGTCGTTGGAAATCAGTCAATCACCTTCTAATTGTGACATGACATAATAATTACCATACCTATTTGTAATTTTAAAGGTTTTATCATTGATGAACCGATAATTTTTTTTTTTTTTTTGAAAAGTCTTACTATCCTACTTTTCCTTCAAAACTACACCCTAAGACTGCATCCAATGCGCCCTTGCAAGGGGTTGCATTTGGTGACGTGGATGATATACGTGGGAGGGGCGCACTGGAGGAAAAGGAGAAAGGGGTGCACTTCACCCACATGGCCACATGCACTTGGGAACATGCATTCAAATGCAGAGAGAGAAAGAGAGTTATGTGGGAAAAATATGGGGTAGAGAGAGGATGCATATGAAAGGGATGGGTTGGAGTTAAAAAGATGAGAGAGAATGCATGTAGGAATAATGGGTAAATAGCTGACGTGTCAGTGATGATTAGGATGCATGTAGTAAATATTTCGTTATGCATTGCGGGTGGTCTAATATTCATTCTTTGCTTGAATTTGAACCAAAAACCTCAATTGTTTGAATTTGAACCAAAAACTTCCTCTCTAAGAAGCAATGCTTCTACCACAAGTCACAAGTGTGTTTGTCTTACATCGACTGTTGAACCGATAACTCATCTAGATCATTCATTTCAATAGAATTAATAATGGCACTCCCTGGATTGGGTGAATGATTACACCTAACTTTGACAATTAAGAACCTTACATATGGCATAAACATAAAATGTAATGGAACAACAATAATATTAATTGTTACTAATTGTTACATTATAAACCTCTTGTTTTTATAATGACACAAATCATTAACATGTATTAGTGGTGTTCCTTGCAAAAGATAGCCGTATACCACATACATACATTTATACACTTTGGTTTCAACAGTGTATTGAAATATAAAGATCAAGATGCTAGGCTGCAATCAATGAACCTTCAAGAGCATATTTACAAATCAATAAAGATCAAAAGCATACTAAGGGAATGAAAAAAAGAAAAACACCAAAAATCGACATCACAAAACAAACACCAAAAATCGACATCACAATCTCTAAAATGCATGAAAAAAAAAAACACAAAACAAAATAAATGCCAAAGTTTTTACTAGCTATGTTACAAAAAAATTAACCACTTGACTTCGATTAGTTACTAAGCCTGACAACATAGACGGGTTGGATCGGGTCAAAATGAATTCAGGTTAGGATGAGTTTTAAGCAAATTAGTTTGGGTCTAGATTAGTCGTTTTTAAAAACATTGATTTTATTTAAGTTAAAATGAGTTGTAATTAAACAAGTAGTTTATTTGCATAATCTTTAGTAATTTTATAGCTTGAATCAGGATGAATTTTAAGCAAAATTAGTTTGGGTCTAGATTGATCGTTTTTAAAAAACATCAATTTTATTTAAGTTAAAATGGGTTGTAAGTAAACAAATAGTTTATTTACATAATATTTAGTAATTTTATCATCAAATATATTATTGATAATTTTTATCCATTTGAATATATTATATTCTTATAGTTTTTAGGTTACACATCACATCTTGATCTATATTGTATTAAGGTATTACCTATCTCAACTCATTAATTGTTATAATGCTACTTATTTCAACCTAAAATATAATAGTTTTCACCCAAACTAATTTATTTATCTTACATTTAGTCAAGATTGTCACATATATTAGTTACTTTCACTAACTTTATACTCTTTCCTCTCCCCCTTTTACTTGTTAATAGTTGATATTGAGATGTTGATTTTTGTATATATTTTTATGTTCATACTCATAACAATGCCGACATATTTCTTTTGTATATATTTTTATTTTATGTGCACCCAATGTTTCTTTAAAGCATGAAAGCAACTTCTAGAGCAATAGCCAATTAGAATTTATCAGCCTTGATATAAAAATTAACAAACTTATCTTATTTGATATCTCTTATAAAATTAATAAAAGCAACTACATAAAAATATCAAATACCTTTAACTTGTCAAACATGACTAGTGCATTTTTGCTCATTAAGTACGACCTCCCAAAGTTTTCTCATTTACTTCATACTCACCCAAATTATACATGCAACATTGAATAAATATTAACAAACACTGGCGGAGCTTGACCGAAACTTTAAGGGGGGCGAAATAAAATTTTTTTTCAGGGGGCGAAATAAAGGTTTTTATAAAATTTTACACTACGTATCGAAAAATATACACTACTACACGAAAAAACAGGAGGGGCGGTCGCCCCCCTGCCCTCATTAAGATACGCCCATGTTAACAAAGTTCACACAAATTTTAACTTAAAATATATCTTTTAGTATTTGACATTAATGTACCCTTTCAATTTTTTGTAATCTTTTTTTTTTTAAATCATACAATAACCTTTTCCCTAATAAAATCAAGCATGTTAAGAGCATGCCGATAATACAAGCTACCAATCCAAGAATTAAACTACAATCAAACTCGATAAAAAAAAATTTTGCTCTATGAAGCACTTGATAATAAAACAAATTGATAAAGCAGGATCTTTATTTAGTCGATGACAATTCGTGTTTTAAAAAATAATTAAATAATGTTTATAGTTAATGACGTTTTTTATATGACCATTAGGCTCTAATAAACATTATCTGTCTTTACAAAACCAAATTATGAATAGTTAAGTGTCGATATTGAAGCTTAATATACAATAGTGTTAAGCATGTTTTTTTATATATTTTTAGGTATATAGTTTTTGAACCAATTATCAACAAACGCAAGCTTGGTCGAGTGGTCCGGCAAAGCAAGTTTTGCTCTTTCCCACAACAAATGGTTCGATCCTTGTCTAGTTACATTTTTTCCCCACGTCTTTTCAGTTATTTTTGATTTTTTTCCTTGACTTGTACTCTCTTTTTGAGATTCGATTTAAGTTTTTCTAAAACACGGTTTGCCTCCAAAAACGCGAGTCATTAAATGACCATGTACCCGCAGCAACGCGCGGGTTGCGTAACCTAGGTTTTTTTTAACATTTGAGTGTAAAAACTTAATGTATATATACGTCGGTCCGTTTGCAGTACACGCATATAATGCATATATGTGTCGGCTCTTAAGAAACAAAAGTAAACTAACGTTATTTTAATAAAGTAAAATAACGTTAAAACCATGGGTAGATCGGTTAATCAGACATCATGAGTCAAGGGTCTCATTAGAAACAGTCTCTCTATTCCTACGTGATAACGATAATACTGTCTACATCTTACACTTCTTAAACCGTACCTTAACTATGCTAATGATTGAATATACTCAGTATGATGATAATGTGTTAAAACTTAAAATATATCCTGACATGTTTAGAATTTTTCCACAGAAAAAAAAAAGTCAAAAACACGGATCTAAAATTCTAAATCGTATGAAAACCTTGCAGGGACCCACTAGGCCCCTACCCTCTTCTTCCACCTCCCACCGTCAACATCACCGTTACCATCACACCCATCCAGCCACAGGCCAGCCATTCTCCACTAACATCATTTTTTACTCATCATCTACTATGTGAATACACAAAACCGACTGATCGATTCAGATCCGGAGACAGCAAAAACAATGGCGATATCCAGGAGTTTTAAGCGCTCCCGGACTTCACTCTCCGACTGGAATAATGCCTGTTCAGATCCATCGGCTCGACCTCCGGTTTCTGCCACAGGCTTTACATATAAGCTATTCGCATCCGCCCTCACCGTTGCGGTATTCGTATTGTTAACCGTCTCCGTCATCTTCACCACATCATCTGGCGTCGTTTCATCAAAGCTCGACATTGTAAGTTTTCTTCGTAATCCTTTGTTATATCATCTAATTGTTTGTTATTCCAAATTTTATGTTCATATGCGCTGCGGATTGATTTATTAATGTTGTGTAATTTACTGTAAATTAGGGTTTTTCTGTTAATTCGGATGGTATTGGTAAATTTAGAAGATCTGTACTCGCGTTGAAATCCGATCCGCTAAAACCTAGATTTGATCAGATCAGAAAGCAAGCAGATGATCACAGATCGCTTGCTCTATCTTACGCTGCTTATGCTCGTAAACTAAAGCTCGAGAACTCAAAACTCGTTAGAGTTTTTGCTGATCTATCACGCAGTTATACGGATCTTATATCGAAACCTGCTTACAAAGCGTTGTTTGAATCTGATTCGGAATCAATCAATGAAGTGACGCTCCGGCAGTTCGAGATGGAGGTGAAAGAACGTATTAAGTCGACCAGACAAGTGATTGCAGAAGCTAAAGAGTCGTTTGATAATCAGCTTAAGATTCAGAAGCTGAAGGATACAATTTTCTCAGTTAATGAACAGTTAACCAAGGCAAAAAAGCAAGGCGCTTTCTCTAGCTTGATTGCTGCAAAATCAATACCTAAGAGCTTGCATTGTATTGCATTGAGATTGATGGAAGAACGAATTGCGCATCCAGATAAGTATACAGATGAAGGGAAGTCTCGCCCTGCTGAATTTGATGACCCGAAACTTTATCACTATGCTATTTTTTCTGATAATGTTGTTGCTGCTTCGGTTGTGGTTAACTCGGCTGTTAAGAACACGAAAGAACCTTCGAAGCATGTGTTTCATGTTGTGACTGATAAGATGAATCTTGGAGCAATGCAAGTTATGTTCAAGATGAAAGAATATAATGGTGCTCATATTGAAGTCAAAGCAGTGGAGGATTACAAGTTCTTAAACTCTTCATACGTTCCAGTGCTGAAACAGCTTGAATCCGCAAATTTGCAGAAGTTTTACTTTGAAAACAAGCTTGAAAACGCCACAAAAGACACGACCAATATGAAATTCAGGAACCCAAAGTATCTTTCCATATTGAATCATCTGAGGTTTTACCTACCAGAGATGTACCCCACTTTGCATAGGATCTTGTTCTTGGATGATGATATTATTGTTCAAAAGGATTTGACTGGGCTTTGGAAGATAGATATGGACGGGAAGGTGAATGGGGCTGTTGAGACGTGTTTTGGGTCATTTCACAGGTACTCACAGTACATGAATTTCTCACATCCTTTGATCAAGGAGAAATTCAATCCCAAGGCGTGTGCTTGGGCTTATGGGATGAACTTCTTTGATTTGGATGCTTGGAGGAGAGAAAAATGCACAGAAGAATACCACTATTGGCAAAATCTGGTATGATTGATTTGGTTTTGGTACATCTTTACATATGTCTCGGATGATTTATATAGATTTAATACCCTAGGATTCTAGGAAGCTAACATATTTTCATATTTTGCATGAAAATGCTACTTAATCACATTTTGGTATGTTAAAGTGTCTAAACTTGTTAAATTTACACAAAAATGTCACTCAAGCTGATTATACATGCTTGGTTTTAAAAAGTGCGCTCTTAGATGTGAGGCTCACCATTGGGTTTGGTGACGAGTGTTCATTAGGCATGCTCATGGAGAGTGCCTACTGTACATGGCAGATTTTATGTATCAGGAGGTTGTACATATAGCGTTTTTAGGTGGGCTGGTTTTTGTGCGTCGGAAGTAAGTCATAAAGACTTGTTAACTCATATAATTGTCCAGATAAGATGGTAGAAATTTTTGGTTAAAGATGTTGAATATTGTCAAATTTTAATCGGTTTAAGGGTAACATGCACTCTGTTAGTTTTTATGGTATTCACCTATATTGTGATTTAAATTGCAGAATGAAAACCGGACTTTGTGGAAGTTGGGAACACTCCCGCCAGGTTTGATCACATTTTACTCCACAACTAAACCATTAGAGAAATCCTGGCATGTTTTGGGTCTCGGGTATAATCCAAGTATAAGCATGGAAGAGATTCGTAATGCCGCAGTTGTGCATTTTAATGGGAATATGAAACCATGGCTTGACATTGCGATGAACCAGTTTCGGCCGCTTTGGACAAAATACGTGGATTATGATATGGAATTTGTCCAGGCCTGTAATTTCGCTCATTAAACCGTTATCAGGTACTTGACACTTTAGATGATATGCTATATAGAATGTGATCCTCAAATGTTGATAGTGTTCACAGTTGAATTATATTATGTTATATTAGCTTGTTATTTATTTAGAATAATAATTATGGGTTAAACAGATTTATTTATCTATGCATGTAAACTTTTTTATTTTTTTATCATACTTTCTGGGCATTTTTATATAGATTTTAATTAATTTGGAAGAATCATGTTAGAATGTTAGTTACTGCATGTAAGGTGGTTGTTATTAATTTGCTAGCACATGGAGGCTTAGAGCATTTAATTTTGTTGTTGCTGTTGGTAGTTGACTAACTGGTTGCTATTGAATCGTTTATTGCAAGCCATGTATAACTAGTTTTATGATCTTCTGAGACCAAAAGAAATATAATGTAGCAAAAATTAATACCTTATGAACTACTAAAATGTAAGAGCGTATTATACAAAATGAACATGTTATTCAACACTCATGTGTGATAGAAAGAACATGCCTGAAATGTTTTGTGAAATACTATTAGGAAGATTCATCGCTATTCTGATTCTTATAAATTGCATGAACTAAATGAAGCCATTTAATTAAAAATCATTGTCCAAATCAATTCATTTAATAAAAAAAAATGAGTGTTAGAATCTATGAAAAGCTATACAAAAACTAGCCAACATAACTTTAGAAACTGACCACCAAGAACACACTCTCTAGTCACAATAGTCCTCTAATAGAAATAATATGTATAGTGTCATAATGCTAACACACTTGTAAATGGGTTAAATATAAATAACAAATAGAATTGTGCATGGTTTGGCAAAAGAATCTGTGCAAGTTGACTGGGGTCTAAAAAAGGAGACCAAAGTCAACATATATTGTTTGCTAAATAAAGTCAAATTCCATAATTAAATGATGAATATCAACCCGAATAATTTAATAAATTGTGTTGCAAGTAATTCCAATTGATAAAGGATCTGAACTGATGCAAGTCAAAATTGGGTAAAAGGTTCATTTAATATTTCCAAATTTCTAAAGAATTAAAAGCACCATAATTCATCATTTAATATCGACATGAAAACCAAAAAATCAAGGCATGAGCTCTATCCTTGTTTTTAGACTATAGTTAATAAGAGTCAATTTAAAGGGGTTTTATTTTAACTAATGGTGCATTAGTTATATTAAATTAAACAACTTGTGGTGGTTAAAGAAGACTGGACGTGTTTGTAAAATCCAACATTCAAAGCTCACTTTAACTTTTGAATGATATCAAATTCAAAGCATAACTTATAACCTTTACAGAACCCATTCTAAAATATTGAACAACATTCAAAATCAAAAAACAAGATTCCCGGCCTTTGATCAGTATAATATCTCAATCGAATGAGATGATTAAAAAAAACCCAGGAAATTTCAGTTCAGCAGCACCCATCAAAAACTTAAAAACTAAATGTACATTGCTAAACCATGAAACTTAGGACCTGAAACTGTTCATGCCAATATTCTTCTAGACCGGTGGCAGGCTGACTAGAAGTTGCCCGTTTACGACACTGCAATACAAACACAAGTTGATGAAAAATCATGAGGAGGTTATGGGGCGAGCATGGATGGGTTCAAAGTAATTTTTTGACCAAAATTAAATGATTTTTTATATAAAAAGAGGAAAGTTGTTTGCATGTTTTGCCTCCACATTCACTAAAAACTAACAAGTATTAACGGTGGAGACTAAACTTGCCGCCATCTCACAAATGTTTGAACTAAGATTGCAAATCTAGGGACCAAACTTGCAATATGATCAAAAGACATGGACCATTTGTGCGATTCTCTAATAAAAGTAAATCTTTGAATATATTGAAAATTCTATGATGCTATGGGTAACTTTTAGCCCATATGACCCGCTTCATTTTGAGCTAATCATTCTTATTTCACACTTTTTATCCGTTAGAAACAAATGATGACCCTAATACCCATTCAACCCGTTATGGATAAATGATAACCCAATCTACTCATTCGTTGGGTCAAACAGATTGAATTAGTTTGAGTTTACCTTCTGACATAGTAGTAACAGAAGTCCGCTAAGATGAATGTTTGAACGGCCTCTGCTATCAAGACTGTTGGCAGCCAAAAGTAGCCACTTCCCAGTAAGAACAGATATGCACCAGCAGACTCGTACACCTGATAAATTATACAACATTTTAAGTAACATATATTGTATGCAAATAAGCAACTGTGTTACGCGCGTACAATAACATGTAAGAATGCACTGAACCCAACCTGAATGATCCAGTGTGCAGCTCCCAAAAATCTTGCAACTCCGAGTGCAAACACATAATGGGCGGTAGATGGTTCAATCATCTACAGTTTATCAAATGATTTACAGTTCAAATTATGCATTTAATTGAATGTAAAATGGTGACAACTGACAAGAATATGATATTTGTTAAAAAAAAAAAAAATTTAGAACCTTCGTTTTCTGCATCATAGTTAGCTGAGGAAGCACTGCAATTGCTTCCAAGTACACACAGAATGCCCACATTATTTTGCTCAAATGAGAATGATACGTATGCGGGTATATGACGAGAGCCAGAATCGCACACGGGACCACCTGAAGTGAAAAATAAAAGGATAGAAATCAACTGTCAAAATAACCCTCTTCTTGAGGTCAAAACATAAACTTTTGCATACTTCTTTTACAAATAACTAAAGTATTACTTTTTTAGTTTTTTTTTAAGTAATTCGATTACATGTTATGAATCGTGTACAACCAAAAGTTTTATGTACAACTAAAAGTCCATCGCTTTCATTATCGTTTTACATGTCAGCGTTTTTATCATGTAAACCATCTATGATTTCTTCATCCACGGTTGAGGTGCTTGAGGGGCTCTTTCTAAAACCAAGGTTAGGAAACGATTTAGGCCATGTTTGGGATTGCTTATTAACTTATAACCTTAATTATGCAATCAAGTTTTTAAAAATGTGTTTGGATTAGCTTTTCCAAAATGAGTTTTCAAAATGACCAAAAAGGACATTTTTTATTGACACTATTTTTAGGTTATTGGATAAAGGGTAAAGGGAAAGAGTGGGCGAGATTTGTAATTTTATGTAAATAAGTTATAAGCTATTTTGAAAAGCTGGAATTTTTACTTTTTGAAAAACAACTTATTACCCTTTTACAAAAAATCATTTTCAAAAGCCGATAAGTAAATAAGTTGTTTTTAGATGAAATTCCAAACATGGCCTTATTATTTATAATTTACGTGAGGGATTGTGGTTACCAAAAAAAATTTGGGGAAGTTGTCAAGATCTTCACTGTAGGTTGCCTTCAGCTTGAACCTGATCATGTAAATGACCCAAAGAGTAGACACCAAAGTAGCAAAATCAAGAATGGTGTGAATGTCATGTTCCATCATAAAGCTACAAACTAATCTTACAGCAAGAAATACAGCTGTGAGTTCTTGAGTCTGTAATGATAGGCCTGTCAATTGCAGAATGCATCTAATTAGATCATAAAATTTCATGAATTATATCAACAAAAATACAGGGTCTTAAAGAATCTTGATTTAATGAAAAACTGATTGCATGCAACATAACAATCAATTTGAGCATTCACATCGAACAAAAAAGTAAATTAGATCATCCGATTCAACAATCAAACCCTAAATTCAACACAAACAAACACAGACTGAAAACAACTGTGCATGCAAACATCAAAAACCACAATCAACATCGCAGAAACGAAGAATTCATCAACACATACCAGAACAATTGTTTTGTGTTGTGAGCTTGTAAATGAGAACGATGATACCGGTGGCATGAACAGCTTCCGACGCAATGAAAAAGTGATTTGTGTCTTTGACAAGAAGTCTAAGTGCGATGAGAGAAGATAAAACCGATGTAACGGCCAAAAAGATCTTCACCTTCATCGATTGCCTACGAACCCAAGCGAACAATTTGTTGACCGCCGAACCCCTTCTCCGGCCCATTTTGTATCAACCAGTGAGACGATGATGATTGATGATGATGAGGATTGATGACCACCTCCTTCTTCTGCTCCCTCTCGTGATTCTCGCCGGAGGTGGAGGAGATGATCAGGGGCGGAGGAAACCGATGAAGTTGGTCGGCGATTTATCGGCACGATTTAGGGAGAATGATGGAGATGTGAATTTATAGGATTTTGGGGTTGTGCGATTTGGTTGCCAAATAAATCTATGGGTGAGAAACACACCAACTTGTAAGGTTAATTTTTTGTTATACTAACATATATTTTATTGTGGTATTATTGTTTGGTTTTTTTTAACGGCTAATTTTTGGATCGTTGGCGGACTACTGGAATGTCATCGTGTTACCAGCAATATCACCTGATTATATCCATCATCAAGTCATTAGTTTTAGAGAAACCTAATACTTTAGAAAAACATCATTGTAAGATTCGAACCCAGGTCAATTTGGTTCCTAAACTTTATTTTACCATCAAAATACCACTAGATTGCTAGTATGTTATGAAACTTTTTTTAAACCAATCTTTCTTTTTCTAGAATATAAATGTAACTTTTGCTTATACTTTATTACAATTTTATTTACATTTATAATATGCATGGTTATACAAAAATAAATATTATAAAACAATCAATAATCAAAATAGGCATATGCGTAAAATCTTCAATATTTATGAAAAAGAAAAGAAAAAATGTATTTTATAAATCTATAAACACTTCTTTAAACAATATAAGATTTGAAAATATTGAATTTACAAAATTATTGAATGAAAAAAGTTTGAAATGACTGGATTTTCATTAATGTTTAAAAAAATGAATATATTTTTTAATTTAAAAATTTGACTTGATTGTATTTAATAAAATTAATCTTTAAATTTGTTAAATATGTCATGTGGATACCTCTTAAAAAATATGTGACGAGTGTGATTTAGATATGCTTGATAGACGTCATGTACCATAATGTTATTATTTTATTATACAGTATAATTTTGAGACCTTTTAAACATTAATGTTACAAGTATTATTTATTGAGTGTTACTATTAGGCATGGTAAAATGGACAAATCGAATTGAGTAGCGGATCAAAACGTTATCGAGTTAGAACGGGTGATGACAAAAATGGTCTCGTGTCAGACGGGTTGTCTTAGAAAATAATCAATTTGGTCAGGGTCGGAATGATTCATGTTAAAAATTGATCAATTTGATTCGAGTCAGAACGTGTCATCAAAAAGAAAAATGCAAGAATACACGTAACATCCAATGATGTGATGTAGTGGTTAAAGTAGAGAAGAGACAAACTAGATGTCTCAAGTTCAATTTCCACCTAAGGCTATTTTCCTTTAAGACTACCGACCCGATGCTTACGGTTGTGCTTTACCCATTCCTCCCGGTTAGTCGGGTATTAGGGGACCCGGGTTACCATGTAAGTATGTTACGACGGTCATAAAAAATAAATTACACTTGCACAAAACATGTAACTCGCAAAACATTTTGTGCAAACTCAAACAAAACTTGAGCCAATATGTTTTGTTCATGCATAAAATCATAAATAACTCTAATGATCATCACATTACTTTAGGAATGAACATTTTTTAGACAAATTAAGAGAATAATTGGTAATTTGTTAATCGTGATATTACCTATTGCAGTCAAAATACCTCTGCATGATCTAAAATATTCTCCTAAAGCTTCCAGGTCCTGATATCAATTACATTAACTTTTGTTCTTCAAAATATGAAACTAATCAAATACAGAACAGTTCAAAATATAAGTTCTTTAACATGTGTCTGATGTAACTTTCAACCAGTATATAAAAACATCCGGTTTTGTTAATACTTTTGATAAAAAAAAAATCACAAAAGTCAAAATTAATCAATTGGTTTAGTAACCATTTCATCAAGTGGGTGGTATCTGGTATGCATACTTCTTTCTAAATATAGAGACACTAATTTTGTTCACTTCAGCACCAAATCATATCTTCGAACAAAAATCTTCATAAGAAAAACTTAACGTGGAATGAAACGCCGATTGGTAGGAAATTTTGGAGACTCGTCGAATAACGAACCAGGAGGAGGGTGTTTTATTCAGAGTCAGAGTCATCAGCACTTACCTGGTTCGACGTATATCATAAATGAAACAAAATGATGGTGCTTTGATTGCTACATCGGTAAGATGAGGGAGTTTGGTTTGTCGTTTGCCACATTGCATGAAAAGACAAGCAAGTAACAAGATGGGGGATTTTTTGTTGAGAATACCTAATTAACCCATATTTTTATAAAAGTATTTTAATATTATTACTATATAGTTATTATTAATAAGGCTATGTGTTATGCATCACATCCTCTCACTCCACGTAGGCGCTTACGGGTGCCACTTAGGCGCTACATAATCAACCAACACCATCACCCCCTTATCACTCCACATTATCTTTTCATATGTTATCCATCACTCCCTCATCACTTCCCTATCACTTAACGTCATCACCACATTTTTCCCCCTTTCTTCTCCTTCACGCGGTGAAGCCCCTCACGGCTGACCACCACTTGGTGGTCACGCCCATGTATGTTATGGTGATGGGGGCGTGAGGGAGGGTGGTCAAGCCCCCTCACGCTGCATAACACATGCCCTAAGTATTAACATTTGTTTGTTTTTGTTGTTATTGTTAGACAAAAATGAATTTTAACAAAAAAAATTAGAAACATCAAACTTTTGTAATTGATTTGTCTTGATTAAGGTTCCAGATTCTCTTTATATAATTCTCACTAAAATTCCATTTACTTAAACAACAAACATTACATATTTCAGGAGTATTTTTTCTCACGTCTATCCCTTACTTTCGCGGCCTGTAAGCAATTCCGTGAGAATCCACGACGACACTTGATGCATACGAACCCTGTGGAATGGGTAAACCTTTGCCTCTATCGGAATACAACATGAGAGAAACCCCAAACTAAAACTTTACCAGGTGTTCTTCAAACTTGCCGCCAGATGAATTCAAACCCTCGACCTCCGCTATGGAGTATGGAAGGCGAGAGCCCTAAATATTGGGCTGGGTTTTCAGGAGACAAACGTCACATAATTAACTCGTTAAAAAGTTACCAATAAAAAAATATGATCAATCAAACCAGGATATAAAAATACTTTAAATTTCTCAGGAGGAAGAAGTTGAAGAATTAAAACATTACGTATCAAAATTGGGTAACTTGGGTTCTAACGTTTTGAAGTATGTCTGTGTAATTTTTTGTAATTTGTTTTGGTGTCGGAATCTCTTTCTTGGAGATTCTCTTTGTATTTCCCTCCACATTTTGATGTGTTTTATAAAATTGACTTGTAGTCTAAAAAATTAAGATTAAAATATTACTAATTGTAAAAATTTGGTCTATAGTGATGAAAGTATCTTATCTGAAAAGAAGAAAATTCGTTATAGGAAATTAGCTCAACGGTTCAATCAAGAAATCTAATACGTGGATTGGCAGGTAACTTAGACATTTTATGACTAATAATTCATATAATTGACATTTGGGACAAAATATTGTTCAATTTTTGACTTCTAATTTATACTATGGATATATTTAAGAAAATATAAAATTATTTATTTCTCTTATTTAAATTTTCGTTTAACAAACTTTATATTTTTTTAACAGATTAAAAATACATAGAAAACATCTCATTACATTTTAAATGAACAATTATATTGTTTTGTATGAAAAAAACATGCTTAAAACTTAGGCGACGTTTATTTTTATTTTTCAAAGGTAAAATGTTTGCACTCTGCAGTTTCCGGATCACATTTGTAGACCTCTGTAGCAGGATAGCTTGACAAAACATCTGCTAACAGATTGTTTGTTTTTTTGAGTCTGCATATCCACCTGCAGCCCCAAACAACCCTTACCTCCCCATTACCCACCTCGTTGGCCACCACCGATCTAAAGTCATTACCCTCGCCAGTTGAAAATCTTTACCCGCCCATGCCGGTAACGAGGGTGTCGATTGACTCAAGAGGGTGTCGATCATGTGATCGTTACTCCACCATGTATCTATCAAAAAGAGGATGAACAAAGGTTTTCAATGAAATGTCTTCAAGAAAACATATATTCTGTAGACCCCAACCTCTGCTCATGATCTGTTTGACGTATACAGAAGAGGTTTATTTAAAAAAATCAAACATAACCTTAGTTTTTGAAATTCCGTAGAAAAGAGGACCATTTAGTTGTGTAACGATCACATGACACATGATCGTTTAAGTTAAAATATTGTTGTTTAATTTTCTTATCCATAAATTAACTAGATTGTCCATTTTAAAAACACACCTAAATAACTTCACTACTCTAGAAAATTTTCAACTGAATAAAATGAATTTTCATGCAATCGTTTGGCTCCTTTCGATTCTTGTTATTTTGAGTATCTTGCAAATATGATTGAAGTACCAAACGAAATCATCCAATCCTAGTGATTTTGTGTCTTTAACTTAATTATAAATTGTCTAGTTTATTTTTAAATTTAACTCATAATTCAATTTATATAAATAGAATAATTTTAGGGTTCAAATGCGTTTGGTGTCCCGTCACTTGTGAGTTAAATTGAGTTGTATATCAAGTGAGTATGTTACTCACCTTGACGCGTAGTAAGCTAAACCTTGTAACTTCTTTTTGGGTTTATGCCTTGTGGATTTCACTTTCAATTTAATTTCCAATACAATAACATGACACACATACTATTTAGCATGTCCAAATTCAAACAAACAACATACTAACACAATGACCCCACGCTTTTTACATTTTGTAGCGAAATCCTCAAACTTTTTTTACCTATTTGTGTAAATACATGTTCTACCTACCTACAAATATCTTAAATGCTTAAAACACACACAATTGGGTGTACACTATAAACCTATACCATTTATTCATGTATAAAATCATATTTACTCCTTTTCTTCGTTTCAGTAGGTCAATGATGCGAGTAGGGCTCAAATGGGGTACTGGTGAGCTGAAAGGGCGATGGTGATGATAAACCGAGGTGAGACAGTGGCGATAGTCGCATTCAACAACTTAGAGGTTGTAACCGGGGGTTAAACTGGTAGGTCGATCTCCGGTGGTTCCAATCAGCGGCTAGGGTTTAGCTGTGATTGATTGGACGAAACAGTTGGCCACTCTGATAGTGAGGCTCCTTTCATTGGTTTTATCCAACTCCTAGGACCAAGACTCGCGACTAACATAACCATTAGTGGTGGTGGTAGACGAGCTCACAAGCCTAGATCTAAGTCTCCTTGCACAACCAGCCACGATTTCGGTCACGAGGTAAGTCACCAAATAACCTAACCTTGATTCCGGCCACATGTGGTAGGAACTCGGTGGTGTAAAGCCACAATCTAGTTTGTTGTCTTGATTTTGTGCTTGTTATCTATGACGATCGGATGTTTAATTACTATTTTTGGCCAGATATTTGTAGTGTTTAGGTGGTGGTTAGTGGCAGCATAGGTGGACAAATTCGAGTAGACGGTGTAACGATCATATGTGTTATCTGTATCGTTTTCGGAACATTTTCAGCAACCCTGAGTCTCGGATAAGGGTGAGCAAACGTGTATTATCCGTTAGACCCGTAACTCATAGACCCTTAACAAGAACCGAATGTGTAATTATTAAGAGCCGGGAACCTATTTTTTAACAGGTAAATGGGTCAGGTATTAAACGGGTAAACTGATATATTCTGACAAGCTTTACACTTCTGACCCAAGTTCCAAATGTTTCCACAAATCACCCGAACACCTAAATTGCTAACATGAAACAAAATCCATTACATAAAACATGTATTTCAAAATTTTCAAATTACAAAATTGTATAATATATAACATAAAAAGAGAACCATGTGTTTTCAATCTTTAATTCCACATCTACTCAATTTTATCAAAAATAGCCAAAAAAAACAAATTCTGATGCTTCTTACTTTGCATTCCTTCCATTTCATATAAATACATATAATCCATTCATATGTATCATACTAATAAATTCACACAACCATAATTGATGAACATGAATACATTTACGCAGTCATTCCATTCAAAACACATATAATAATTCATACATATAGATGCATATGAATACATTGACGCAATCATTTCAAATTTACACACGCATACATATGTGATTCAAGAAGATGAGATGCTAGCCAAAGTAATTCTATGGGTTTGGCAGCCAAAACAATTCTACGGAGTAAAATACGTTGAAGGGTATTAGAGAATACATAAAGATAAGAAAATTAATTTTTTTAATCTATGGGTAATAGCAGGTACATGGTTTTTGGGTGAAAAAACAGGTAAGGAACCAAACCGGCCCGAGAACTATTTAACAAAAAATAACATACCTGACACCCGTAAATGTATAACATTTAAACGATTTCAAAGGGTCGGGTTCAATGGTTCTAAAGGTTCTTACGCGTCTTTACTTGATTATGCTCACCCCTAGTCTCGGATAACGAAAGTCGAACCCAGTCAACCCCATCAATTAGGTCAAACCTGATCAGACAGGTCAACCATGGTTAACAACCAACACTGAGTGCTCAGATAAAACTCGTAAGGCGAAAACAAACCCGTATACGTATTTCGATCATTGTTCGATTGTCTAACCGGATTCATGTTCGCGAACTAAACCGGAAGGTATTACCGCACACCAAACTCTTTATTATACTATTCAACTCGTGCGAAAAATTATTTGACCCACAACCATCATTAACGAAAATGATTGTCAAATATATACATAATAATTTGCAATATTTTAACGATTCGTTAAAATGTACGCATTATAAATAAGAGACAAGTTGCGAAATAAACAAAAAGAGACTCACGACTTGCTATACACGTAAATTGATAAACAAGAAAAATTATTATTGTATAGTATTGAGTAATTTGATTATTTCAAATATTTTAGATTTAAATATATAATTGAACTGCTTTCAAGAAAATTTTGCAAAAGAGTTTCAATGAATCTATGCATATGTTTGTAAATTGATCATGGAAACCTTCATTTGGATCTTGTGACTATTAATACAATAAACTGAAGATCGGTTAAAGCCACCTATAGTCTCCCTGTCAGGTAAACCATTTCTAAGTAGTTGTAATCGTTGATTTCATAAGGATTCATGACTTTTTGATTAATCTTTAATGGAAATTTGTTAATTCTTGCTTTTAAAAGTTGCAATTATGACGTTTTAGATCTTATAATAAATGAGCAGATCAATGTTCATAGTTTTTTCTCAATTTTGACTTGAATATATCAGTTACTAAGGATGTATGTAATTGTGAATGTGTAGGAGATGTCTAGTTCAGTTCCAAAAAAGTGTGACGCATGTAAGACTTGCGTCTGCATTTTCGCTCCATTCTTACCTCCGGACAAGCCATATAAATTCCTTGTTATTAGTCACGTATATGGAACCAAGACCTTAGAAATGTCTTAAAAGATCTCCATGTGAGTGATATGGAAGATTTTGTAACCTCGTTGGTATACGAGGCATCATCAAGGCTTAGGGAACCAAAGCAAGGTTGTCTTGGGTACATTCGACTTCATAAAAACAGAGTTAAGGAACTTGAGTCTGAATTAAAAACTACCATTAGTAGTTTGAACACTTAGAGGGGATACCGACGGTTGTTCCTTAGAATCAGAATTCAAAGTCAACCATACAAGATTTGGGGGCATTGACTGTATTGCCTTCAAATCTTAACTTGGAGGGGACCTTTAACCATCCACAACCAGACCAACAGTTGTTGGAAGAGGAACAACGAAAGATATTGGTGAAATCTTATTTCGAGATAAAAAAGATGCATGAAGCTAATATTGAGCATAGAAGTGCATTGAACTTGGGGCCGATTCAGCAGCATAATAAAGTAGATTTTTATGAAGTCGGGCCATTTGGTCAGCAAATCCTTTATGCTTTTGAGAGTGGTTGGAACATGTTAGAGTAGTTGATACCAGATGGTGTTGGACCTTCTAGTGGCTCATCTCTTAGTAATGCATGCCAAATCTAGCCACAATCACTGTTAAAGCAAGATCAACAACAATATATTTTAAACCTTCATCATCTCATCCAACTACAGCAAGAAGTCATCTGCCAATATCCTCTGTCATCGATTCAACGACACCCGCAAAAGTAAAGCACAACCGGACCAACATGATAATTCTTCGTCTTGATAGATAAGACCACGCTTCATGGAGGCGGCTACTATTTATTACTATGTTGTGTAGGCCATCTTTAATAAGCAAGTGTGTTGTGCTATAGACACAAGTGTAATATACATGAGAATTCATATACATGATTCACAAATACATTGTTCTATATATTTTCATCAAAAGGTAAGTGTTTCAACAAGCTATATTTTTGCCTTAAGCTATATTATGTCTTGACATGTCAACATGTTTATAACATAATTAAACATGTTTATACTTTTTAATTTTTAAAATATTTAAATATATATCAAGATCCTTTTATATTTCATGCCTTGCCAGTTTATGACACGATAAATGGTTTTTATTTTTAATATGTTAATATTATAGATAGTGATTTTGGTGACTTTTATCTAACAATATTTTTTAATATTAAGCGTATTAAACATGTCTAGTCATGTCGTATTACTAAACATGTTATATTTAATGGTGTGTTAAACATGACTTAATTACATGTATGCGTTTGTGTATGGGTAATCTATATTAAAGTTATGGTTATATTCCTTTGCTTTCAATATATTATTAAAAAAAAATAATAATAACCCATCAGAAAAATATAGTTTGCACGTGTTTCCTATCCTTTCAACATAACTCTCTATTTTCACTTCTACTAGGCGCGACAAAAATAGCCCAAACATTTCATTTTAGGTTGGAATGAGTATTTTTAAAGGTGGTTTATAATCTTACATCACCTCCGGTTAATCACACACTACCCACATGCTTTACGGTTCTTATAAGGTTTTACAGATCGTGTATAACACTAAGTTACACATTTGTCAGGTGAGTCATAACTATGTAACATGTAGTGCTCTATACATTAACTATAGGACTATACGACAGTAAAGCGTTATATGGTCTGTATAACATTATACAACCATTATTTTTGTTTTTATACAACTAGTATATGTCCATATGGTCATAATAGGTCATGGACTATATGGTAGTATATAAAAAAAATATTCATGCCGACATATCAGGGTAGCAATTTTTGTTACTTTGACTAATCTTATATGGGCAGTATAGATGTCTATATGACCGGTACACAAAAAACCAGATTTGTGCACCTCTTCCTTGTTAATCAGAGTGACATTTACTTAGGTTTGTTAAAAAATAATTCAATTGATATTCAAATGAAACTTTTTCTATTATAAGTATTTGAGAAATTAATTAGATTAATTAGCGACTTATTCGAATTTAATTATTGCTGTTTCTTTGAATTATTTATGATATGTTTTAGATATTTATTTATAATTTTATAAATTTTTATAAATATATCAATTATATTTTATAAGATCATATATTGTTTGTAAGGGTTAACTCTCTAATATTGATTCCTCATAAGACTGAATCCCTATATATTTGAACGACACTATAGGGCATACACCCAAGTCCCCCTTCAAAAAAAATCTCACAAACTAGGTAAACCTCCTAAAACCATGTGCATTAGAGACCCCAACTATGAGTTAGTTCTCGTATTTGTAAAAAAAATAAATAGAAAAAACCCATTTTTCACAACCCAACTACTCAACTCAAGCCACAACCTAACTTTTTCAATTAATTTTAAATCCAATTTAATTTTTATTTAATAACTTATATAATTTAGCTCTTTTTAAAAAGTTAATCACACAATCTTGTTTATTTATTTATTTTGAACATTCCGGTATTAATTTTATTAAAAACGGAGTTATTTTAAAAAAAACATTTTTTTAAATAAAACAACTTGTTGATTTATAACCATTAAGAAAAATAACAAGTTTTTTTAGATAAATTAAATTTTTAATATTTTAAAAACAAAGATGAGTTATATTTATATAATAAACATATTAATAAAACTTGAGTCTGGTTGGGTAGTTAATGTGTGTGAAAAATTAAGTTAGGTTGGATTGTGTAGATGAAAGAGAAAGAAATTATTTTCTTAATAAAAGATTGGGTTGGATTGGGTTACTGATATGGATAGTCTAATATTGCCTTAAAATTTATTTGGTGTGGCTTAAATTCAAACCCAATAACTCCCAATCCCGTATAAAAGTTATTCAAACCCAATAACTCCCAATCTCCCGTATAACTAAGATGGATATAAGTTGTTTGTCCCTTGTAGAGGCTATATGTGGTTATGTGGATGGAAACTCCCATCATATAGGCGCACAATTAGTTTTTTTAGCCCAAAACTATTCATATTGTGTCAACAAAAGACAAAATAGGTTATTTTGAAACAGGTTCTAGCTGAAAACTGGTTTGTGGGACATGTTTGGGTTTAAATCGGGCTTAAATTAGGGTTTGATCAGTTTAGAACCTGTAACCCATGTTTAAGTCGGTTTAGGTCGGTTTATACAAGTTCCAACCGGTTTCAAATTACCAGCTTATGAACCGAAATCAAACCGAAGGTTTGGGTCGGGTTAGAATCGGTTTCACCCCAAACCACCAGTTTAGAATCAAGATGGGTCGTTGGTTTTGATTCTCCTCTACCCATTGACACTTCAAAGTCGGGCTAACCACATCATGTTTATTATTTACAAACACTTTACATGTTTCAAGCAGAATGAAACTTATTTACGCAGATCACATTCGGCTTTACTGTATAGTTTTACCCATTTAAAGAGAAACAGAAACTTAATTATACACACCTGCTTGTTGGTGGAACCAGACAAGCCTACTACGCGTACCAACTACCAAACGTGTCGAATCGATTTCCAATCTATTCTCAGATTTGGTTCAGGAACACGAGCTGTATTCATTTTCTGTTTCTTTTTAGTAGTCCTTTCTGCATCAACGTTTTTTGTTTTCTTGCTTGGTTTAGGAATACTTTCTGGGATAACCTCCTTTATTTTCGCGATATGTTCAGGAACAATTTCTGGACCGATTTTTGTTACCTTCTTTATTTCTAGGTCTGGTTGGGACACACTTTCTGGACGAGACTTTGGAGAACTGAACCCATGAAGATTGACTGTAAACATGAGAATTCCTGCAGCTAATATTAGTAGTAGATGTACCATTGCCCATAGCTGAATAGTAGAACCCTGCAATATATATTTTTAGAGGCAATTCTGACATCTTTACTTATAAGGGGGTCTATTTGGTTATGCTTTATTAAAAAAGTTGGAATTTTGTGATAATATAGCTTTTGTAATCATGTTTAGCACATTATTTATCTATAAAATTTAAAAAAGATGAATGTCTTCATTTGTCAGCACTTTACAGTTACTCGTTCAACCAATTATCTGACCTCATTTTTTCATCTAGTCAGCATCATTGCGCAAGTAAAAACACAAAAATCAGTTGTATGTGCAAGAGAAACCAAATAAAAACTATTATTATTAGGATTATTTATTGCAGAATCTTGCCTTGCTGATCATGGATCGGGATTTGAAGGGAAGATTCCTATCTGCATGCTCAAGAGCATAACGCACCAAGTCAACAATAGCCACCTCAGTTATTGGCTCACAGTCATCTGAAAAGAATAAAGAGGATTTGATAGTCAATTCATTCTTGGGCTATAACACCAACAAAAATGACAACAAATGACTAACCTGGAATATCGAATGTTTGTTTACTTGGATGAACACCAAGAGTATCTCCTAGGAAAACACGAACACGTGCACGTTCAGAGATTGAAAGCAGATCTCCATGTGTGATTGCAATAACAGGTTTATGATCTGAAACATTGATCATGAAAAATATAAAATATTATCAAGATAAGTTCAGATCATGTGAGTTAACTATGTCATTTCCATAAATACCTTTGAAAGATAAAAATGGTGAATTGAAAATCTTAGCAACCCTATACATGTAGGGTGTGTCTGCTCCACTGATCTCCATGCATTCCAAAACCGAAAGCCCGTTTACCACAAATATAACAAAATCAACTCTCCTTCTTTCATAAGTCAGGAATTCATCTTGGCGAGTTTCACAATTCATTCTGGCAAGAAAACATGAACTATACATAGCACTAGCATTCATTTTAGTGTGTGTATCAAGAAAGGGTCATGAAAAGGTATCAAACTTTGTTTTGCTTATTTTCTGGGTAACCAAGTTTACTTTCACTCATTAAAAGGCTCAAAATTTTCCAAAAGTTTAACAAAAAAACTCCCAACTCTCAAAAAATCACTTTAAATTAAATTTTCTTAAAAGTTGGATCATTTGTGTGAGTAGAAAAATAGTTGGTTACCCAAATAGAAATCAGAACAAGTTTTGCACTTGGCCATAGCTAGAAATCAGAACAACTTGTGAGATAATTTGCAGACAAGTTAGAGAAGCAACCTGTTCGCCAATTCGCCATGACAGACACCTTTTGTCACCCATTGTTCAATCATCTTTAAATTTTCATATAAAACATCAGAAAACCCACAAGTGTCATATAAGCAAAAAGAAGTTGAGTTTCTTGGTATCATGTACTCCTGGAGGAAGCGTGTTCCATCGCAGATGGATGAATTATCTGAAACAATCAAGATTATTGAATTCCAACCAACGGCGTGAAATATTGCAAGAATGCTTAAAACCATAAACTAAAAGAGTACATGTAGCTTGGGCCCTATCTGGCGCAAACTTGTCATCTTCAAACACCCGTGATATCCTGTTAACAAGACTACTTTTCCCGGATCCTTTTGGGCCAATCAATAGAAGTGTAGTCGTTTTGGGCACGTTTGGGGTCATGCCACCTATGTTTTCAACCCATGATCCAGGCGTATAGCTGTAAAACACATAAAGTTCTCATATATGCTACATGATAATTTTATGCAAAAAGTTCTTTATGAAAACACACAAACTAATTATCTACAATCATAGTAACAAGTCAATTTCCATTCTGTCAATACTCATCAAACAAGATGATGCATTTATTGATGATGCAACCATTTCATTTGTATACTTCAGTTAATGCACCCTTTGGGACCTCTACTTTTTGCCTTGGTTTTGCATCCACTCGTTCACCGGATTAAGGTGTGTTGTGAGCTTCCCTTCCATGCTTGGTACTTAGATGATGGCACAATTATTGGAGACGCCAAAGAAGTAGCGAAAGCCTTGGATATTATTAGGGCCGAGGGGCCTGAGTTGGGCCTTGAACTTAACATTAAGAAAACAGAAGTATTCTGGCCATCGTGTAATGGGGTGAAGACACAGGATGGGTTGTTTCCTTGTGGGATTGGAAGACCGGTGATGGGAGTAAAACTCCTTGGGGGCGCGGTTAGTCGAGATGTGGGGTTCATCAGTAGTTTGGCTGTCAAAAGGGCATCTCAGGCTGTGGAGCTTATGACTTGTCTCCCACGTTTGCGAGACCCTCAAAGTGAGCTCCTTTTGCTACGCTCTTGTATGGGAGTTGCGAAACTTTTATTTGGTCTGAGAACATGCCAGCCAATGCATGTAGGGGAAGTTGTTTCAGTTTTTGACAAAGGTCTCCGAGGAGCTATTGAAGATACTGTTGTTTGCGGAGGTCCCTTTTTTTGGAGATTTTCAGTGGCGGTTGGCATCACTCCCGACTCGTTTTGGGGGTTTGGGTTTATGTTCGGCCGAGGATGTATCTACATATGTTTTTGTGGCCTCGAGGGCACAATCGTGGAGTCTGCAGGACCACATCCTTCGGGATTGTTGTATGGGTGGGTTAGACTCTGATTACGGGTGTGGGATGGATCGTTTGCGCATGTCCCTTCCTGATTTCGATCTCAGCGGTTTCACTAATAAGGATACCGCCCCTCTTAAAGCTCAACATGTCTTGGCGAGTGCCTTATTTAGTGGAATCATTTAGAATTTGGGAGTGAATTTCAACCTATCCCCTCGTCAAAAAGCAGTGTTAGAATGTCTACAGGCCCCTCATGCTCAAGATTTCTTGCGAGTCGTCCCTATTGACGGACTAGGGCAACATATGTCGGCTTTGGAATATCGGGCTATCCTGAAGTACAGGCTTATGATTCCCCTATTTCCATCCGATGAGCCATGTCCAGTTTGTCATAAAGCGTGCTTGGATTCTTTTGGTGAGCATGCGGTACATTGTAAGGAGTTGCCGGGGTTTAAATATAGACATGATTTGGTCAGAGATGTTTAGTGTGATGTTCTTAAACAAGCAAACATTTATGTTAAAAAGGAGGCTCCTGTGAACTTCTTAACAGATCCGCTCGAGGGGAGGACAACTCTACGGCCTGCGGATATTTTGATGTTTGGATGGGAAAGGGGGAAACACTCGTGTGTGGACCTTACAGGAGTGTCCCCTCTTGTTGGGCTAAGGGATACAGGATTCGTGGCGGGTCAAGCTGCGTTAAAAGCGAAGTCGGGTAAGGTTGCTAAACATGAGAAAGCTTGCTTGGAGAACCAACATGTGTTTACCCCCTTTGCTTTTGATACATTTGGGTTCTTGGCCCCGGAGGCTGTGAATTTTCTGAACCGAGTTCAGAGGGTCATGAATAGCAACGTCACAGCTCTTAGGACCCAAAAAATTGTTTTTAGTAGAATTGGATTTGCTATTCAAAAGGGGTTGCGGCGCAACTAGTTGCCCGCTTGCCTGCCCGCTTATTGTAATCTTTCACTATTACTTTTATGTGAATCGAATACTTGAAATTCTAGAGTGTGAATTCCGTAAAATCTGTGTGCACATTTAGGGTATAGGGTTTATGGCTTAACTCCTGAAATTAGCAAACTCGAATGAATTTTGAACAAATTAAAAAATAAAATTGAGAATATACAAAGTCTCAATTATCAATCTGGATGATAAAACAAAACTGTTCATCAAAATATAAGAACCCAATACCTCAAAACTTTTTGTTTAGCAACCTCCATGTTCTCAACTCGATCCGTCAAATCATCGTAACTCTTAATCACTTGTGCGTAAATACTGTTTTTTCGCTTTTCATTTTCTTCGATTTCAGAGGTGTTATGATGATCTCTGAAGCTCCTACCTGACCTGAAAAAAGAAAAAAAAAAGTAATCAGGAATCAGGATTTATCTGATTTCAGTTCGAATTTCATCAAATTAAAATTTTCCAGACCAGAAACCCTACCGTAGAGCGGGTATTTCACCGGAAAGAAGCGAGAATTCCGGTTTGGTGGTGAATAGGTTGTCATCGCTATTAGCAATGATGGAAGACTGAACGGAGTCCGTGTCGCCACCCATTACCGCCAGAGAGTTTGGATGATGGTGGTGGAAGTCAGTGCATTAGGTTTCCGATTACTTCGCCGAGACGGCAGACGGTGGCAGCGGTGGGGAATCAGGGAGTGTGCAACTGGTTTTTTAAAAGTAAATAATTTACAATTGTTTTCCTTCGTATTTGTTATAATTTTTAATCTTCATCCGGTGTTTTGAATTATGTCTCTTTCACCCCTTTTAAGTTTTCGAAAATGATGGAAACGTCCAAAAGTACGGTTCAGTTAAGTAGCTTGAACCCGTTTATTTTTCGATCAGAGGGTACGGGCACGCATAAAGAGGCACAAAAATATTGGTTAACTGAAGCGGTACCGGTTTCTAGCCAGTTAGGAACCGATATTTTTAATCAGTTGTAGGTTATTGTAAAAACTGACAGTTTAGGACCATTTTCAGGTTTTAAGTGACCAAACCAGTTATTAATCGGTCCACTTGAGTAAAGTATCAGTTATTCTAGCAGTTAACCAGTTTGTTTTACATATTAGCTTTGGTTTTAGAGCTTGAAAAAACCGGTTATGGTTAAAACTGTTTTGAAACCTTTGAAAGGTTAATCAGTGAGGTTTCTCAAAACACGGTTAATTGGTTTATGCATCTCTAGGATGCAGGCAGTTGTACCGGTAACCGGTAACATGATAAGATGTAGTTTCTACTTTTAATAAAATTTTTGAATTTTAATGGTTTATAAGTGGATTCGACCATTCTTGGTTCAACAAGTTGGGTCTAACGGTGGGTTAAAGAAGGTTAGCTAAGAATCTATTAATGAGGAAACAGTTGAATTAAACGAATATAACTGTACTTGTCACTGTACATGAACTGAACCAATCATAGTGTGATAGTTTATCTTATACTTGCTATCTATTTTTTTAAACGGTAGAGGATCTCATCATGTTACATTCAGTTACCAAACGGTTAGTAACTAATATCGATTCCTTGATCGACAACTATGAGACCGCACCCCTGATGAGCGAGAAACCGTGGAATAGGTAAACCCTCGACCTCATTGGTTCAGAACCCGAGATTAATCTCAAGATCATCCCCTCATATGGTATTCACTAAAGTGTCATCAGTGAGACATGAACACTGATCTTTAAGAAGAAAAAAAAAAGAGTCAAGCCTTAAGAATTTGGCTAAATTTGCTGCATCAATATGTGAAGCTATGATTTCAGAGGAGATAAAAAAATTAATTTAAAGTGCCTAGTTTTTTTATAACTTCTTTTACGAGCCACGTCGATCTCTATCGAATCATCCTGACCAGTATTCACAGTTTTACTTGTAAACCCTTCAGAACACTCTAGAAGCCCTAACAATAATCGTACCTGCACTTACCAACCTTGGTGTTCATCCGGCAATTTATCTCCTAATTCGCATATTTTTTGAAAAATAATTCGTATTTGATCTTGTTCGAGCAAAAATGGACGAGGATTTCGATTTTCCGGCAGGCAATGAGATGAACGAAGACTTTATGGACGATAATGAAGCTCCGGTGACATTGAAGGTCGGAGAAGAGAAGGAAATCGGTAGTCAGGGCTTGAAGAAGAAGCTTCTTAAGGAAGGTGAAGGTTGGCACAATCCTGAAAGTGGTGATGAGGTTGAAGGTAAAGTTTTAGCTTCAATTTTTAATTTGTACTGCTTTGCGTTATAATTGGGTCTAAATCGTATGAATGTGCTGATTATGATTTGTATTTGAGCTTTTGACAGTTCATTATACTGGAACTTTGCTCGATGGAACTCAGTTTGATTCTAGTCGTGATAGGGGAGAGCCATTCAAGTTTACTCTCGGTCAAGGTGAGATTTTTCCTGTTTAGGTGCAAATTTCATACCCTCCTGATTTAGGTTAGATTGTGTTTCCTGCAAATGATGACATTTATTTTTTAAGGAAGTAAGAAGACGAGTAGTTATGGTAGTGACCTTGATTATATGAGATAGGGCACCTTATGGTTCGGCAGGTTTTGATGAAATTCAGGGCTGAACCACTGACTATTGTCGGTTTGGATGGTTTGGCTAGACTACCCGGCTTGGCAACTGAATGGTTCAGTTTGGTGAGACTACACAGTCTAACTGCGAAAACTGAACCTCCATTTGGATCTCACACTGGCCAACTTGAATTGGTTTATGTGAATTGATTGACTTCAATGGTTTTTGAACACTCTTAACCTGCGATGGTTACTATAATGAACAATGTGCTGTTTGTTTTATGACAACAGGGCAAGTGATCAAGGGCTGGGATCTGGGTATCAAGACCATGAAGAAGGGTGAAAATGCACTTTTCACCATACCTGCTGAACTGGCTTATGGTGAAGCTGGTTCTCCCCAACAATCCCACCCAATGCCACTCTCCAGTTTGATGTGGAATTGCTGTCTTGGGTTAGTGTCAAGGACATTTGCAAGGATGGGGGATTTTCAAGAAAATTGTGAAGGAGGGAGAGAAATGGGAGAACCCTAAGGATCTTGATGAGGTTTTAGGTACTTTTTTATATCCCCTTTTCATGCTTAATCTTTTGTTTCTTGAATCTTGACTTCATGTTCATTTTTAAGCATGCATTTATGTGTTCATCTTTTTTTTTTTTTTATAAATGTAGTCAATTATGAGGTACGGCTTGAGGATGGGACTCTAGTTGCAAAGTCAGATGAAGCGGAATTTACTGTACAAGATGGTAATTTACACTTAAATCTTTTCTTTGGCTAGCTTCTCTTTTAATCAATATTTTCATAATCGGACTGGTCATTAAATTGATTGCATTGCGAGTCCGCTAGCTAGAGTAGTTCCTAAAACTAGTTGATGGCATAGATAACCAAATACGAAACTACTTTAATCTTTTGGTGTAGGTTTGTAATATTAACAACGTGTAAAATTTGAAATAAACAACAGGGCTTGAAATAGTTAAAAATAATAAATAAGATTTTGTAAGGAAATAACAAAAGGGTTCAAATTTTAGCTCAACCACTGCTTTATTGGTTCAATTAGTCTGATAAATTACCAACTGTTTCAATCAGGCTAAACCAATCGGTTAGTTTGGTTATGAAAATGCTGCTTTTAATTGTTTGTAGTTGCTTATGTGTTTGTTCACTTGTCATTCAGGCCATTTCTGCCCTGCTCTGTCTAAGGCTGTAAAAACAATGAAAAAAGGGGAAAAGGTCATCCTTACAGTCAAACCAGAATGTAAGTGTTTTGTTGTGAAGAAATTTTGCATTGGCTATTTGGCTGGCATGAATGAGAATGTGTGATTCGTAGGGCTGTAAACGAATGGAACCGAACCAAATGAAGCATTTCATTTGGGTTTGTTTGTTTAGCAATGAACTTGTTCACAAACTCATAACGGAACGAAAATACGTGCTCGTGTTTATTTATTAAGTGATTGAAATTTTTTTCACAAATGGTTCACGAATAGAAACAAACATATACTATTTAAAAATTGAAAATCAAAATTTTTAATCACAAACTCGCTCTGAATAAATATAAATTTGAGTAGTTGATATAAAAAGCATAGATGTAATCATTTAAAATAAAACATAAGTTAGAAATAATAAATGTAATTATTCTCATCCTAAAATAATGTCTCAAAGATTTAAATTTCAAACGACTAAGTTTTTAACAAGATAAAAGCTTCAAATAATTAGGTTATTTAGTTTGAATGTTAAGATAAAAAATTAACCATGGAAAATTTAAAAATATAAAACACATTTAATGAATGAACATAAATAAATGAATGCAAACAAACACATTACTGAACCTAATACGAACATAAAGAAATGAACACGACCTTTTATCATGTTTGTTTTAATAAACAAAATTGCTTGTTTATGTTCGTTTTTTAACAAATGAATGTAAACGAACTTCGCACCCTAAGGTTCAAGAATTTTTCGTTGAATGCTTGGTTTATTTGCTGGCTTGCTGCCCTAGACTGATTAACTTATGATTTTTGGGTTGCAGATGGATTTGGGGAGAAGGGAAAACACGTGTCTGGTGATGTGGCTTCAATCCCAGCAAATGCTACACTAGAAATCACACTGGAACTTCTATCATGGAAGTCAGTCTCCAGTGTTACAGATGACAAGAAAGTTATTAAAAAAATATTGAAGGAAGGGGAAGGTTATGAGCGCCCGAATGAAGGAGCTGTTGTTCAGGGTTCGTATAATTTATTGTTTTGATTATTCTTTTAATTCATTATCTAGATTTATATCTAAAATTGCTTGTTGTTATGATGGACAGTTAAGTTGACTGGTAAGCTACAAGATGGCACTGTATTTACTAAGAAGGGTCATGATGATTCTGAGCCGTTGGAGTTCAAGGCAGATGAAGGTATATATGTATATAATTACATATCATCAGAAGTTGGTTTCTTGTAATAAATTGTTTTGTATGCCTGTATTTGATTTCTGTTTTATTAATAACCACTTTGGTATTCAAATAAACAGAGCAAGTGATTGATGGGCTGGATAGAGCTGTGATGACAATGAAGAAAGGGGAGGTAGCTCTTTTGACAATTGCACCAGAATATGCTTTTGGTTGTACTGGTTCTGAGCAAGATTTAGGAGTGGTCCCACCTAATGCTACCGTGATATATGAAATTGAGCTTGTTTCATTTGTAAAGGTGGGTGTATGAAGTTGTGTTTAAGATTAATGCAAGCTAGTGGTGTCAAAATTTGAAGTGCAAGGTAGGCAACAAGTAAAAATGGGTTGCGGTCATTTTACGTATGTGTGAGGGCCGTGATGTAACCCAAAACATTTTTTGTCAAGCTTTCATGATAAATAGAGGTTGAAGTCTTGTGCATTTGAACCACACTAGAAACTTTCAATTCAATTTTTTTGTAGCTGTTTTTTTTTATGTTATATCCATTAAACCTTTTAGATATACCATTTATCTTGGTTTAAAAAAGCATTGGGCGCTTTGAGGTGTTTAGGTTTTAAAACCGAGTTGTGAGTTGCTAAGCTTTATTTAAAACTGGAAGCTACATCTCTCCGATCTGTTTTACTGTAGACCCTAATTTTGACCCAAAAGTGCATGGGACGCGTCAGGCCCCTCCCTTAAAAGTTACAAACAAGACAATTATAAGTAAACAAGTTGAAATTGCTGCTTCTAATCCGAACTATATAAATATATTTATTTTCAGGACAAAGAATCTTGGGACATGAACACCACCCAAGAGAAGATCGAGGCTGCTGGCAAAAAGAAAGAAGAAGGAAATGCATTCTTTAAAGCTGGTAAATATAAGAAAGCAGTCAAACGGTATGAGAAGGTGAGATCCTATTTGGCTTTCTAGAACTACATTTAAATAATGCCTATCCGGTGTGTGATGGCACTAAATCTACCTTGTAATATCAGGCTGCTAAATACATTGAATATGATACTAATTTTGAAGAAGAGAGAAGAAACAAGCAAAAGCTTTGAAGATTACTTGCAATCTTAATAATGCTGCCTGCCAGTTGAAACTGAAGGAGTACAAGCAAGCTGAAAAGCTTTGCACCAAGGTTCGATAGATAAACATTCTATCAACGGTTTCATATTATATAATGTGCGGTGACAAAACAGGTGGGTAGGTTGGGCCAAGAAACAGGTCAAAATAGATTTGGGTAAGATCATGCATTTTTGTTACGGGTTGGGCTAAGTCTTGTAATAAATTGGCATTATATCAATAATATAATTACCCAATATGATCAAAAATATCATATATTTCAATAAAAATCTATCTTTTTAATAGGATTAGAAATGCACAAAACACTTGAGTGCCTTAAATTCATTCACCTCCTTTCCTTATTAAGGTAAGCGCATGACCCAAACTGATTAGTTCACAAGTTTATGGGTCAGAATTACATCATCTGTCTATACTATGTGCAAGTATTGATATGTTTATGATGCACAGGCATAGTGTATTCTATGATTTTCCTGGTTATATGATGTTTAGAAGTTGTACAGTAGCATGTGCTAACAAGCACCCTAACGTAATTTACACAGGTATTAGAACTTGAGAGTACAAACGTGAAGGCTCTGTACCGAAGGGCCCAAGCCTATATCAATGTAGCTGATCTTGATCTAGCAGAGCTTGATATTAAAAGGCCCTCGAGATTGACCCTAATAACAAGTAGGAATCTTAACATAACTCCAGTTTAATCTATTTATTTAGCATTTTAGTGTGACTGGAACATTATGCAAATGATTTATGTGGTTCATTTGTTTTGTTGGGCAATTAGGGATGTGAAACTTGAATACAAAGTACTGAAGGAGAAGATAAAAGAATACAACAAGAAGGATGCTAAGTTTTATGGAAATATGTTTGCCAAGATGACCAAATAACCGTCCAATGTATGCCTCCCTTTATCTATTTCATATATGTGTGTGTACTATTACACCCCATTTGCAGCGCACGCATATAATGTATATATGTGTGAGCCCTCAAAAGTCTAAAGTAAAATTGCACTAATTATAACGTTATTTTACTTGTTTTGTTAAAATAACGTTAAAAGTGTTGAGATGATTAACTTCAAAAGCTAACCTTTAAGCCGGGGGACTCTTTCAGAGTAGCATCTCTATCTCAATTGGGATAGGAGGTTTGTGTCCATCCTTCCCCTATATCCTACTGAAAAGTGGGAATACTGGGTAAGCTTGCATGTGTGTGTATTATTGTAAATATAGTTATAATGTTAAATGATGTGTAAATGATATTGTGTGCAGAAAACTAAGGAGGCAGAACCAATGAGCATAGACAACAAGGCCTAACTAAAATGATAAAAGAAACCTGATTATCTATCTATGTAACGAGTGTAGAACCATTTGGAAAGTTGGTTTTAATTATTGGACTTGAATTCAAGCAAAAGACATGTTCCACTTGAAACTCAACTTTGTTTTCATTGTGAGGAGTCTCAGCTCATTGTGTTTGTTTGATTAAGACACAATTAAAGCACTTAAGCCATGCAATGGAATGGATCCCTCATTTACTCAAACTTCTGTTTCTCATATTCTGGTTTACATTAGCACTACGTCAGTTTTTATTTTTTAATTATTGTTATTGATATTAACATTATGGGTAGGGGAATACACTCGTTTTAAAGATAAAAAAATGTGTCATTGTATTATTATTTTTTTTAATTTTTTATGTAATAATAATATATTCGTTTTAAAGATAAAAAAACGTTGTTTTTTTTTTGTTATGATTTTTTTAAAAAATAATATTGTATATATAAGTCATGATCATTAAAAAAAATGGAGAAAACATATTTAAAAAGTTAGCAAAAGTGTCAATAACTAAAAATATTTTTCCACAATTTTTTTCTATACAACTTTGATTTCAACTATTAAATCATAGATATGAATATCTTTTATCAATAATATTTACATAGGCAAGGGTGATGATCTAAGCTTAAAAAAACACGTGTTTATTACCAAATAGAAAACCCCTTCAAATTTTCTCTCTTCATACGTTATGACTAGAATTTCATATGTGCAAAACTCAAGAAAGAAATGGAAACAATTAATATCAAACCACGGATCGTAATGTGTATTATAAATACTCCCTAGAATACAACCAAAACATTTGATTGTATAAAACATTATAAAAGACAATGAAAATGTAAGCATATGAAGCTGCGTCTAAACTTTTTTTAAAAGAATGCGACGTGACCCATGGGTGAAGATATTTAGGAGTTGGGGGGCGACCGCTCCACTTCTTTTTCCGTCCGTACTGTTAATTTTCCGACTGAAATGTTATTTTTAGTTGAAAATAGTGGTTTCGTGGCTTTCGCCTCCCCTTTCAAAAAATCAACATGTATTTTAGGTTTTAAAAATTTTCGTCCTCCTCACACTTAGTTCAAGCTCCGCCACTGACATGACTAATCACATACATAAAACTATTTATCTCTTTGTTGATTATATTATATAAACATCTAAAACGCCAATTATTAATATTATATTATATTACTTTTTGATGATTAAGGCTTAATAAACCTTTGCAATATGCCGTTCAAAAAAAAAAAAAACCTTTGCAATAAAGTCTCTCATAAATGCCAGGAGAGAGACAAGAATTTCGTTCTTCAAGGCAACATTTGAGATCCTAATTGATTGGTCTACAAAATTCATCTGGACCAATTTCTTACAAACACAATAATGCGACTGTGACTTGTACTCATGCTTCAAAGATTGTACATTGCTTATGATTTTCTCAAGATTTTGTTTCTGCGACACATAGCGTGTATGGGTTCAAGATAGAGACACGAAAAAAGAAACAAGATCGCAAAAATCGAGAATGGGTTCTGTTCTTGTAATCTATGTGATCGATTATATCCCACATCGGCTGCTAATGCGAAGGTTAACTGTGATATAGGCTCGATGGCTAGGCAAACAAGCACGACCTTACTTGAACAGGATCTGTTCTATAGGCTCGTACCTCTGTATTCTTGATTCCTAAGAAGACAGAAACCCATGTCTGGTTGATGAATCGCGACCGTTTAACCAGAGCGTGATTAACAGAGCTCATGGTGAAGACCATGGCTCAGTAGAGGATCGTTGCCAGTCCAGCTATATGGGTTCTGGCATGGTTAATCGGTTGTCTGACAGACAAACACATGATTTTTTTCCAATCGGTGTTTGGTGTATATAAAGTCTGCATACCAGATGAAATACCTGAATAATTTTTTTTTTTGTTTGTTGTCGGTTGTTTTATCTGTCAAATTTTGACAGATTTCAAAGGCTTTACTTTAGTTGGGTCAAATGATTGCTTTTTTGGCCTCTATATCTATTTAATGAATATTGCTATAACTTCTTTTTGAATAAGTGCATTTTGGACAATATGCTGATGATGCACGTCGAGGGGCACGTGTGGAATTTTGTTTGTTGTAACATTAATGTATATGAGGTGTTGTACGGAAGACGATGTAGAATCCCGGTATGCTGGGGTGAAGTTGGACAGAAAGAAATGGGAAACAAGGCTGTCGTAATCGATATGGCAGAAAAGGTACGGGTGATAAAAGCACGTATGAAAGCTGCACAAGATCGCCAAAAGTCCTACGCTGCCAAGCGCCGAAGACCGATCGAGTTCAATGTTGGCGATCGAGTGTTGCTAAAAGTATCACCATGAAAGGGAATCATTCGATTCAGAAAGCGAGGAAAGTTGAGTCCGAGGTGCATCGGACCGTTTCAGATAAAAGAAGGGTAGAGAAGGTTGCGTATCAACTGGACCTACCAGAGGAGCTGAACGGAATTCATCTTACCTTTCACGTGTCACACCAGACAAGTTTATTTTCTTAATGAACTAATACAGATGTTCACTTGTGTGTTTATGAATTATTAATGCTAAAAGGATAAAAACGTGTTTGGTTCATTTGGGATGTGTGTGCGGTTGATGATTTATTTGTCGTCTTTCAGTAACATTTTACTGTGAATTGAAGTATTAAAAAGTCTAATGAAGTTATAAATGTGGCTGCTCATGAACAATTCAAGTTTTGAGCAAGTGGTTAAATAAAAAATAAATAAATAAACAAACTCAAGGGGATTAAGTTATAAGCTGTCATTTCTTCAAATATAAAATTCTGGAAATAAGAGAAATTTGGGGGTGTTTGGGAAGATGTATAATAAGAGCTTTGTATTTGTGTTTTGTGTGTGGTTTTTCAATGAATAAAAATATAGAAAGAATTGACCTAGTGTTGGGTCAAGGAGACCATGACTTACTCGATCAACTGAATTGTCAGCATACATTGTGAAGGCGTAAGGCCATTTACGAAATAAAATGATAAGTGATAATCATCACAATATAATACAATATCAGACATATGAATATATGTAAAGTTTAATTGCATGTATTTATATATATTTATACACTCACGTGCGTGTAAGTTCGCATACAAAGGCAACGAAAAAGGAAAATATGAAAACGGTTATAGTGAGTCCTACCACAAGGGACAATCCTCAATATTTCATAACAAACGGGGGCCCACTGTCACCTATATCAATGAATGAGAAAGAAAAGAATTCATTCATTCATTCAGATCACACATACATACACACACACACCAAAAAAGTAAAAACCATCTCCTTTGCACCGGAGAAAATACGTCAAGATTGCTTTGCTCAACCAGGGATGATGGCATAGAGATTAGTTAATCGGAAGTTAGTACGGTGAAATTCCGGTTAATACATCTTCACATTGCTTACGTTTTGAACCCAGTAATTTGTGGGTTCAATATATAAAAATAAAATAAAATAATAATAATGATAATAACAAGTGCTCATGATAATGATAATGGGTTATTTTCTTGTTTCATCTTGTGATTTATGGGATCATTATATGTACAAATCATAAGTTTTAAGTTGTGTTTGTTCGATACCGTTTCTTTACTCAAATAATCAAATTTCGGCTATTTATTATATCTTATACTTAGATTCCTAAATTTAAACATTTTACAAATTTAGATTTACAATACTTCAAAATTCAAAAACAATCACAAATTCATCATAATAAAATAGTCTAAATAAATTTCGTTATTAATAAAAAACATCCGAACAACAAGAAATTAATCATGTTATATTGTCTCGTAATCGGATTATTCGGATACCTGAACAACCTAATTACAAGAACCCAGAAATTTGAATACGACTCGAATATTTGAATAACTGGATTCAGACATACCCAACCCTGCAAGTCTGCAACCCAACCAACCATAATCAAGATTCAAATAGATTTTTTCAGTTTCAGATACGATTCTGGTTTTGGTTTTTTTAGGTATTCTTATTTTTTGAAGACTTCTAATATAAAATAGTTATAAAGAAAATTTACAAAACATAAAATTTTAGATAAATTATTATTTAAAATATTTTTAAATAAATAATTTAAGTAATAAAATAACAATATAATGTTTTTTAACTTTTATTTTTAAGAAGTTTGTGTTTTAAAAATTTATTAGAATAACATGTTTCTGAAAAAATGTCATTTTTAAAAAAAATATTAGGCTCTTTAAAAACTTTAATTTCAAACTTTTGTTTTATTTTAGTTTTTCTTTATTAATAAAATGTTTTTATAAACCATCATTTTTTAAAAGAATGATATTAAAATTTTGGGATTTATAATAAAGTTTAACAAAAACATATTTTATAATATTTTGTTTTCTAGATTTTTAATATTAAGATCTTTTTTAATATTTATAAAAAAAATTAAATTGAAAAAGGTATAAATAATAAATAAGTATTTAATTTTATTATTTTAAATAAATACAGAGAGAAATATGAGAAAATTATTTATATGTATCTAATTTTATTTTTATTTATTAGTATAAAAAATTTGTTAGGAATCTTTAATGAATAAGTCAATAAACGACATTTGTTTCCGGAAGTTCAGCATGAGTATTTCAAATTCAAATTAAAACATTATCACTATTATTATTGTGTATATAATAATATAAAAATTCTTTTCGGAGTTAATTACTCTACAATTTATTCGTTAGTATGAATAAACAATATTTTTTTTCTAGGAATACAGGATGAGAAGTTCGAATTCAAATCAAAACCTTATCTTTATCGCTATAATTATTAATTATTATTGTAACTATAAAGAATTCTTTTAATTTCCGGAATTAAATTGAGGTTAATTTTCAACGAAATCAATACGTAAAGCAGGCGAGCATTTTTTTTTTAATGTTGCATGTTTACAAATTTGATTCAGTTTTTATGGCAATTCTTCATATTTTTTCATTAATTTTGATGATGTTTAACAACTTTTATTTTAAAAAAAATGTATATATATCGGATGTAGAAAATCTTTGTTCTCCATCAACTGGTTCTTGTTATCATCTACTAACATGTAAATTAAGCAAAATTTTATGCAGTTTCAGAATTGAAGAGCAAACATGGCGTCCTCAAAATCTCCATGTGCCGCTTGCAAGACTTTGCGTCGAAAATGCGTCGAACAATGCGTGTTTGCACCCTACTTCCCACCGGACCAGCCTCATAGATTCGAGACCGTGCACAAAGTCTATGGAGCCAGCAATGTAGCCAAAATCCTCACTGATCTCCCTGCGGCTGAGCGAGTAGACGCGGTTAGCTCCCTTGTATACGAGGCCGAGGCCCGGTTAAAGGACCCGGTCTACGGTTGTGTGGGTTCTATCTCTATCCTCCAGCGCAAGTTAAAGCAAATCCAGACTCAGATCCAATCTGCCAAACAAGAACTGGCTACTTACATTGGGTTTGTGCCACAGTCTTCTGCAGTTCCGGTTATAGGCTCTAGAGAGCAGGACATATTAAGGAACTTGAAGCAGTATCGTCAACAACAACAAATGCAGCATCATCAGCAGCCGTCAATGGACATACCGCGGTCTGCTAGTCGCGTCGGACCTTCGGGTCAGCAATCGTACGTGCAGCATATACATGGTCAGAATCGCGACCGACAGCAGTTGATGGACCAATTGAGGTTTAATGGACGTTTGGATGGTGCTGGACCTTCGGGTCATGCGACCGGACCGTATGGACCGATTGATAGTAATGTGTGTCATATTCAACAGGAGCCACAGCCACAACCACAACAGCTGCAGGATCATCATCTACAGCAGGTCATGCAACTTCAGTCGGCTAATGATCATTATTCCTGCATATAGTTTTTCATCTCTAGCTTGAGCCTATTTAATTGGTAATTCTTATTTATATGAAAATAAACATGGCATATATTATATTAGATTTAATTACAGTCTAACTATAAGATACTTTGATGTTATTTGAGTATAATTTTTGTTTTAGCATGCTTGTTTTATTTAAAATACAATTCAAAAACACTAAACACACTAATTTTATGTGTAATCTATTATAAGTACATTCGATCATGTCAATAGATACATATTCTTCATGTTTAATTCTTATCAAATTTGAATATTCATATTCTTGAAATTGTCATACAAATACAAAATATTATTGTGAGAATCTAAACTTAGTTATTTCTAGTGAATGGCTATGGAATTATGTATTTATGAACTAATAGATGTGTGCCTTTAAATATAAACTATCCTAGATTGTTTAAACTTGTGAAAAGGGATTATAGTAAAGTATATTTGTCCCCCCCTCCCCCTCTTTTCGTCCCATTTGCGGTGCACGCATATAATGTGTATATGTGTGGGCACTCAAGGGGCCAAAGTAAATTGCTCTAATTTTAACGTTATTTTACGTATTTAGTGAAAATAACGTTAAAAGTGTTGGGATGATTAACTTTGAGTTGGGGACTACTTAGGAGCATCATCTCTATCCCAACTGGGATAGGGGTAAGGTTTGTGTCCATCATTCCCCCCAGACCCTACTGAAAAATGAAAATACACTGGGTAAGTTTGTTTGTTATATTTGTCCCCCTTTATGTTTATATTAATTTGTAGGCTTTGTTAAACTTCAACAATTACAAAAATCATCCAAAAAATTAATAATTCTTGTTGTGGTTCAAAACATAAAAATGAAAAGTAAATTACCCTGCTCAATTTATTTTCACGGGCTATATTCTTTAGAACCGAATTATCTTATGTGTTCTTTGTATGGTATGGTTCCGGTCAACTAAGTCAACAACCGGTTCTAGTTTCTGTTCGGGTTTTTGACCGGTTCCAGTTCGGGTTTGGCCGGTTCTGATTCGGATTTTGCCCGGTTCCGGTTCGGGGTTTTCCGGGTAAAGGGGAATTGTTTCCGCTTTTCCCGGTTCCGGTTCTGATTTCTATAAGAATCCGGAACCGTCTGTACCACAAGTTCGGGTTATTGGTTCCGGTTCTGGGTTTTTTGCCCACCTCTAACCATAGGGGGAGTATTTGTAATCACTAGTTGGTTTTTGTTTGTTTGGTGTAACGGTAAGCAAAATAGCAATGCCCTCATGTAAAAGATTATAATTCACGCCTTATTAGACCATGGGGTATGCCCCATGGTTCACTCACTCCACCTATGCGTCACGTATGCGCCGTGTGTATTATCCCACCACAACCACTCACTCCACCAAAAGTGGTGGAAATACCCTTTTGTCCACTCACTCCACGTCATCACAAAGAAAGCCAATTTTTTGTTGTATATTTTTCAAGCACTCACGCCGGCCCACACACGCCCACTCACGCCCACAGGGGGGCGGTGTGCCACGCCCATTCATGCCCCACTCACATGGCACACCCCATGGTCTTAATAGTGATCTAGTGATTAATTGTAATCATTTATTCAATGACTAGGTTAGTATCCCGTGTATTACACGAGATGAATAAATTTTTTTTATTAATTAATAGTTACCAATAAAAATTTAAACTATATAAAATGATTTTTTTAATATAAAATATGATTTAATATAATTTCATAGATTAAATAATAAAATAATTATATTATGATTTTTAAACACTAATTTTTTCATTTGTTTGTTTAAATATTTTGTTTTGTAAAACTATTTTTAAAAATTATATATTCTATAATAATTTGTTTTTTTTAAAGTGTGTTTTTTTATATTAAAATATTTTTAATATATTAAAATATTTTTAATGTATTAAAAAAGTCTTATAAAAAAGTCTTATTTTTTTATTTTAAAATGTATGAAAAGTATATATTTAATATTTAATGTGATATATTAAATAGGAGAGAGAGGCGATAAAAAACATGAAGGTGCTCTAAGAATACGCCATGTGTCCATATAAAACTTTTGTTTATTAGTTAAGTAAGATAAGATAAAATTTAACTAATATAGTGCGAACAAGTGATTATCTTTATTCTAAACCTAATTTAAGTTTTGTCATATATAGTTGTATTGCTAATTGGGTCATTATATATGAGGCATTTTTCTTTCTATAAATGTGATAGCTTGGTTATAGCTTTCAGATATATATTATCTTTTTAGACATTTGGTATTTGTAATAGTTTTTTTTTAAACCGGTTCCGGTTCCAAACGGTTCCAGTTTCGGTCAACGACCTGTTTCGGTTCCTTTATTGACCGGTTCCAGTTCGGAGTTTGGCCGGTTGCTGATCGGATTTGGCCGGGTAAAGGTGGAACCCGTTCCGCGTCTTTGGTTCCGGTTCCAGTTTCTCTGAAAATCCGGAACCGCCTATACCCACCGGTTCGGGTTGTAAGTTCCAGTTCTGGATTTTATGCCCACCTCTAGACTCTCCCACATACTATTTGATGCCTATTAGATTTTGAAGTTTAGGTTCGAGGGTACATGTACCATAGTGTAGGGCCGCTTCAATGGGCTTAAATTCTACACCACTTCCTATTTCCTAAGGCCCTCAATTTTTTATAGGCCTTATAAAAAAATTAATTGGGCTTATACGTATAGATGAGCTGCTGGGCTTGGAACTCTAAATAGATAGAAAAGGGGAAAATTAAAACCGGTTGCCTTTCAGCACGCTCGAAAAGGGCACGTTAGAATTGCTTATATCATCTGTTACATGTACACACTTTTACCTTTTTTTAATACATTAAATAATTATTGTAATAGCACTAACAATTTTTGGTTAAATGGGTAGTCTTTAAAATCAATGGAGTGAAAATATGAAAGGAAAAAAGTAAACTAATTTTTATGAGATTTATCAGAACTTTACGTGCAAATATATGGAGCAGAAATAATAAAAAAATATGAGATTTAATCAAAAACACATTATTTTGATGGTTTTGCATTTACGTACTTAAGAGACTCATATTCACTTTTTTTGTTTAATGCAAGTTCAAAATATATACATAAACATATTTTAAATACCTATTAATATTATCAGTTATCACCCATTTAAGTTGAGTATTAAAGTTTTTTGCAATATAATTTCCACTTTTAAAAAGTTTATGTAGTTTCCTTAACGCGGAGTAGTTTATAAGTTCGTGATTACTCAACGCATTTTAACATTCCAATTAAATTCACACCACTCAAACAAGTGATAGGATGATGAAGTGATCGTGAAGCTAGGATTTGTCTTTACTTGCATCATACGTCACCTTATTTTTTTTTTTTCCTGATAACAAACACTCGGTTATCCAGGTTCATCCTCGCAAATAGATAACCATTCCATCCAAAGGGGACCTGACTCACTCGTACAGAAGGAAACGTATGACTAGAATAACTTCATGGCTTAACACAGAGTAATATTTGTTATAAACAAGACTCCAACATATGACCTCTTATTAGAAAAGTCATATGACTACCGTTGAACCGTTGATCCATCTGGTCTTTGATGTCATCTTATTCTTTTAGTTAGATAACTTTTACTGGTTTCTTAGCAATTAAGCAAAATATAATTTTACAAGAACTAGTTATTAAGATGAACATAATAACTTCATGACTTTTTAAATGGGAGGTTATAGTTTCAAATCTCTCTCAAGACATATTTGAGTTAGGAGGTCAGGGGGTTTTCCTAAAAATGGGTTCCTCCTAAGATGGGGTATTATGGGCACATGTGTTATCATATGATTAAAGTCTTGGTTATCATGCGGTAAAAAAGAAAAAAAAAAAAAAAAAAAAAAAGAAGGCATGTTAACCGCATGCTAAGTGGTGAAATCCCAAGGTTCAGAAACCGCCACCACCCATAGGCCATAGTCCACAGATCGATAGTTGATGACTTTTTTTAACATAAAATCAAAGCACACAAATTCATAAATTATAATACCCTAACACTAAACTTAATGATCATGTCTCCTGATCCTATCTTTGACTCGTTGTCATGTACATATCCGATTTTGTCTCACAATCACCCATAATATATATAGAAAATAACATCACAAATGTTATATCAAACTTAAATTTGATATGTAGTGATAAGTTTTTATAATTTTATCCAATGTTATTACCATGTGGGTTGCAAGCCTATTAGGTTTTGGGTGCTACCTTTGACCCATGCTTTTATAAAAATACATATATATGGCGAGACTTATAGTAAAATAAAAATAATTTTTTAATGAAAACTTGAAGCGTATTTGGAATAACTAAGAATCGAAGATGTAAGTTATAATTTAGATTTAGGCTCTGTTTAGGAATGCTTATTTAACTTCAAAAAGACTTTTTTTTATCAAAAGTGCTTATTAATTTATGACTTTTTAAAATGAAGTTATATGTTTGGATTAGCTTTCCAAAATTAATTTTCAAAATGACCAAAAAGTTCTTTTTTCTATTGACAATATTTTAATGTTATTGGGTAAAGAGTAAATAGTGTGGTAGATCTGTAATTTTATGTCAATAAGTCATAAGTCATTTTGAAAAGCTAGAATTTTTAGCTTTTGAAAAACAACTTATTACCCTTTTACAAAAGTCATTTTCAAAAGTGTTTTTATGTTTGACAAACAACTTATTAACTTATTGGCTTTTTGAAAAAGCCAATAAGTCAATAATTCATTTTTAGATGAAATCTCAAACATGGCCTTAAAAGTCGATTTAATTAATAAGATTTAAATTTGAAAAGTCGATGTGAGGAAATGATTGTATATCTTTTTTTAATCATTTATATATTATTAACACTCAATGAATTACATGATCAATAAATCCTTATCTTAGGTTTTTTTGGTAGTCTTTAAGTGATCACTAAGAGACTATGTTTAAATGATTCATAGCATCTTAATAACTAAGAGGATACCTTAATTCTGAATGGTTAAAAACTAATGTTAAAAGTTAACATTTTAATAACTTAGACTTAAGATGATTTCTTAACAATTCGAAGGTTATAAACCATTAAAATAAAGCATCTTAATAAATATTAAGATGCTGTCAAAAAAACCCTTTAAAATTTATGCAATCTATCAAAGGTTTCTTTTCATTTCTTGCCCTTATTAAAAGTCCAGATTAAAAGCCCATGTGTTACATGGACTAAATAAATCCAATATATTGTAAACAACAATTTATATGAAGATTTGTATGTTAATATCACAAATTCAAAAAATAAGAAAAACTAAATATTTAAAAATTATAAATAATTAATATAAATAATATAGGTTTAAAAATTACAAAATTATATTTTAAGATAATATATAATGGAATAAGAGAATTTAAATTTTGTATTTTTAGTTATTTAATATCATAAGTATATACGAATAAAAATAGAATTAGTATTTAGTAAAAAAAAAGGTGAGGAAAAAATGATACTCATTAAGAATAGAAAGATACAAGTAAGGAATCGATGCTGATTAACTTCAATCGTTAAAAATCATTCTGTTCCGACCACACGATATGAACCAAAAATGATGTTATTAATCGCCTGATACCAATAAGGCAGTGTCTCAATGTTACACCGTGATTCTTTCAAATAAGAGATCTTGGGTTCAAAAGCCTCCCGTAGCGAAAAAGGGGTCTAAGGGGGGTCCGGGGTTTTTCCAGTAGGGTTTTCTCCTGTGGTGGTTGTGATGGCTTATGGGAGGTCCAGGTACAGGAGCGGATTCACTTGTAGGTGAGAGGGGGGGAAGGCCCCCACTGAATTGAAAGGCATTAGGGTAAAAAAATTCATTTTGTTCACAGAAAATGTTTAGTCCCCTGTTTGTATTTTCTTGCAGGCCCCTGAAGATCCTCGAAACCACCCATTTAAGTCGAACAACTAACGGAAGCTTGTGAGAAATTTTAATCCGCATTTTGTTTTTTAATTCTAATCAGAATCTATGGTATTTTTGACAGAAATATATTGAGAGAGAAAGGAGTAGGGACTGCAGAAAGTTATTGAAAAGTGAGATGTTATTTAAAATAAATAATTTTAAAATTAATTTGTTTAACCTGTGTATAACATAGGAATTACCTAGTTATATATAAATGAATAGACTGGTAATATGGATTAGTCGATTGATTTACTTGCCTTTTGCATTTATTATTTTCTTAAAAAATTGTTTTTCATTTTCATATTTCTGATTCCATATGTGCAAGAAAAAATAGTTTCCGTTGTATAAAAACTTAGTTTGACACAATCATCATATCATAGTAAACAAGTACAAATAGTTTTACGTATTGTTAAGCAAACGAGTATGGATTGCCATTACCCGTCTAATTTTAACCCGTCTTATTTTGATAGTATCTTTTTTTGCCCCCACTTACATAAAGTTCTGAATCCGCCATTGTCCAGTTAACTAGACCTTGATAACATGGTCTGGAAACAGTGGACTCACACGATTGAGACCTTCGCCGTTCAAAAAAAAATTAATCGCCTGCTACGACCCTAGCCTTTTCCCCATAGTCGTCCTAGGTAGAGCCTCTCCGCCAAACCACACGAGACATTTCAATTTTTATTTTTTATTTATTTATATTTTGGATTAGCAATTTTTTTATTAAAAGCAACTAGCAAGAAACTAGTACCTGAAAATCTATCTGTTCTAATAAATAATATGTTTATAAACCTATTTCCTGTTTATATAGAATTTCAATTTTATTTTTCATGTCTCTCTCCTGTTAAATATATCTTATATTAATTATTAAATATATTTTTTATACATTTTTAAATTTAAAAATATTTTTAATACATTAAAAATACACTAATGTTAAAACACACTTTTTTAAAAAAACTAATAATTATAAAATATAAAAATTAAAAAAAATTAAAAAAAATTAAAACAAAATGTTTAAATTTACAAACTTTAAAAAATTAGTGTTTTCAGAAATATCAGAATTATTTTATTAATTAAAGTATTAAATTGTTCTAAATTTAAATTATATTCTATATTACAAATAGTCTAATGTTGTCTAAATTTTCATTAGTGTTTATTACATTATATTTTTTTGTTTATTTCGTGTAATACACAGGCTAATAATTTAGTTTTTTTTTTTTGAACGGCTTGGTACAACGACACCCAAGACGGGATTTCAACCGTCCCCTCGGATTTGACGCTCTGGGGCGTATGCCCGAGCCCACCCCAGGAGGAACCCCACAACTGGGTAAACCCCCTGACCTTGCTTCAGCAAATATGCCTCAGCCCGGATTCGAACCCAAAACCTCCCATAGGGAAGTCAAGGGGGTAACCACTAGGCTAGAAGCCCTTGGTTGGCTAATAATTTAGTTATCTGTATAAAAGTGGGTTTTGTAACCACTTGGTTCAATTTAATCTTCAATGCGATTCTTCTCTCCATACCAACATAATGAAAAATGGACCATATCATCAAATAAAGTAATTTTTTTATGTGCTTATTTGACATTGATCAAATCCTTTCTAATACACCAAATAGCCCAAAACATGCTAAAACTAACTGATCGCTCAAGTTTTTTTCCCCTCTTTCTTGAATGTAGATTTATCAAGCCACTTCATAAGTGAAGTGAACCTATGGTTGGTCAAGTGGGAACAAACACCCCAACCAGGCTCCTACACTATTCCAAATACTACTCATAATTGGGCATAATGCCAAAATATGGCCAATGACTTATTGACTTAGCACTTACATTACACAAGGGAACCGTTGTAAATGTATGTGTTTTAAAAGGTTTTGAACCGCTTTAATAGATAATAGAGAATCGTTTTAAAAACATTTAAAATAAAAATAAATAATGCATTTATAATTCAGTTTAACCGCTTTAAAACAACCGTTAAACCATTTTAATGATTTTAAAACGCAAGTAGTAGGTAATCTATCCAAACACATACTAATTTTCCTTGGGAGGTAATTGTACCATGTCGTTAACATCTCGTAGGATTTTGCATGTGATATCAAAGAGATTCAATCTTATTTGCCAATCTAACCTCTCTAACCAAGAATCCTCAAGAGCCATTAATACAACATGCCTATGAATCCTAGACATTCATTGAACTGGAGCAATCATCTTCATAACGTTTCTTGTATGTCTACATATTCTTATTCCTACAATGGTCCAAATTTTAAATATTATTCCATACGCTTTTCGATACCTTTGCTGCAAACACTTTTCATCTCTTATCGGCCATGTGTTATGGGGTGTGACCCCCACCCGTGACCGCCATTACACAATCCCCGTGAGTCCGTGACCGGGGTGTGACCGTGGTCATGTTCATCTCCACCGTGAACAAGCCATTTGAGTGGTATGTGACTAGGGTGATGGTAACACATATGGGGTGACAAATGGGTGATGAGAGGTATCTCATATGTGACGTCTACGTGGAATAAATAGGTATATCATATCTTTGGTCTATAGGATTATTTGATTGTTTTGTCCTCTTTGTACCGACGCCATAACTTAGGTTAATCAACTTTTTTGTTTGTGTGATTCGATCTTGAAATATGATATTTTACCCTCTTTAGATTTTTTGTTTTATTTACATTTATTCATACTATTTTTTTTAATTAATTATTTTTTTTAAAGGTGAACGTACACTATTTAAGACACATTAGCTATCGAATGATGAATTGTTGGCATGGTTTCTTCATTCTTCGATTGAAGAAAACTATTTTAAGAAAAATTCATAGGCTTAAGAAAAATCCATCATACTTATGTATTTTTTTTAAGCCTTTGAACTTTAGGCTATGAATGTTATGTTAAAGAATTTTTAAAAATGTTTTCATGGGTCAAAGATTTAAAGTTTAGAGCTTTAAACTTCTGACTTTAATCTTATTATTAATATTTTTTATTTTTTATACATAATAAATTTAACGGTTTTTTAAACATAAATATAAAGAATCTCCTCAAATATTAACAAGAAAACGATACGGACAACGTAAGAGAGAATAATGACTTGACAACACTTTGAAGATTTGTCACGACATTATTTTCCAAAAGTCTTTTTTTTAATAGGTTATATTTAATCTTCTATCAATATTTTTTTTGTAAATAAAAGCGCCTTTTAGTTTTCAACACAAATTTTTTCATTTAATTTATTGTATTTTTTTTTATTTTTAGCATATTATGTTTTTCGTTTCTTAAAAACTTTTCTTGCATTTAATTTCTTAAAACCGTTTTATATAATGAAAAATGCAATAAGGAAAAACATTTTTAAAAGAAAAGTATATATATTTTTTGAAACAGCTTGATCAATATTAAATGTTTTTAAACGGTTCCTAATTCTTAGAGAAACATTTATTTAAATTAAAAATGTTTTTAATAAGAAAGAAGATATTTAGAGAATTTTTTTGTAAAAATTATTTTTTAAAAAATATATTTTTCAAGAAAACTAAAAACATTTTATTCAAAAGAACGTTAAACAAATTTAAAGAAAACGTCTCGATCTAAAAATTTAAATAACATTCAAAAAACCTCGATCCTTCTGAAATGTTTTTTTAAATCCTCTGAAATTTTTTTCATTTTTAAATAGAAATCTTCTTTGCTTATATATATTGTGTCTCATAAAAATAAAAGTAAAAGTAAAGAAAACGTAAAACTAGCTACGTTAAATTTGATAAATATCATAGAACTACACCTGTTTATTTGATCATTATCATACTATATATAATATATACATTTGTAAGACTATTCTAAAAAAGAGTCTTACATAGATGACTTCGACGAGTAATTGCACTGCTGCTCGAATAAGCTTAATTACAGTTTATTTGATTCAGCTCAGTTGATAATTATTTTTACCTTTTTTATTATATTGTTTTTACAAGAACTAAAAACCAAAGAACAAAAGACTATACATGTATAATATATACTAACAAAAAAAAATATATATATATATATATATACAGACAAAATGAATTATACAAGACGAAATGCATTAGGTCTAAGACCATGTGTAATGGTCAACCCACTGAAATCCTTTCCCACTTAAAATTTCCGTCACGTTATCACCCAACTGAAAATCTTAGAACCCTATAGTGGTCATCCAACTGAAAAACATTCTCACTGTGTCACATCATCACTCTCAAAACTCCACATTAGCCAATCACAACCAAAGCAAAAAGCGGGAAGTGGGCACCGTTGGGGTGGAATTTTGGAGGCCGCCGAGAGAGGGGGCTGTGTGCCCGCTCACCCCGCCCAAACTTATCCCATGTTGTTTCCGCGGCCAGTCCATTACACTTGGTCTAATGGCGACTCTTTTGAAAGAGCCAAGCGAAAACAAAACTCCTTTTCATGTTATTATTTTATTTTTTAGTGTGGACTTTCTCTCTCTCATATACATATATCAATATACTAGGTTAATACTCCGTGTATTACACGGATCAGATAAAGAAATATAATTAATAATTATCAATGAAAATATAGAAATTATAAGATTATTTTTAATTTAAAATACGATTGCAATTTCGTATGATTTAATATTTTAAGCATTAAAAAAATAATATTTATCTAAACACCAACTTTTTTATATTTTGTTTTTTTTCTTTAAACATGGTGTTTCAAATAATTGCTTTTGAAAATTTTATAATTTATAATAATTTTTTTTAAAAAAAGTATGTTCTTAATATTAATATACCATCATGCTTAAAAATATTTTTTAATTTCAAAATGTTTAAAAAGTGTATTTAATATTTAATATTATTATCTAATATTAGATGCATTTAATAAGAGAGAGAGACTGGAAATAAAGGTTGAGATGCCCTAGAAACTTGACAAGTGGCACAAAAAACTTTTATTTATTAGTATAGGTAGATAAGGGGTTATTTAAAAATTCTTAAAATATATTTAAACGGTAAAAAGTAAAAACTCGTCAATTATATTATATATTTATTGTTTGATTTTAAAGTTATAAAATAATAATGATTGAATTTTTAATTGCATACTACTTCGATGCAACCAATCCAACTTTTACCACCGAGATACTCGAACGAAGGTTTAAAATGGCTAAAAATATATTTTTAGAAATTTAGTAATTTAGAGAGAAATTTAATTTGAGTATTTTTAGGTAACTTATGGCACAAAAGGACGTTGGAGTCTTACATCACTACAAAAATGCGCGATAACTATACTATGGTTAACTTATGAGAATGCTCCTGACACGCTTAATGAATCCTTGTATGCGTGTGAGAAAAACATCACGTGAAACCTTGCAACACTTTTGTAATGATGTTATTAGTATGCATTCAAAAGGATATCTTTATAAACCAACTTAAGATTATGTTCAACATTTATATGCCACACATAAGCATCGACATGGTTTTCGGAGGATGTTAGGCAGTGTGGATTATACACATTAGACTTGGAAAAAATGACCAATCGAATGGCAAGGTTCATACATGAGGGTGATCAAAAGCATCTGATGATAGTACTTGAAGCAACGGCGTCACAAGATTTATGGATTTGATATGTGTGTTTTGGAGATCATGAGATTCAACAACATCAGCATCCTCGACTTATCGTGTACTCACCTATATTGTGAATTGAACCGCCCTCGAAGTGTCCTTTTGTGATGAACGGTTTGCAATACAGATTTAGAAACTATCTTGCCCATGCCCCATGGGATATATTCTAACTTTGTAATGATATTTAAAAGTTTGTTGTTTCCACCTGACAATGATCATAAAAAAACAATTCAAGAACGCGAAAGAGGCGGCACAAAAGGATTTCGTACGAGCTTTTGAGGTTCTAAAAGGTAAGTGACAAATATTTCAACAACCTATGAAGTTACTTCATCCACAATGGATTACAAAAATCATGTACTGTGTATTATCCTTATATTCTTTTATATTTTTGATCACGGATATGCCAACTAGCATTCGATCAAATCTTATCGATCATTTGGAGCATTTGTACCAAATGAACTACTAGATTTTATTTTTACTGTTATTTAACTTCTTATTTTTCATTGTATTTTGTATTTTTTTAATTAATGAAAATATATTTTTAATTTTTTGTCTTGTTTCATATTTAGTCTAATTATAAAAAAAATATATGCATAGACTAAATGTGTCATATGAGAAAAATGAGAAAATCAGGAACATATAGTAAAAGATAGAAAATCTAAAAAGAATATAAAGGTAATGCAAATATAAGAGGAGACCGAGACGACTCTTCCCTAATATCAATTTGCTTCTTCGATGGTAAAATTAAATCTAGAAGGATGGTAAAAGATAGATCTAGAAGAACGGTGAATACCAATGAGGCAGTGTCTCAATGGTACCCTGAGATTCTTTCATATGGAAGGCCTTGGGTTCTAATCCCTCCCGCAACGAAAAAGGGGTCTGAGGGGGTCATGGGGTTTTCCCAGTGGGCTTTCCTCCTGGGTGGTTGTGGTGGCTCATTAGAAGTCCAAGTAATTAGACCTTAGTAACATGGCCTGAAAACAGTGGGCTCACACAATTGAGACCTTCACCGTTAAAAAAAAAGGAGCAGTGAATGTTCGTTGCAATGGAGTGATATTGTCTATGTTTTATGGATGGTCCGCATAAACTTTTGACAAATGTCATTTAAAATACACCACATTTATTGCGAATTAATTTAACAAATTAAATTCACACAAAAACAGGTAGTGGTGGCAAACGAAGTTTGATAATGATATTTAATGTTGTGTTTTGAAATTGATTCAGCAACTCGATCCTTTATAATACTTTAATAAGAAATTAGAAAACTAACATCAATTTTCATTATAAACAAATAATCTATATCTAGGAATAGATTTAAAGATTGCCTATGATTTGGTTTGTAAACAAATCAACTCAAATTAATATGTTTTTCTTAAATTAATGGTTAACTCATACTTTCATGTGAAACAATTTAACTCGTTAATATGTTTTTCTTAATATTATTGATTCATTACTTACTTAAAACATATTTTTTTGTAGTTTCTAGACACTTATGACGGTCCAAATTTTCTTTTATATAACATCTTCTACTAATAAAAGAATAGCTGACATGGACACTTGTCATCTCCTAATGAACTCTAAAATTTTTTTTCTCGTCTCTCTCTCCTATTAAATACTAAATTTTTTTCCCGTCTCTCCCTCCTATTAAATACTAATTATCTTTTATATTGAATATTAATATAAATCATTTTAAATAATTAAATTATACAATTAAATATAAAAATATATATCTTCTTATAATAAAAATTAAATAAAACTTAATAAATCATAAGAAAATTTCAATTATATAATATTTTAAAATATAGTTTTTTATAATTCTTAATCCTTATTTGTAATATGTTATTTTTAATGATTCAATTATTACTATTTTATAAATAATTAATAATATCAAATATAGAAATTTTATAAAAAAAAATTATTGCTTACAACATTTAGATTTATTAAACCTATGTAACACATGGGTTTTTCTAACCTAGCGTGTAATATAAGAGTTTCTAGCCTAGTGTTTAATGATTCACTAGCTTTTATCTTGTTTTAACATTTTTTAAAGTGAATTAACAATGCTTGTGACTTTTTTTTAACGATGAACACTAGCCAATGTAATCTTATTCGTAAATCTTTAACATACTTGCTTTCAACATGGTTTAAACTTGTTACATCTAACGTAAAGAAAGACATAATAACTATCAAAATGTCTTATTAAAAACAACAATAGTGGTAACTGAATCACATAGAATTATTCACCTCATCTGTCAAAATTTAATTAATTTTCAAATAATAATCTATACTCTTTATTTATAGTTTTATTATAAAAGTTAAGGCTCCCCTATTTGTACACCACCTCCCCGTTATCTATACACAAACGTCCTTTATACGGGCCGTATAGCCCCTATACGATCCGTATAGCTATGTAACGTCAGAACCAGTTAGAAAGATGTCAGACCTATACCGGCAGTATAGCCCTTATACGTGTATAGGCCCTATACGGTCGTATAGATGACAACCATATAGTGTCTCGCATGTGAGCTGGTGTATGTATAGTAAGTCCCTTTTATAATTATAATCTCCTTAAAAGGATTTCGTCTTTGACTGGTCATGTCACAACATATAGTCTTTCTTCTTCAACGCCCTAGCCAACTTCTATTCAAAAGCCCACAAGTTCAGAAAATATTAAGCAACTTTTTCACCCAAATGATGTTTCTTAGCATTCATCATTTTAATCCATAGTTTATTTTTCCTATGGGTTCGCTTGTTTTGACTTCTCATTCACTGCTCTTCGTTTGTTATTTGGATCAATGAATTCGTATTTACCTTTTTTTTTTTAACAGCAAACATCTGGTCACCTGGAATCACCTTAACAAATAGATCACCCTGACAAATCGATCACCCTTCCATCCGAATAATAGAGCGTGATGACCTAACCCACCCGCCCAGGAGGAAACCTACAACTATGAAAACTCCTTAACGCAACCCAGAGCAATACTTGCTCTAGGTGAGACTCTAACCCAATATCTTTTATAAGAGAAGTCAAGGGGCTAATATTAGACTAAAAAACCTTTGATTGTTTGGATCAATGAATTTGTATTAATGATTACTAGATTTGAAAAGCATGCGTATTATACTCATTGTTTTCAGAGCCAGACCAGACGTCTTACTGGTTACTGGTCGGACCGGATATAAGAACCGGATAACATAATAAATATATAATATATTCCAAAAAAATATACAATTATAAAATATTTAAATAAAATTATGTTAAAAATATAGGATTTGGTTTTAATGTTTTATTCTTTGGATTTTAGTTTAAAAAAATAACTGAAATCCAATCCGAAAAGTGAATTTAACGTAAAAGAGAAGGCTTTGAGATTGTCTTAATTTTTTTTAATGACAGTTAAACTGTCCGTCGTGCTACCTTCAGTTATCCTGACGATTGATAGCTAAGATTGATTCCTCCATCTCCGACCTTGAGACACGTGTGCCCCCAGATGCGCAGGAACCGGATGGAAGAGCCCCCTAGACGGGACACCTGTTTATCTAGCCTCAAAGCTTGTAATTCATCTGAAAACATTTATTTTTATCAACGATAAAAATTCACAATATTAGAAGAAAAAGAAAAAGAAAGAAAAAACGAAAAAGAAAAGCACCTATGGAAAAGTCATATGAATTAATGCTAATTTTTAAAAATACATACAAAACTATTCTTAAAACTATTAAACATTTATATTTGACTTTCAGTTTTATATTTAATACTACTCTAGAATTTTGAAGAAGGGTTCGACAAGTGTCGATTTAGATGATTTACTTGATTAACTAGCTATAGACGAGCAAAAAAAACCAAAAGAACCGAGCCGAAATTAAATTGACTGAAAAAGCCAAACCGAATGAATAACCGAAACTAAATTTACGTTTCGGTTTCGGTTTTTCGTATTCCGAAAACCGAACCGAACCGATTTTTAATCTTGTCTAAAAATTAACATATATGATGTTATTTTTATACTTATTTAATGAGATAAAAATACACAAAAAGTGTACCATTGGGATGATGAATATTTGTATTAGATGAACTATATCATTTAAAAAGATGATAAAAATTACATATGTCGGTTCGGTTCGGTTATTAGCTTCCACCGAAACTGACGGTTCGGTTAATGGAATTCCGGAAACTGAAACCAAGCACCGGTTTTGGTTGTTTCGGTTATAGAGGTCGGTTTCGGTTATTTCGGTTATTTTCGTGGTGATTATTTTGAAGTTATAAAGTTGGCTATCGAAATCGTTTTTTTTTTGTTTTGAAGTGTTTTAAATCTTTTTTCAAGCATTCATATATATGAAAATTACATAAAATAAATGAAAATAGGTTCAAACACATAAAAATATGGTTTAAATATATGAAAATACATGGAAAACATATGAAAAATACATGAAAATATATATCGGTTCGGTTTCTGGTATTTCGGTTATTGGAGTTGAGTTAACCGTAAGCATAACCGAATGGTTCGGTTATTGCCATATATCAACCGTAACCGATCGATTAAGCCAGTTTCTGTTAATTTCTGTTCGGTTTCGAGGTTTTTTCTGTTTTCGGTTTTGTATGCTCACCCCTAATAAAAATCAAAATTATTGTATATTTAGTTATTTACTTTTGAATATTTTTTAAATGTAAGAACATTGTTATAATGATTTAGTATCATAGTAATTAGTAGGTGTTCGAGTTAATATATAAATTATTCATTGTTAAACATGTTTGTGTTTTCAACATGGGGTGAGAGAGTGAGCGAAAAAAACAAAAATCAGTGCCATAATATGAAATTTTGTAATTTGTAGCACCTTTTGCAGATGTCGTGTTTCAATCTACGCACGTGGAATATTATAATGGTATTTAGTATTTAGTATTTACAAATTACAACCACACACTTATTCAAGTTGCACCATTCGAATTCTCCACCTCCAACCCCCAATGTTACAAACAATGACAATCTGTACCCTCATATCAATTTTTTCCCTCATGGTGTTGGAATGTCTCTTGTACAACTTTTCCCCTATCATTACATTTCAAAATTATATCTTAGGATAGAATGAAAAAAGGGAAGGAATTTGTCCATTTTTTTGAGTATCAAAGGAGTTTATTTTTCCGGTATATGAAATAGATGACTTTGCTTTTAGCTCAGTGGGAAAAAAAATCTTTTTTCCATTTTAAAACGTGTATGGTTTGTGGAACTATTTAAAGGAAATAAGATTTAAAAAAAATGATTAAAAAATAGATTTTAAATTTAAATTTGATAAAAAGATTTGGATTGTTAAGAAATTGTGATCTATCCAATGAATTTGAGAATTCAATATATTTGGTATCACATGTTTTATCTCTTTATGAGTTTTATTCACATCCCACAAAAACATATATAATATACTTCTTTTTCTAAATGTCAAATGTGGTTATTTATTTATCTATTGTATATGTATGCATTCTTCAATATGTAACAACACAAATAATTTCCCTTTATATGTTCATTTAGTTGAACCATTTTTGTTGCTTATTTATCCGGTAAAAATGCATCATTTAATCAAAGTCATAGTCATTCTCTACCATGAATTCTAATTTGTCATCATTTTCATAACTTTATACTTAGATGTTTGAATCTTGAAAAATGCATCAAAGATTGAAAATTTACCTCTCGGATGCGACCACTTAATGGACGATTTAAATTAAAAAACTACATACTTTACTCTCGTCTTTTTTAACCTTTGTTTGTCAATTTAAAATGGACGATTATTTGTGAAATGTGTGTGATACTCAAGCAGAAGATCATTTCAACCTAAACAATTGTTATGGTAATCTTGGATGTAGTTTCTTTGGTTAAATTTTGTTTGACTATTTGTTTATAGTTAAATATATGAATATGGAGGTGCATGTTTATGATATAGTCTTTATTGGTTACATGTAGTTTGTAGACAAATTTATTAATGGTTTTGATGATGTTTTTGTCATATAGGTAAGTATCTAGTTAAATATAGTTTGTGTGTTTTCTTCCCTTTGGATAAAAAAAAAGGTGAGTTTTGATTTATAAATGTATGTAACTTGCTTCAACTTACTTTGCAATTGATTAATTATTTGCATATGGATTATTGTAATTGATGGTTTCCTTCTATACATTATATATTTATATGTTTGCATGTGATGGTTTTTTGTTCCTTTTGAATTAAAATGAGTGATTATTGGACTTCTAAATGAGTGAGAGTTATTATTGGACTTCTAACATTTAAAAATTTTATAAATGTGATTTTTTTTTTAACTAAAACCCATGGATGTTTTTTTTAATTTACTCTAAAAATTATTAATATATTTCTATCACACTAGATTCCTTGAGTGGAATAACCGTTTTAACATAAAAATTTATACCATTTTAAAATAAAAGATATCCATATCATTACTTTAGGAGATTTTAAACGCCAATTCATCAAATTATGGTTTCTTTAAGATATGATAAATCTGTTTTTTAAACCATGTCATTTAGAAAGTTTAAAAATTTTGATATACGCCAATTAAATGAATATTTAATTTATAATATTATTAATTTTAGTGATATCAACCCATTATGAAGATAAGGTTGTGTGTAGTGGGGCATGGGCACCCAAGTGACGGGAGTGTTGCACTCCCTCTCCATGACATACTCGGCATGATGCCGGCGTGACTGACTATGCATGAGCCTGGGCACGATATTATGCAGATAAAACTTTTGAATCCAGTGGCTCTGAGGATATATATATATGAATAAGAAGTGATAAAAATAGTTGTTTGTGATGTATACGTGGCATATACGTTGAGTGATAAGAGGATAATGAATACATCACTTAATAAATTTAGATAAAAAATGGAAAAAGTCAATCATTTGGTAGTGATGGTATGGCAAGCAAGTTTAGTCCGCGTAAGCCTATGCCAGCTGTAAGGTCATGGATTTGATTTGTGTACAGTGGGCCACATATTGCGGACCACGTATATATAATATATAAACAATATTAATTTTTCATCCCCTGTAAATAAAAGAATTTCAGAATTCAGATGTTTGAAGAAAAAAATTTAACTAAAAATTCAAAAGGCGTGTCTCTCTACCTCTAATCAAATTGATTGATATTTGATAGATATCTAGGTAATATTCATATTTTTCATAATTCCTGTTATTTATTTTTTTTATAGTAGATTCATTTTTTTTTTCACTTTATAGTTATTCTTTATTACTTAAACTACTTAAACCAAACTTGTATAGATAAACATAAAAAATATCTGTATGGATTGATTAGCATCAAAATTTCAAAACCCCTACTAGACGTAGATATAGATGTTGGTGATGACATGTAGCTTTTGTAGTTATTTTACTTGTTCTTTTGTTTTCCAAACTAGTTAGCATTATATATAATTTTTTGGCATTACTCTGTTTATTATAATTAACCATTAACCAAATCACAACAATAAACGTACATATTTGTAAAAAAAAAAACTTATAATATTCAATTAAAAAATATAAATGATTGTTTCGGGCTATTAATCTGTGTATTTCATGCTCAGCCAACACTTATTTGACACATAAACCTTATTCAAATTGTATAGCTTTATCCAGTCGTATGACTAGAGGTGCACAAACCGATTAATTGGTCAAAAACTAATTTTATAATAACCGAACTAGTTAACCAAATATAAGTACCTGTACTTATATATATATATATATATATAGATGTGTTCTATTGAGGACTAAAGTTTTGGTAGGAACTAAAGAACTACATAATACACTTGTATATTATGCTTTAAGTTTTATACATGAGTTGGTTTTTTAACTGCTTCACTTTTTTCTCTTGCTATTTTAAAATTTTTATATATAATGTACAAGTGTATTATGCAGTTTTTTAGTTCATACCAAAATTTTAGTTCTAAATATAACACGTCCCTATATATATATTCTTAAATTAAATAATAATGAGCATTTAAATTTAACTTAAGCCTGATGCGGTATATTATTAAAAACAAATCAACCGGTAGGTAACTTTTATGGTTTAATTACTTGAAAACGAAGGTTACTTTCATTCTTTATATATAACATAATATTTTAAAATGTAAGTTTGTCGTTTTACTATTTAATTTTTATTATTATATACGAGTATATTGCAAGATCAATCATTACGAACAACGCTATCATATGAAACAGAAAAACATATATATCACGTCATTAATTTATACATACTAAGATAATAAAAAATAAGTTAGTTTCAATTAAAATAAAATATAGCATTTTGTTTTCCTTCTCATATATTCTACCAAAAGACTCGTGATATAATTAAATTTAATTCTATACATAGTGATACTCATTTACGTGAGATTGAGACCAAGTGTTTAAGTAGTATAATAGTATTAAAACTAAAAAATAGCTTGTAATTCAATTGACACTTTACGATTATTATAAGACAGGTTTTGTGAGGTTATTTGTTCAATTAATTTGGGCCAAAACGGTCAATAAGGGGTTTTATCACACAGTACGTTTCTCCTGAAGGGTAAATGAATTTGCTTGGTTTATCACTTGCCAACAGCAGGAGAATTTGCTCAGTTAATCGCTTGCAAACGCCTGAGAGTTTGATAACAGAGAGTTGGCAGCATACTCTGATTACAACGTGTGAGTTGTTTAGTCCGAGGATCTATTTAAGCTACGAAGAGACATTGAGACTTATTCACCGTTGCAACGAAAAGTATTATCAAAATTATATTAGATTATTATTATTAAAAAAGCAATATATTTTATGTCTTAAAATGAAACATATATTAAAAAGAGTGGACCAATTTGTAATTTTGTAATTCAGAAGGGCCAGTATTTCAATTTCTTAATCTTACACAACCCACCCCTATAAACTTGCAACTTCCAACATCTCTCTCTAAACACATTCATCGGTGCTTCTGAATTTAGAAGTGACAGATTCATATGAAAAGACGCACACACAGTGCGTGTTACTGTGTGTAATTTTCTTGTAATAATCATATTCTGATCGTTATTACGTTCAAAATCATTCGAATGATTCTGCAATTTGATGGCGAAAAGTGGCGTGGTTGAAGGGGATCCGATGGTGGCGTTGAAGAAGGAATTACAGAAGCTTGTTAAAGCGATTGTTGAAGAATCATCATCAGATGATGAAATTGAAACTGGATTCATTGATAGAGCCACTCAGACTTTGCAAGCTTTGAAACAACGATCGTTTGTTAAAAAACATAATGGTAATAATCAAAATGTTGATGAAAATTCGACGTCAATTTGGGGGTTGTGTCCTCAGGAATTTCGGTGCCCTCTTTCTAAAGAACTCATGAGAGATCCAGTTGTTCTATCCACTGGTCAGGTTGTTTTTGATTTTTGTATTCAATTTCTATCATCAATTGTTATTATTTTATATTTGTTTAAATTTTGACGATTTGAACGTGTTGATCACAATAAATTTCACAGTTTTTTGGGACAACTTGAACAAATTCCACAAAATACTGGTGAGTTTGAGGGGCCTGATGCTACACTTTTTCATGATTTGTTATGTTGATGAATCAACATTAAAGGTTTCTTGATGAGTTTTCCAGTTTGGTTGATCTTTGGATGAATGCTTTTGATTGGTTATAGTTGATTTCCTTAATTTAACCAATTAGGTTATAAAATTTATATTTGCATGTGGAATAATGTTCAGAATTATGAATTTACTCTGTTTTCTGCTTGTTTATTAATTAATGATCATATTGCTAATATTCTTTGGTATTATAAATTTAGATCTGCCTGCTAATACTAATAATGTTCATTTTGCTAATAATTTGCAGACTTATGATAGGCCTTTTATCCAAAAATGGTTAAAAGCTGGGAACCGGATATGTCCCAAGACCCAACAAGTTCTTTCACACACCATTTTAACCCCAAACCACTTGGTTAGAGACATGATAGCACAATGGTGCAAGAATCTTGGAGTCAAATTTCCAGGCCCGGTTCAGTATCCAGATCAAGATGGGCTAACCGAAGCCGATCGAGATCTTTTCTTATCACTTCTCAAGAAAATGTCATCCACACAAGCTGATCAAAAAGAAGCTGCTAGAACTTTGAGATCATTAACAAAACGAATGCCATCTTTTCGTGCGTTATTTGGTGAAACCCTTGAATCCATACCTCAATTGCTAACCCCCTTGTGTCAAACCAAGTCCCAAACAGAAATCCACCCTGATCTTCAAGAAGATCTAATCACAACCCTTTTGAATTTATCAATTCATGATAATAATAAGAAACTTGTTGCAGAAACGCCTATGGTTATTCCTTTGTTACTAGATGCATTGCGGTTTGGGACAATTGAAACAAGAACAAATGCAGCTGCAGCCCTTTTCACATTATCAGCTCTTGATTCCAATAAATCCCTAATTGGGAAATCAGGTGCTTTGAAACTGTTGATTGATCTTTTGGAAGAAGGGCATCCATCGGCAATGAAAGATGTTGCTTCTGCTATCTTTAATCTATGTATACAACATGAGAATAAAGCTCGAGCTGTGAGGGATGGTGCTGTTAGAGCACTTTTGAATAAAATTAAAAGTAGGGTTCATGTTGATGAGTTATTGGCTACTCTCGCAATGCTTTCAAGCAACCAAAAAGCTGTTGAGGAAATGGGAGATCTTGGGGCCGTTTCTTGTTTGCTTTCTTTAATAAAAGAAACAAGTTGTGCGCGTAATAAGGAGAACTGCATTGCGGTTTTATACACCATTTGTTATTATGATAGAACAAAATGGAAGGAAATGAGGGAAGAAGAGAGCAGGTATGGGACTTTATCTCAAGTTGCTGAAAATGGCACATCACGGGCCAAACGAAAAGCTAATGGCATACTCGATAGGCTCAACCGGGCCATCAACTTGACCCACACTGCTTAATCTTGAATGCGCTTGAGCGCTTCAAACCGGCCTTGAAAAAATCTGTAAATTCAACATCTCCTATATGATTTCAGGTTTGAGTTACAGTCATAACTTATAACTCTGTTTTGTTTTCTTTGTGAAACTCAATTTTGTGAATTCTTGTCCCAAGGTTGAGCTTATAGCCATTGTGAATAATTACTTTATTATTATATATATTTATATTTATCTATAATTATATTCTCTCATTTTAAATGAATTTTGCACTTAAATGAAGTGCATTGTTCATGGTTTTAGATTATTTAGTTGCAATCAAGTCAAGTTAATTTTTATTTGCTGTATTATTACTTTGTCTATCAAGTCTGCACATGGTCATGTATTGGATAACTTGAACCTCACTTGAGGAATCACATGTTCTGTCTAAATTTAAGAAAATGATTTCTTGAACTATTAAAAACACCCAATTGATTAAGATTTGCCATTTGACTTTTACTTCCAAGTTTCCATACAATGTGGAGAAGATATTTTATTTTTTATTAATTTTTTTCTTTTTGCAAAAATAGGGATCTGTAACCTGATTACTCAAAGAATCTCATAAAAAACATGCTAATACTCAAAGAATCTCATAAAAAACATGCTAAAAATGTTTTTGTGCAATGCTAAATAATGTAATTGGGTAAAAGTATAAATGTACATAAATTAATTATACTTGTACTATAAAACTTCTTCTCATTTCTCTTTTATATATTAAATTTCACATAATATATTCAATTTCTTTAAGTTATTGCTTAAATCTACATTTTAGAAAATAAATATAAAATTAACGTGTTAAATGGGTCAATGCGAACATGTTTAGCGAAATTTTTTAAAAGTTCAACTAAAACATTGTTATAGTCATTTAAGCTCTTTCTAACGCATCACTCATTGAAGGATAAGCAGGAAATAGATATTTGAAACCCATCATACGGAAAATGTTGCTTTGGATTTTTATGGGGCCATGGAATAGAACCCAAAATTGTTGGTCACTGCCACATGGAATATGATTCTTGAAATTATTGACGGATAAAAGATGAGGTGAATGGATGAGAATAAAAATAAAAAGAATATGCTAATAATAATAACAATAACAATAATAATGAATTGGGCAAATATGTCTTTTGTGTGTGATGGATACATCCATCAATCCAAGATGCTCCCATTTCTTTTCTGTGAAGGTCTTCATTGAAGACAGTTGGGAACCCATGACCCTTTATTCTGTCACTACCACATTACCTTGTTATGGGTATATTATGCATTCATTACTCACACTTTTCTTGCTTTCATTTGGCTTCATTTTGAGGGTCTAAGGTTTATTTAGATTTTTATTATTACTTTATTGATATTCCAAACACATGCCATGTTTAAATCTTTTATATATTTATTTCTTAATGTTTCTAATTATATAGTGTAGTTACTTTTCCTGTGTGAGGCCATGCTCAATGAAAGATTACTTTGATGATTTATAGGAAGGGTATATTCTTATGGTTAAAATAGTTTTAATTGTAAGAATAACAAGAAAGATTACGAAGTTGACATGTGGTGTTTTCTTAATTTTTTTTTGTAAAAACATTTGGTAATTGTATTTTATATTTTAAGATCATTGTATAGTATGTTTTATAATTATGTTTTATGTTTAAGCTCATTTTGTATTATTTTTTATACATTAAATAAACTTGTTATTATTTAGTTTTTATATTTTGCATATTAAAACATATAGTTGAATTATTTTAACATTTTGTATTTCAGAACTCATCATTTTTGAAAAAACAAAAAAATCAGGTTATATTATTATATGTATCTAATTTTTTTTTAATCTTTGTGTTTTACGTTCAGATCGGTGTATAATAAGTAATTATTATTGTGTTTTATGTTTACGTTATTGTATAATATGTGCATTATTATGTTTTACTTTCATGTTATTGTGAAATATGTATTCATCATTATGGTTTACATTTTAGTTCATTTTGTGTTTTTGTCATTATTTTTTATATATTAAATTAATTTGTTATTAATTTTTATGTTTTACGTATTAAAAGTTTACAATATTTTATTTCATCATTTTTTATAGATATTATCATTAAATAAAACACAAATATCAGGTAATTGTGTTATATGTTGTTTTTATGTTTTAGATAATATAATGTAATTTTCACATTATTTTTTTATGTATTAGACATATATTTTTGTTATTTTATTATTTATATTTTACATATTAAAAGTACACAATTGTGTTTTTGAAATTAGGTTATTCAAAATCCATCATTTTAAAAAAAGTAAGTCAAAATAACAAACAAAAAGATACAATGACGCGTTAGAATATACAAAGAGTTGAAAAACGTAATTTTTAAAAAAAAAATTATATGAGCAATATTATACTAATTTTAAAGATAAAAAACACTCGTTTATATGCTTTATTTTTTCTAAAAAACAATGTCATATCTAAAGTTACGATCGCTTTAAAAGATAAATGACCATAATAAAAAGTAAAAAAAATGACTGTAACTAAAATATATTTCCATCAATTTTTTTCTCTTCAATATGATCTTAACTATAATTTATAAATTTAAGTCTTAAATTATTCTTACAATTTTTAATTTTTATATTGGGTATGAGAGAACCCTTCTTGTATTCTTGGTTAGTCTACGTTCATAATTCCCATCATTGCAACCCAATATCAAACACTATTTCAATAACCAATTTTAAATATCCAATACTTTCAAGTATAATTTTAAAACTTCTAAAATTTTAATTAGTTAATTACTATAAGTTGTCTCACAATTATAGCAAATTCAAAATATTTTAAATATTTTTTTAATATTAGATAATGCATTAACATATTTGGTTTTGGCTTGTTTTTTTCTAATATGATTCTGGCTTCATGTAATCATGTGGGTAAACACCTAACATCATAAAAAATCTTATCTTACTTATTATAATAAACAAAAATATTTTTGCTACATGTCACATTTTTAGACTAATAATGCCACATGTTATTTTCATGATTTTACTAAATTCTCTTTCATATTAAATAATTTCATAATCATCTATATCTCTCCTATTAACTAATCATAATACTAATGATATTCTTTACTTTTTTTAATAACAAAAATAGTTTTAAATAAAATAAAAATCAATCTTTTTATTAAAAAACATACTTAAAAAGTTCTAAAATATGAAGTTTTCTAAATATCAAACTTTTTGGATGACAAGAAAGATTTTAAATCGCTATTTTTAGATTTTGTTTTCTAAAAGACAAGTTTTCTCAACAAGAATTTTTTTTTTTTAAGAATGAAATACACTATTATATAGAGATTTCAAATAATAAGATTTTTATAAACAAATGACATTCTTAACACGAAATGCCTAAAAATACTTTAAAAACCTAAGGTTATAAAAATGATAGTAAAAATTACACTTTTGACCCATTATGTTAAATAATATTTTTAAACTATGACATAATTTGAAAATTGCACCTTATCTTCTTATTTTGCGAGAAAAATTATATTTTGATCCTTTATATTTATTGATATTTTCAAATTTGGTCACTTAACTTTAAGAATAAAAAATGATACCTTACCATCTTAATTTTGCATCAAATAGTTTTTGACAAAATAAAACAATTAAAATTTTTAATGTCAGCTAATTAAAAATTTTTAGTTGTTACAAATCAAGAAAGTCGAGTACTAATTCGTTAGTTACTAAAAATTTTAATTATTATTATATTGGTTAAAGTACTTATTAATATAACTAATCGTTTTATATTAAAATATCGTTTTATATTAAAATATCGTTTTATAATTACGTACTCAATTTTTATTATTAACTATATTATATATTCTATTAAATCCGTGTAATACACGGAGTAATAGTCTAGTTTATAATAAATGTACCCGTATCATACTCAAATGTGGTAAAATTTTGTTGAAGATTCATGTGGCTTTCTTACCTTGTATTCTGGTTTCATATCCATACAGCCGGCCCCATCATCATGACCAAAGAAAAAGTGGTTTTGTTAGATTTTGACTATGCAAGATGGGTTTTTCACTTTTTTAAGGTTGAATCGCAAAAGGGACAATAAGTGGATGTATAACTAGGAATGTAAACGAGCTAGCTTCGTCTGTGAAGCTTGAGCTCAAGCTCGAGATGTGAAACTTGACCTCAAACTCGATAACTGAACGAGCTATATTTCAAGGCTCGAGCTTGAGCTTCGGTTTGGGTTTGTTTAGATGAAGCTAATTCAATTTTTTTACTAAATCAATCTCGAGTAGCTTATGAGGTAGCTTGATTTATTTATTTACGTAGGAGAAGGATGTAGAGTAAAAATAAAAGTTGAAGGGCAAAATGAGACTGTGGTGGTCCAAAATTTCATGAATCATAAAAATATCAAACTAACATGGAACAAAAGAAAAAGGTTGTTGCTTACATAAAGAGTCCCATATTTATTGGTGCAGTTCCTTTATTTTTTATAAATTAATATTTTAGTTTAGATTTAATGTGAATTTGATTGTTTTATGTGTTATGTTCCATGTTTGTTATGGTAACATAAATGGCACACCCACCATATGTAAGTTGTATTTGTTTATATGAGATATTTTTATATTTTTAGAAAAACAAATTTCTTTTTATTTGATATGTTCCAATTATTACATTAAGTTTTATTCTAAAAAAACAAAATATAAATTTTGTTTGATGCTGTAAAATAGCATGAACCGCCTATAAAATTAACCAGTGACTTCTGGGTTCCACTAAGGCCATAAATCTAATACACTTTCTTTCTTTGTTTGATAGATCTCATGTTTTTTTTTACTTAAAAAAATGGATTATTAAAATAAAAATTCATGAAACTTTTAACTTTTTTCAAATGTGACATCCATATACTTATGTTTATTGTTGTAAAACTCTCTGAATACTTCCAGCCTAGACTAAGAACTTACTACTTTTTAATCGACTAGCTTAGCTGGCAGGAGTGCTATGTTTATGCTAGTAATTAATTAAGAGAGTTACTCATGAGTCACGCCCTACTTAATTTATTAGGATGGCACATATGCGAAACAAAAGTCGCTCACATATGGCTAGCATGATATAATTTTTAATGATAAAATGAAATTTTATATAGCTCATATAAGAAAACTTAATAATGAAAGAAAAGAAAAATAAAATAAAATAAAGTGTTTAATTTAATTTTCCTAACCTATTGTTAGTATTCTTTTTTCATAAATTAAGATGTAAAAAAATATCTAGATGTTGTCGACCAAGCTAAAGGCAATTAAGAAGACATGAATATCAATGATAACATCAAATATTGAGAATACACAAATGGTAGGGGGGGTAAATGCTAGCTAGAGTGAGTTGTTAAACAATTTAAGACAACCTAACTTGACAAATATCTTCATACAATGTAGTAATGAAAGCATCAAGAAGCCTGCAAACTTCTGAGATACAACTTTAAATTCTTCAAAGGGACAAGAATACCCAATCCTTTCTCAAAGAGCACATACTAGATGTATGTTAGTTGGTTGTTATGAAAACTTGCAACTATATAGTGATATCAATCATACCCTGACCTCTTATTAACTTGTTAGTGTTGCACATAATTAATTGCCGAAAACAATTTATAAAAGGCAAACCCTAATCCGTAAAAGAAACTCTCACATTAAGCCCCCTAATTTCAATTTCTTTCTTTGTGTCCTTATTTCTTAATTTTTCATATTTTCTTTATTCGCTGACTTATATTTTCTATATTTTATTTCACTATATGCTATTTAATATTTATTGAATTAAATCATGAAATACATGAATTTCTAATCGAGTGTGCGTGTGTATTACATGGGTTGAAAAAATCCAACATGCTTTAAACAACAATTTATATTAAGAATTGTATATTAAATGTCTTTAGAAATTGATGAAATAAGTATCATGAATATTTAAAAATTGTAAATAGTATAACAGACGTTTAAGAATTTTAAATTTGTATTTTACGATAATATATAATTTTATTTTTTTATGAAGATTATGTTTTAGTAAATTGTTAGAATGAAAAGATTTTTATTTTTTATATTTAATTATATAGTTTAGTTATTTAAGATGATTGGTAGTTAAGAAAAATAGAATTTGACGATTCTTCTTTGAATGTTAGTTTGTTGCCGCCTACTTGAACTTTAATCATTTGAACATTTATTTTATTTTTTAAACACCACACTTACAGTTTTGATTAGTTGATGTAACAACAGTGCTGAAACCGGTGCCGGAACAGTGATCGCAACAGTAGCACGAATAGTAAACATACACAAACTATACACATTCCATTTTATTTCATGTTCATATCGATAGTCAAAGTCATTTCACATTATCAAACAACAGATTCATAAACATTTAGCAGAAACTAAGAACAGAACAATGGTTCTTGAGTCAGGTAATTATCTGGCAACACTGAACCATCATGGGTTTATTTCTTAGGATCTATTAGGATAGCACGTATGTGAGGCTAATCAAAACAATACAATAACAGTTGTTGTTACGGAATGTTAAACCGACGAACTATTCGTATAGGTGACGATCTGCACGAATAGATTTGACAGTTTAATGATCTGAAACGATGATTGTAAATTAGACAACAAAATCAGAAAGTGAAACGTACGATCGTGTTCGTACAGTTAGCGCTCTGTACGAAGACGCGCGTAAGTGACGTTTTCTGACGAAACGAAATGAAAGACGATTCGAACGATAATAAAGATAAGGAAATAAAATATTTCCTGTTTTACAATTTTGAAACTCATCATAATTAAATTAAAATGAAACTATTTTAATTTAGGCGCGTAAACAATAATACGCGAATAATTAATAAAACGCGTAATATTTATGAGTTTCGATAAATAAGTTAAGAAAATAACAATTAATATCATTACTAAAAATAAACACTTCCCAAACACATAAAATACAACCTTTTATTTAGATTACGTAATTATACGCGTTACGATCCGGAAACGCGATGAAAACGCGAACCGAACAAACGAAACGAACCCGAATACCCTCGGGGTATATAAGCGTGGAAAGAACTAAATTCTTTCATTTTTACACATCTCTCTCTCTCTCTAGCTCTCTCTCCTGTCACCTCTCTCTCTCTAAAGTTCTTCATCTTCAACCTTCAAGATCTCACTCGTTTGGAGACGAAATCACCGAAATGGAAACCGAGCGTTTCGTGGTTCAAATATTTAGCTTCCTTCCTAAAAAAATCATTTGTACTCATAACTCAAGTTCAATAATTCTCAAATATCTTAAATAAATAAATATTTTTCTTTTTTTGAGTGGTCTTTGTGTTTTTGGTGTCCACGCGTAGCTAGGAACGAGCTCTACATGGAGGTACAACCGATCTGAGATTTCAACCAGCTATTCTCAAGGTATGATGCTTTTAACTTCACGAAAATTAGGGTTTTGTTATGGTTTCTTTGTTGATCGAACACCACCATAAAGAAATCGACCATAAGACTCACCTTTGAACCCCACCAGCTCGAATACTTAGTCGAGGATACCAGCAACAAAGGCCGACCAAACCGTGAGTTGAGGCTGCAACAAAGGATGAGAAACCTGAACAGGTTCGTGGGGTTCCAAGGGTTGACGAACCGGTTGGCCAGAGATGAAGGTTGGCGAACCATTCCCTTCGACGAACCTAGCATCTTCCACGAACCTAGGGTTCGCCAGGGCATGGCCGAACCTATCATTGCATGGCAAGTTCACCGAACCTTGTTGAGTTGCACGCGAACCAGTGTCTTCAGCTTTGGCCGAACCCTTGCACACCATCTACGAACCCTGTGGTGGCAACCATCACCGAACCTGCATGGAACCTTATAGCCAAACCCTGTGCAAGCAACGAACCTGGCCGAGCTTTTTCAAGATCACCGAACCTATTGGAGGTCAACGAACCCGTAGCTACTGGTTGGGATCGGCGAACCCCAGCGAACCAACAAGTTTCAAACTTGAATGCATCAAAGGTGACGAACCCATTAGGGACGAACCCTAAGGTTCGTGGGGCTGTATCTTGGCCGAACCTAACTGCCATTGAGATCATAAGGTTCGCTGCCTAGGGGATAAAGTTCCACTTTATTTGAGCAACCATGCGTGTAAATTGGCCAACTTAGTGTAACCGACCCACATTGACCCATGTGGTCACTTAGGGTTATGTTCAATCTCAATTGACCCACACGTAGTCCAACCCACTTATCATTTGGCCCACGTAAGCTCCTAAGGCCCAATAACCCTATTATTAGGCCCAAGATCACTTAAATTGGCCCAACATCTAAGATGGTCCGTTGCACATTCGGTTAAGTTAAATATTAACCATTCGACCCAAGTTACTTAACCTAGCACCATTCACAGAGACCATGCAAATCATTAGGCTCAATATTAACCAGTTGGGCCACAAGAACAAGTTAGGCCTAACATAAGGCCCACGAGATTTAAACTTCAATAAAAACAATGTTAGGATTAACTATCGATCTAACTTAGGATATTCTAGCATAATTATCATATGGGATCATTATAGGGGACGATCATTCTTTTAGTCAAACACAATTAAATCTCTTTAAACTAAGATATCAATATCATGGGAGAAGTACACTAGGGATGGAAAACAAGAACCTAAAGGTTATGGGTTGACTTAAATGTTAACACCTAACCCATTGGGAATTACAAAGACATATGACTAACCTAAATGGTTTATTTAAACCATCAAGGTTAGTTACTCAATAAGCTAACAAGAAATCGCTTGAAACTAAAAGTCTATTAATGGGCCCAAGAACGGCCCAATGGGTTTAATATAAGCCCATCATGTTTAATTACACTTTTCTTAAATTAATTATGCTTTTCATAAAAAGAAATTTAAATTATAAACCTTATCAATATAATTAAATGATTTTCCTAAATAAATGATTAACTTAAAATGAAATAAATTGAAAATGTTTTACTTAAATACTTTAAATGATTAATGTGGGATTTGGGTTACTAATGGGTAATAGTTTAACTTAGATAGAAGGAATTTTAGAAACACATTAGTAATCTAGGACACGTAGTTGCACACCGAGACCAAACCATAGATACGACAATTCCCGTATGTACTTATCGTATTCGAATTCTTTAAAATAACCCAGGTGCTAAAGATACTTAGGCAACAATCAAAGAGTGCGCTTATCTTTTGTGGTTCATTTCACGGCAACACAGGTGAGTTCATTGCCCATTTTCTAACATTTTTGTTTTAAAACGCGGGGCTGAGAAGCATGCGTAAACTGTTTATTTAAATTGTTTACTTAAATGCTTTTATTTATTATATGTTTTACATATATATGTTGTTGATACTCCTAGACTCCTGTCTTTGAAATTATTAAGTAGATCAAATATTCAAATTTATTAAAGTACTCTTATGAGTAATACTTTAAATTTAAACTCTAAATCAACCCTTAGTCCATCAAACTCAAATTCAAGAATTTAAACTCAAAGTGGAATCAAATGAACAAAATCAAAGGATCAAATTCAAAGGAATCATAACTCAGTGTGGGATCTGAGCATAAAGAATCATAATCAAATCAATTATCATTAAGAATCATAGGAAATCAAAAGATCAAGATCACGAGACTCAAGGAATCAGAAATCATAAATGTGTGTGAATCATTAAAATAATGAAATCATTATGATCTAATGAAATCATTAATATTCAAGTTAAGGTGGATGTCAGTTGTATAGGGAATCAAGACCACGTGTAACACACATATAAAGTCCCACTCAGATGCAGAAGACCTTTGGGTCAGGCTGTAACGGGCAATAACATGAACGATCAAATGATATCAATATCAAAGTCAAATCAAGAGAATCAAGAGATCAAGAATCAAAGGATATCCTTAAAGTCCCACTCAGATGCAGAAGGCCATTGGGTCAGGCTGTAACGGGCAAAACATTAAAATCCCGCTCAGTTCAGGTGTACTCCTTGTGAGTTATGCTTGACATGGGTCACGTGTGAGAGGTTACAACTTGGACAACCACCAACAACTAAGTCTAATTGATTGAGTCAAATAAGGCCCAATCATCATGTCTTAGTTGTATTTAAATGTTTTATTTATTTACTTAATTAAATATTTAACATTTATTTCTATTACTGACTTTTGGAAAATCATATATCTATGAGGAACTCAAGAGGATCAAAGGTAAATCAAGTTTTGGAAAACATAGTTCGAATCAGAGGTTTGTAGGGTAAAAATGCTTAATTATCATTAACAACAGTGTCATATGCGTATTAGTATGTGGTGGGATGGCGTCTGGGCGGGCTTGTAGGCTCGACTCAGGGGTATGCCCTATATATAAGCATACCGATATGGATATTACATTGAAGTTAATGAGGTTAAGGTCTTTACCGAAAGGGATTTTCAAATCATTTCCAAATACTAAACTATATAAACTCACCAACCATGTGTTGACTTTATTTTGCATGACTTCTCAGGTGATGAACAGGTCAACTGAAGAGTCATTTCTTTGGACTAGGTTTCGGATAGAGGACCTAGCTTTATGGACCTGCATATTTTGAAGCATCATATTACTGCTTATTTTGTATATCTTGTGCAGATACAAGATAGAAGATTTATGATGTGATAATAGAGTTACATTGTTAAATTATAAATTTAACTGATGTAGTTTAACCTTGTAATTCTATTTTATTTTAGTAGTTTCTCATTATATATATATATATCATGTGCAATGTAAACAATCTGATCATTTCGATTATCACTCTCGATATCGCGCCCCGAGAACCTTCCGCCCGTCGGGGAAACCCGATCCTACCCCGCCGGCTCGGGGTGTGACAGTTGATGTTTTGATGATTTATTATTTTTATAGACTTGTATTGTTTGATAAAAGTTAGTTCAAAATTTAGTAGTTTGAAAATAAAATTAAAATGATATTTTATTGTAAACTCTAAGTAGAATTCAACTCATTCGTTTAACACCAATGCATCCCACAACTTAAACTTATGATCATTCAGGTCGCATAACAACAATCTTACTATTGCTTCAAGGTTCTCTTGTGATTTTAAAGACTTAACAATGTTATTGAACAACCATCATCAATACAACTAATTCATATCAATCTCTCTACTTTTATATGTTTAGATGAGTTATAAAAGCAATATTTCGATGTGTTTAACCGTTATACATTAAGGGTGTATGGCATAGTCAGTAGCTTCTCATGCTCACTCATACTTACACTCGCCAATCATACACCTCTCATGTGAGTATAATGTAACTGAAAGATAGTGATGAGAGAACACCGATATTACGTTGACACTCACCCACCCAGTATCAATGTTTTGAAAACCGGACCGGCCGGTCGGACGGTCGAATCGGGAACTGGTGGGTGAACGGTCCGGTTAGGGGTTCTGGGTCGTTTTGGGTGAACCGGTGGTCAGTCCTGTGGTTGAACCGGTTTTATTTATTTATTTATTTTTTTATTTTTTATTTATATATATTTATAAAATGTTTATAAAATCATTCGGTTCTTAAATCCGGTTCGACCGATCGGACCTCTGACCAGTAAAGAGACCGGTTCAATGTTCGGTTTGGTTATGAAAACATTGTCCAGTACGTTTTTAAGAAATACCAGCAAATTCAAGGATAATGTGTTGGTATTGGTGCTAATAGTGACAATGCAGCCAAATCGGGACAAGCCCTGTTTCTTATTATTTGGGTAAGTGGCAGCATTCGTAGGGACACCCAAAATCCAAAATAATTGCACCCAATGGACGACTTTATGCATTGAACTAGTTTGTATGTGACTATGTGTATCTCACTATGCATTCAAGAAAAAAAGTCGCCATATAATAATAAATCTAAAATATCCTAAAAATAAAAATAATATTAATTATAATTACGATTATAACCATGTTGATAGGTTGCTCCATTTGTACATGAATATATAAATAATCGATGTTTGAAGACTATTCAAGTGTTTTCTATGATGAATTTATCGAACAATCAATGCACCGATACACAATTAGAGGTGTGCAAAAAACTCGAAACCGGAACCAACAACCTGAACCGGTGGGTACAGGCGGTTCCGGATTCTAAGAAAAATCGGAACCGGAACTGGTTCACCTTTACACAGCAAAATCCGAACTGAAACCAGCCAAAAACTGGAACTGACTGTTGACTTTGTTGACTGTAACCGGAATCTGTTCCAAAAAAAACTGTTTGCCCACGTATATCGGTCTATACACGATTACACAACCTGAAAGGGTGAAAAGCTTGGCAACATTTCCTAAGCCCAGATGCTTAATGTTTTGGTCTCACCAGGCCCATGTTTTAATCAATTACAGAATAAGACATAAGTGCATAACCATAAAGTATAAACCAACCTTTATCAGGCCCATTAAAATCCATTATTTTGAAATTTGAAACATGAAAACCATTATTATACGCAAACCTTTTGCTAAGCAAAAAATTTATTTTATTACTATGGTTAAAACAATTTTAATGAATAATATATTCGAATATTTTGTAAATACTATAAAAATTAACCTTAAAAAACAGGTAATTGATAATAATAAATTAATTATAACAAATATAAAATAATAACATCAGTACATCACTAACCACAAATAATGGTTTAATAATTACAAGCAGAGTTTTGAATTTTAAACAACCGTGAATAGTACCCTGTGTAATAATTCTAATAGAGAGTTGGATATTTCTAGTTGTAGACTTCATTTAACACGTTGGTAGAATTTTGACATTCATTTAGGTATAGATGTTTTGTGTTATTTTAGTGTTTTGTTGAATAGTAATTTACTTTTGTAAATTTGATATGTTAATATAACTCTCTAATCGTACAGTCTATTTCTAGCCTTTGTGCAAAACCTTGGTGTACTATTGAATTATGCTTGAAACTTATAAGAAAACTTTGTTCATGAGATGCTTATGAAATGTTAACCCTGTTACCATAAAATCGTAGATTCATAAACAAGAGATATGAATACCGAGTTAGCTGCCAGTGAAGGTACGACAAGTATGTCGTTCTGGTGACCAATGTCATGATACTATTAGTGACTGATTGATCAATTAACAACGTTGTCACTTTGTTTTGTGATTTAAGCTCATGTGAGAGCATCTAAATTTTTTGGTGGCCAGCGACTTGTGTATAACTGTGATATGTGATATGATATGTTTGGCAACATGGTTATGCATTTTAATTATGCCTGACAAAATGGGCGGGTTGGGTAACGGGTTAGAACACCGCAAAATCAGTTCGGGTCTAAATAAATTGTTCTTAAAAAACTTTAATTTAGTTTAACTTAAGATGTGTTATAAGTAAACAAATAGTCCATTTAGATAGTTTTTAGTTATTTTCTCATAAAATATGTTATTAATCATTCTTAAATGTTTGAATCCATCGCATTTACATAGTTTTTTTTACCCATCTTGACTCGCATTTGTGTTTAAGTGCTACACATCTCAACCGATTCAATATTTTGATGTTATCCATTTCAACCCATTATACTCGTATTTTTCTTGTGATCCGCATAAGTACACTAAGCCAGTAGCTCAATCGTTTTCTTGTTTCCATAACAAGTAATCAGATTAATCGGGATTGTGTTACAAGAGCAACTAAAATTTGGAATCAATGCATTGGAGGCTTTATTTATTTTTATTTCTTTAAGCCTTAAACTCTTAAGCTGGTATTTATTTTGGTTAATAAACAGAGACTTTGTAAACTAGTTTGGTTTATTTTGGTTTCACACTTGAGTAATTATAGTTTCTATTTTATACTTCAGTGTAGAGGTGGCCAAACCGGGTTTTTTTTCCGAACCGAAACGGTTCCGGTCAACAAAGTCAATAACCGGTTCCAACCGGTTTTTTCCGGTTCCGGTTTGACCGGTTTAAGGGTGGAACCAGTTCCTGTTTCAATTTCTCAGAAAACCCGGAACCGCCCCGTACCCACCGGTTCGGGTACGACCGGTTCCGGTTCCGGGTACGTTGGCCACCTCTACTTCAGTGTTCAGTTAGCATTTGATGAGACCTTTTGTTCAATCTTAGGGCATTTGATTTGAACTTCTCTTCCACCTTGGTGCACGATTGTTGCATTATCCCGACAAAACACCAATCACAATTTGTGCTTCATTTAACGTACACAGTACGCTTACCTGAACCTAGAATGGAAGCTGCTACTACACAGATTTTCAGTATTTACTACCTCAAACTTCTAAGATTAAGTTACAAGTCCGGCTTAAAACATGTAACCTTTTTTGAACGGCTTGGAACACAGACACTCAAGACAAGATTTTAGTTGTCTCCTTGTTTGATGTTCTGGTGCATATGCAAAAGACATATGGTTCTCATTTGCAGTTGAAACTTAAAGATGCCCTTCGAATCAAACATTCAAATCCCAAAATGCCACAATTTAGAAGAAATCCAGATTTGTTTCAAGTTTGGTAAGAATAGATAACGAGACTGTCACACCCCCAATTTTCAACTAACGGAATCACACCGTTTGGGAACATGACAAACCAGGATCTCAGATCATTAGACATAACGAAGACCTCTATATGAATTTCAAAACATACTTTGGTCTTAAAAACATAACATCAGAGTTTTCAAAGTTTTGCGGAAGCGTTTTAAAACCAGTAATAGTTGTAAAATGTAAATTACAATACAAAGTATCAAGTGTTCAAATTCAAATAACTGAAATGTAATAAATGCATGCGACTCTATCTCCTAGTCCATGCCAGCTCAATTGCGCACCTTAGCGTCATGAGAAAACATGTAAATCAAGTCAACACAAAGGTTGGTGCATAACACAGGTTTTAAGCATTCATAACGTTCAAAACAACAGTTTGAATAACAAGTTTGTAGATAACATAATCACACATACACAGTCATGATAGCTAGTCATATAAACTATTTACATAAGTGGTCGACACCGAAGCTGACGAATTGCCATGCTATAGCATGTTTTTGCCTTGCCACTATTGTCCAACACAACAATAGTAAAATTGTGTTTGGTCAGTCAAACACCTGCGTAGATCCCATCTACCAGGTGAGGTTTGTCAAACCTAATAGATCTATTTCCAACTACCACGCTTTGCGCTACGGCAAACTAAACGGTTCGAGGTGTGTAAGGACTTTCAATTGCTATGTTGTCACATAATGTAAACAGCTAACTCATGCAAGTGATATGTATCTAAAAAGAGTTTGTTGCACATGTTTTCTCCCCCAAAACAGTTTGAAATAAGAAAGGGTCCGTGTACGCACCTTCGATGGTTGCAGAATGATCAAATACTCGTGAACTCGCGTAAAAGATCCTTTACGAAGAATCTGTGTTTAAACAATAACTTAATGTTATTCGAAATGTTGTCATGTGCTTGAAATCACATACGTGTCAATACACGTATGTTAGAGTGTTAGAAATGTACATACAAATGTACACGTGCCTTTGAAATTGTTTAAATAAAATCCCATATGATTTTATTTAAATACACGCAATTATACGCGATTTCGTTTTCGATCAAAAATGTGGATTTTATTATTTCAACGTGTTCTTATTCTCGTTACGTTTCCAACACAATTCGAACCGATCAAATCGGAGTTCAAACGAATAAAATATGATCAAAATACAAAAATAGTTTAAATCCTCCAAAATGGTGGAACCCGGGATCGAACCCGCGACCCCCCATCCACCGCACACACATCTTACCATTTCCTCTGGTTTAACTTTTGTTACCAGATTGAAACCTAAATGATTTTAAGTACAACTTAGCCGGTTCCCCCCTTTGCTTCATTAACCGACCCAAAATGGGTTCAATTGAACCTCATTTCGAATCCGATCGATCCTAACCCCATGGAATTATTATTCTACAGGTTTAGAAGATCATATATATGTTTTTAATTCATCAATAAATCAACATAACCAATTTAATTTGGCATGCGCATGTTCGAACCCCAACTCGTTGATTTCCAAATCAAATCGATCGAATTGATGATCAACTGATCTTGAATTAATAGGGTTTTTCTTCTCTGGATCATGTGTAGTTTAATCAGATTATTGAACTTATTTAGACCGAAACCCCCAAAATCTTTTTGCATCATGAACCCTAGAATCGAACTCCATCAATTCATGTACGATTAATGAAATTGAATTGTGGTTTAGTTTTATCGGAGGTGTCTGAAACTATCCATATAGTTTAATTTGATTCTTAACTTCGTTTACTCTAAAATCCCCAAACCCGTTTTTACTTAGAACCCTAGAATTCGAATTCAAAGCATTCGATGTTTAATCACGAATTGGTCATATGGATTAGCTTAGTCGGCCCTTTTAGAAAGTTTAGGATTGATTACTAACCTGTTTTGATGTCGAATTGTAGTAGATCACTTTAGTCTTGAATTTCGGCCAATCCCACGACCAAACTCCTCTTCCTAGCCTTCCACGATCGAATTGTTGAACTTAGGAGAAGCTAATAGTGCCGACTAGGGTGTATTGAGTTTCAAATTGTGAGGAATGAAATCGAATTTTGCGTTTTTGATGTTACTATGCAACGGTTACGACCCTTGGCCTCATTTTGCCTTAATTCTACTAATAATTGTAACCATAACGCCTGATAGTGGTTACTAATCATTAATTTGATACTTACAACTGATTAATTTCAGTTACAATTTAGCATGAATGTGGAATTCGAATTTTCATAAACTAATTGGCCTAATTTTGACTTCCAAGGTCAAAATCCCCAATTTGATGTAATTACAATTGTGATACTTATGTTTTAATGTTTCTAGACCCATTTTGCTTAATTCTAATCCTTTAAAGTTTGGTCTCCTATAATTTCCTTAGTTTTCGGCTAAATAAAACTAAATTAAATTCCCAATTTGGTACAAATTGGGCCAATTGAGACATTATTGGGCTAGATTAACCCAATTGGGCCTCCTAAATACTATTGGGCCTATCCTGGACTCATTGGGCCTACCTTAGGCCTACTTTGGCCTTAGTGGGCCTACTTGGGCCTCATTGGCCTTCCTTGGTTTCATTGGGCTTAACTTAACCTTACTGGGCCTTCCTTGGCCTTACTGGGCCTTATATGTCTTGTTGGTCTGTGATCTCACCATCTTCAGTTAACAAGGTTAATCCGAAAAGGCGGATTGTCACATCATCCCCTTGTTGAAGGAATTTTTGTCCCGAAAATTAGTAAGTGTTAGAAGTAGTTAGGAAACTACTTACGAGTTTAAATCGTACGTGTTAGTGTGATTTGATCATTCTGGGTGCTTGTGTGTACTCACACACAAAATCTAATACTTGCAACATCACAACTAAATGTGATCGTTCAATGTGACTGTTTGCGTGTACACTAGTTAGTTCACCTAACTGTGACTGTTTGTGTTAAATCATACTGTGTTGTGTAACCTCACACATAGTGAGTGTCTGTAACTGTTTGTACTATGCGACCCCGCACATAGCAAAATGTGTGTAACTAATCATGTATGTACTACTATAACATGTAACATATGAAATATAGCACATAAAATGTAATATAGCACAAATGTTTGTAACAAAATCAATTGAATAAAGTGTTTGTGCTTACAGTTTGAAATTTGTAGTGTTGCTGTGTGAAGCATCACGTCATCCCCTTGTTGAAGGAAATTTCGTCCCGAAATTTAACGTGCGCTCTCAGTGTTTGTAGTTGTTTTGAATAGATGAGGATACTTCTTCATCATTTGGTCTTCCCGTTCCCATGTGAATTCAGGACCACGTCTTGAATTCCATCGAACTTTGACTATCGGAATCTTGCTTTGCTTAAGTTGTTTGACCTCCCAATCCATAATTTCTGCTGGTTCCTCTATGAATCGTAACTGTTCATCCACTTGTATTTCTTCCAACGGTACAATTAATGTCTCATCAGAAAGACATTTCTTTAAGTTCGATACATGGAAAACATCATGAACTCCACTGAGTTCATCCGGTAGTTTGAGTTGATACGCAACCGGACCAATCCTTTTCAGAATCTCAAAAGGTCCTACGTAACGTGGACTAAGCTTACCGCGCTTGCCGAATCGTATCACACCTTTCCAAGGTGATACCTTTAGAAGAACTCGGTCTCCTACTTGGAATTCCAATGGTTTACGACGTTTGTCTGCATAACTCTTTTGTCGATCCCGGGCCGCTGCCATACGGTTCCGGATTTGAACTATCTTCTATGTCGTCTCGTGCACCAGTTCAGGACCTGTTATCTGACTGTCACCGATTTCAGCCCAGCAAACTGGTGAACAACATTTGCGACCATACAAAGCTTCAAACGGTGCTGCTTGAATACTTGTATGATAACTATTATTGTAAGAGAATTCCACTAACGGTAAGTGATTCTCCCAGCTATCACCAAAGTCAATTACACAAGCTCGTAACATATCCTCGAGCGTTTGAATCGTACGTTCACTTTGACCGTCGGTCTGGGATGATAGGCGGTACTCATATCCAAGCGAGTCCCCAATGACTTATGAAGTGATTTCAAAAGTTGGAAGTAAATCGGGCATCCCGATCTGATATGATAGAGATTGGCACGCCATGCCGTGCTACCACTTCCTTGATGTAAATGCGAGTCAGTTTCTCCATCTTGTCAGTTTCTTTGATTGCTAAGAAGTGTGCAGATTTCGTTAATCGATCGACAATTACCCATATCGTATCACAACCACTTGGTGTACGGGGTAACTTAGTAATGAAGTCCATCGAAATCTGTTCCCATTTCCACATCGGTATCTCTGGTTGTTGCAGTAAACCAGATGGTTTCTGATATTCAACTTTGACTTTCGAAAAAGTCAAACATTTGCTAACGTACTTAGCAATATCAGCTTTCATGTGAGGCCACCAATACAGTGCCTTCAAGTCATGATACATCTTGTCTGATCCCGGATGGACTGAATATTTGGACTTGTGTGCTTCATCCATCACGAGTTCCCTTAAACCTCCATACAAAGGTATCCAAAGTCGATTAATGAAATAACGAATTCCATCAGACTTGACATCCAACTGTGTTTCCATCCCTCGTAAAGATTCCTGTACTAAGTTTTCCGTTTTCAACGCCTCGAGCTGAGCACTGCGTACCTTGTCAGGTAAATCAGTATGTATTGTCATCAAAAGTGCTCGAACCCGTCTTGTTCCTGTTGTGTCTTTTCTGCTCAGAGCGTCAGCTACTACATTAGCTTTTCCCGGGTGATACTTAATCGCGCATTCGTAGTCGTTCAACAACTCAACCCATCTTCTTTGTCTCATATTCAGCTCCTTCTGATCAAAGATATGTTGTAAACTCTTATGATCAGTGTAAATAGTACACTTAGTTCTGTACAAGTAATGCCTCCAAATTTTCAAAGCAAAAACCACTGCTCCTAACTTCAAGTCATGAGTAGTGTAATTCTTTTCGTGTGTTCGTAGTTGCCTGGAAGCATAAGCAATCACTTTATCACGTTGCATCAACACACATCCCAAACCTTGTGCAGACGCATCACAATACACCACAAAGTCTTCAGTCCCTTCCGGTAAGGACAGAATCGGTGCACTGCAGAGTTTCTGTTTCAATAACTGAAATGCAGCTTCCTGTTTATCCGTCCAGTTATACTTCGTTCCCTTATGCGTAAGAGCTGTAAGTGGTTGAGCGATCTTTGAGAAACCTTCAATGAATCGTCGATAATAACCCGCCAAACCAAGGAACTGTCGTACCTCGGTAGGGGTCTTTGGTGCTTCCCAATTCTTAATCGCTTCAATCTTCGCTGGATCAACATGTATACCCTTTTCATTAACTATATGCCCCAAAAATTGTACTTCTCGCATCCAGAAATCACATTTCGAGAACTTAGCGTACAGTTGCTCCTGTTTCAATAATTCCAATAGTAATCGAAGATGTTCAACGTGTTCCTCCTCAGATTGTGAATAGATGAGAATGTCATCGATGAAAACAATGACAAACTTATCAAGATAAGGTTTACAAACACGATTCATGAGATCCATGAATACAGCTGGAGCGTTTGTCAACCCAAATGGCATGACCAAGAACTCATAATGGCCATAGCGTGTCCTGAATGCTGTCTTTGGAATATCCTCCTCCTGGACTCTTAGTTGATGATAACCAGACCTGAGATCAATCTTCGAGTAGTAACTCGAACCTTGCAACTGATCGAACAGATCGTCAATTCTGGGTAACGGATACCGGTTCTTGATAGTAACCTTGTTCAATTCCCGGTAATCGATACACATACGGAAAGTTCCGTCCTTCTTCTTTACAAACAAAACTGGAGCTCCCCATGGTGAAAAACTAGGTCGTATGAAACCCTTATCCAACAACTCTTGCAATTGTGTGGATAACTCTTGCATCTCTGACGGTGCAAGTCGATAAGGCGCTCTAGCTATTGGTGCTGCATCTGGTGTAAGGTCGATTCGGAATTCCACCTGTCTGATAGGCGGTAATCCCGGCAAGTCTTCTGGAAATACTTCCGGAAATTCACAAACTACGGGTATATCTTCAATCTTCTTCTCAGCTACCGGTTTTTCAGTTATAAGTGCTATAACTGCCGTATGACCTTTACGCAGACATTTGTGTGCTTTCATACAAGATATGAGACGCAGTGGCGTACTGCTCTTCTCGCCTTGTACATACAATGTCTCTCCATGCGGAAGAGGTATGCGAACAATCTTTTCATGGCATACGATTTCAGCCTGGTTTTTGGACAACCAGTCCATGCCAATAACTACATCAAAACTGCCTAGGGCAATAGGCATAAGATCAATTTCTAATGTTTGACCCATCAAATCACGGATACATCCCTTAAAAATATTTTCCACTACAATCAACTTACCATCAGCTAATTCCACAGTGTATGGACTATCTAAGGCAGTGGGACTAACATTTAGCAACTTAACAAGTGAACTAGATACAAAACTCCGATCGGCACCAGTGTCAAATAACATAGAGGCATAGTGATTATTTAAGAGGAACGTACCCGTAACAATGTTGGGATCCTCCCGTGCTTGACGTCCTCCAATCACAAACGCCCTGCCTCTAGCACCATTGTTGTTGTTGTTGTTGTTATTGTTGTTGTTGGTGCCATTACCATTACCGTTGCCATTACCATTGCCATTGGCATTATTGTCCCCGCCTTTCTTGAGTTGTGGGCAATCCTTTTTAAAGTGTCCCATCTTGCCACACTCATAACAACCCTTCTGTGCGTTGTTCTGGTTATTATTCTGGTTGTTGTGGTTGTTCTATAGCTCCCCGCGACAATCCTTAGCCGCATGTCCAATCTTGCCACACCTCTGGCACTTAGCTCTATCACACTGATTACCTGCATGATGATACCCACACCTGTTGCACTTGGGGTGTTTGCCAATATAACCCCCCGATGATGACGATTGCTGACCACTGTTTGAATTTTGGTAAGACTTGTTTGAGTCTTGCTTCCGATTCTGCTGATATGATTGTTGATTGTGACCCTTGGAATTGTTACCTTCCCACTTTCTTTTATGGTCTCCCACCTTGGTAGCAGATGTTCGTTTAGGTAGAGTCCCCTGTAATACTGCCTGATCAGTAAGCTGATGCGCTAAACGAACAGCTTGTTGAATGGTGGTGGGATTTGCAGAAGTAACTAATCCCTGAATCTGAGGCACTAGTCCTCCAATGTATCTTTCAATCCACTTGCTGGCTGGAGTAGCCATGTGTGGTAGAAGTCTGGCCAATTCATGTGACCGGGTCGTGTACTCTTCAATATTTGACCCCTCCATCTTGAGGTGCCAATATTCCTCCTCCAACTTCTGCATTTCACTGCGAGGACAATACTCCTCTTGCAGTAAAGTTTTGAAACCGTTCCATGTCAAAGCATTAGCCTCTCCCAACCCCAAAGTCTGAACATTTGAGTTCCACCAAGTTAATGCTGGACCCTCCAATGTTCCCGTAGCAAACTTCACCTTGCTTTCGTCAGGGCAGTTGCACATTTCGAACACAGATTCTGCCTTTTCAATCCATCGAAGGAGTCCTATGGCCCCCTCCGACCCTTTGAAATTGTGTGGTTTACAGTCCAAGAACATCTTGAACGTGCATACTTGTGGGTTAACCAGCCCCACCGCTGGACCCTGTGGCCCTGTGTTGTGTGTCTGAGCATATTGTGCGATTGCCTCTGCAACTCTGTTGTTAATTAGCTCATTGAGCTCAGCAACTGTCATGTGAACGTTCCCCTCAGCCATTATCTTCCTATTTACAAGAAATGTTAGCGCGTTATCAAAATCCACATGTGACATGTAACATAAGTAAACAATAAACAACATAACTGTCATGAAATAAATAATAGAATTTTATATAGAAGAAATTTTGATTTAGATACAAATTTAGTACAAGTACAACTTTTGAAATCAAAACATAAGTCTTCAAACTACTAATGTAGGAACACAACCCGTTCCTAATAAGTTTAAACAAAACAAGAAAAAAAAATCAATCATCCTCAACAGTGGATTCAGGATCAGAATCAACAACTGGTGCTGGTTCTTCCCCTTCTTCCTCTTCATTCTCCTCATCCTCCTCTTCATTGTCTGAGACTACTAAATCCTCTAGGGCTTCTATTCTACCCTCCAAGATCTCGGCTCGGTTCTCTGAAGCTTCAAGACGACCAATCAAATTAATCATCTCATCCCGCATATCATGAACCAGATGGGCAAGTTCCTCTTGCCTCTCATTAGCATCCCATAGTTCCTGAGAGTGTTGTGCGATCCTATCTTCTGCCTCGTACAAATCCTCGCGCAGTTTGGCGATCTCCTCAGCGTCCGTCCTTTGCCTCTTAGGCTCAGGAGCATCCAATACTGGTGGTGGATGTGTAGAAGGTCCCTCAGCAGGGATCTGCTGAGTGCCCTCCACTGGCTCCTCCTCCGGATCCTCATCCGGGTCCTCATCTGGATCCTCCTCTGGATCCTCGTCTGGGTCCTCCTCCAGATCCTCCTCTGGTCCTCGTCTGGATCCTCCTCCGGATCTGAGTCATCCCTCTCATATGGTGGAGGAGATGGAATAGGTGGTGGTGGTGATGACGGTGGTGCTGGAACTATCGGTTCCTCGTCCTCAGAGTCATCAATATAAATGTACGGTACTGATGATGATGCCATGCCTGTTACATAATACCATATTTAAGTGCAATGCCATGGAATGTGTAAGCAAGTCAATCACATAAAGCCATATGTAATTTCTAAGTAGTGTGTGTAAGCATATGTGTCTAATGTCTAACAGTCATAGTCTAAGTCTACAAATGCAAACCTAGTTCGCTATAACCAATGGCTCTGATACCAATCTGTCACACCCTCAATTTTCAACTAACGGAATCACACCGTTTGGGAACATGACAAACCAGGATCTCAGATCATTAGACATAACGAAGACCTCTATATGAATTTCAAAACATACTTTGGTCTTAAAAACATAACATCAGAGTTTTCAAAGTTTTGCGGAAGCGTTTTAAAACCAGTAATAGTTGTAAAATGTAAATTACAATACAAAGTATCAAGTGTTCAAATTCAAATAACTGAAATGTAATAAATGCAAGCGACTCTATCTCCTAGTCCATGCCAGCTCAATTGCGCACCTTAGCGTCCTGAGAAAACATGTAAATCAAGTCAACACAAAGGTTGGTGCATAACACAGGTTTTAAGCATTCATAACGTTCAAAACAACAGTTTGAATAACAAGTTTGTAGATAACATAATCACACATGCACAGTCATGATAGCTAGTCATATAAACTATTTACATAAGTGGTCGACACCGAAGCTGACGAATTGCCATGCTATAGCATGTTTTTGCCTTGCCACTATTGTCCAACACAACAATAGTAAAATTGTGTTTGGTCAGTCAAACACCTGCGTAGATCCCATCTACCAGGTGAGGTTTGTCAAACCTAATAGATCTATTTCCAACTACCACGCTTTGCGCTACGGCAAACTAAACGGTTCGAGGTGTGTAAGGACTTTCAATTGCTATGTTGTCACATAATGTAAACAGCTAACTCATGCAAGTGATATGTATCTAAAAAGAGTTTGTTGCACATGTTTTCTCCCCCAAAACAGTTTGAAATAAGAAAAGGGGCCGTGTACGCACCTTCGATGGTTGCAGAATGATCAAATACTCGTGAACTCGCGTAAAAGATCCTTTACGAAGAATCTGTGTTTAAACAATAACTTAATGTTTTTCGAAATGTTGTCATGTGCTTGAAATCACATACGTGTCAATACACGTATGTTAGAGTGTTAGAAATGTACATACAAATGTACACGTGCCTTTGAAATTGTTTAAATAAAATCCCATATGATTTTATTTAAATACACGCAATTATACGCGATTTCGTTTTCGATCAAAAATGTGGATTTTATTATTTCAACGTGTTCTTATTCTCGTTACGTTTCCAACGCAATTCGAACCGATCAAATCGGAGTTCAAACGAATAAAATATGATCAAAATACAAAAATAGTTTAAATCCTCCAAAAATAGTGGAACCCGGGATCGAACCCGCGACCCCCCATCCACCGCACACACATCTTACCATTTCCTCTGGTTTAACTTTTGTTACCAGATTGAAACCTAAATGATTTTAAGTACAACTTAGCCGGTTCCCCCCTTTGCTTCATTAACCGACCCAAAATGGGTTCAATTGAACCTCATTTCGAATCCGATCGATCCTAACCCCATGGAATTATTATTCTACAGGTTTAGAAGATCATATATATGTTTTTAATTCATCAATAAATCAACATAACCAATTTAATTTGGCATGCGCATGTTCGAACCCCAACTCGTTGATTTCCAAATCAAATCGATCGAATTGATGATCAACTGATCTTGAATTAATAGGGTTTTTCTTCTCTGGATCATGTGTAGTTTAATCAGATTATTGAACTTATTTAGACCGAAACCCCCAAAATCTTTTTGCATCATGAACCCTAGAATCGAACTCCATCAATTCATGTACGATTAATGAAATTGAATTGTGGTTTAGTTTTATCGGAGGTGTCTGAAACTATCCATATAGTTTAATTTGATTCTTAACTTCGTTTACTCTAAAATCCCCAAACCCGTTTTTACTTAGAACCCTAGAATTCGAATTCAAAGCATTCGATGTTTAATCACGAATTGGTCATATGGATTAGCTTAGTCGGCCCTTTTAGAAAGTTTAGGATTGATTACTAACCTGTTTTGATGTCGAATTGTAGTAGATCACTTTAGTCTTGAATTTCGGCCAATCCCACGACCAAACTCCTCTTCCTAGCCTTCCACGATCGAATTGTTGAACTTAGGAGAAGCTAATAGTGCCGACTAGGGTGTATTGAGTTTCAATTGTGAGGAATGAAATCGAATTTTGCGTTTTTGATGTTACTATGCAACGGTTACGACCCTTGGCCTCATTTTGCCCTTAATTCTACTAATAATTGTAACCATAACGCCTGATAGTGGTTACTAATCATTAATTTGATACTTACATCTGATTAATTTCAGTTACAATTTAGCATGAATGTGGAATTCGAATTTTCATAAACTAATTGGCCGAATTTTTGACTTCCAAGGTCAAAATCCCCAATTTGATGTAATTACAATTGTGATACTTATGTTTTAATGTTTCTAGACCCATTTTGCTTAATTCTAATCCTTTAAAGTTTGGTCTCCTATAATTTCCTTAGTTTTCGGCTAATAAAACTAAATTAAATTCCCAATTTGGTACAAATTGGGCCAATTGAGACATTATTGGGCTAGGTTAACCCAATTGGGCCTCCTAAATACTATTGGGCCTATCCTGGACTCATTGGGCCTACCTTAGGCCTACTTTGGCCTTAGTGGGCCTACTTGGGTCTCATTGGCCTTCCTTGGTTTCATTGGGCTTAACTTAACCTTACTGGGCCTTCCTTGGCCTTACTGGGCCTTATATGTCTTGTTGGTCTGTGATCTCACCATCTTCAGTTAACAAGGTTAATCCGAAAAGTCGGATTGTCACAGAGACATACCAAATGTTTGAATATTATATCAACTCAAATTGTGTTAAAAACTTGGGTTTGGTAATGGTGGCTACTCATGTCCCTCATTGTGAAGAGCCTCAATGACAGTTTTCCACAAAGGGGCTTGCACTTTCCACTAACACTGGTCAAGAGCTGTGAGCCTGTGATTGCTCCCCTAACGAGTCCAAAGCAGAACGAAAACCACTAAAACTTAACATAAGTATAACAAGACGGTCGACTCTTAGTGACTATCAAGAGAGCCATACAGACACTCAAAAGATGACTCCATGACACATGCATTTATATTCAATTTAACCAAAAAAAATCAGAAGTCATATTCAATGGGACATATACAGCTGTTGCTTCTTTCCATAGACACAAAAACAAAACAAAACAAAACAAATACAAGATCAATAAGATTCTGATATGAGACACCCAAACTTCTCACACGTTTACACGTGTCCAATTTATGTCCCAGTTTAGTTTTAACGCAAAATTTTATCAAAATTTCGCTCGGAAGCGTGAAATTATCATCACATAAGTTAAACACACTTTATTGCATGTTTAAAACATTCACATATCAACAAAACATAGTGTGCTTAAGTTACAACCACCAAAAACCAACATAACGAGTGATTCCGCTCCAAAACATGCCCGATCTGATCGTTCGATGCATATCTATTTTTGACCTGTAAACATCATATATAAATTCACAATTAGTTCATATGAACTAAGTAAACAACCCCCAAAGTTCCCAAAACTCATTCTAACACATCTATATTCTAACACATCCACATACATATTATATGGATGTTTATCATGTTTAGGTCATAATATATCATATTCAAACATCTAATTGCACATAACTCACCATTGTACATTAATTTCCCTTAACGGGTCATTTTCACAAATAGGATTATATGATCTATTTCCAACTCCATTACTAGCACCTCTACTTAATCATCAAATTATATTCATTATTTTAACTCATTCAATTACCCACACTCTAGTGGGTTTTTATCAATTTAACTCCCGGCTCATCTGGTTATCCACACTCTAGTGGTTTATCACACTATCTACCGACTCATTCGGTTATCCACTCTCTAGTGGTTCATCACACTATCTACCGACTCACTCGGTTATCCACATTCTAGTGGTTTATCACACTATCTACCGACTCACTTGGTTATCCACTCTCTAGTGGTTTATCACACTATCTACAAACGCATTCGGTTATCCACTCTCTAGTGGTTCAATTGATCAATTTCACCGGCTCATTCGGCAATCCACACTCATGTGGTATCATGAACTCATCTACCGGCTCATCCGGCTAATTTTATGCCATGTATATTACGCATACAACTCATGCATAACATTCATATTGAAACTAAAAATGCATTCTCATAGGTCTTTTAACTCAATTAGTTTCATTAGTCAAGTTATGCTCAATCAATATATAAACAACAACAATCAAGTAGACTCTTTCTACTACTTATATGTAATGTTATAGTAAGTTGGGTAACTTACCTTGTTCAAATAGTTGGTCACCTCCTACAACCTCTTTTCCACTTCTATGGCTTATCCATTGACTTTCATCACCAACACCTAGTTGCAATTCACATATATATACAACTAGTTTCAATACACACAACACATATACATATTGATTCAAACTAATTTGAATCTCAATTATCACTATATAGTGTTTAGAACTCAAGATACTACTTATAATCACATGTTTATGTTAAAAACACTGACTTTCAAAACTCATTTTTGTGCAGCAACTTTCTGAGTTGCTGTTGTAATCAGCATTTTTGACACATTTACAATATGTTTTAGCTCTTCATGTTCAAATATGGGTTGTAGTAGACTCTTAGACCTTTCCAGGAATATAAAATACGCCTCAAACAGATACACGGTTGATTTTATACACAATTTACAAAATCATAACAGCACCTTCAGTTTCCCAATTCAGGTTGCTGAATTTTCTATGTTGCTGCTGTAATTGCCCTTTTAACCCACCTTAAGTTTGTTTTCAGCTTTTCATGTCAAAAGATGTATTGTAGCCCTTTCAAAGAGCTTTTCAACCATATAAGGCTCATTTTCTCATGATTTTTCTATGATTTTATACAGATTTTATAATAACAGTGCAGCAACACAATTTCTTTCAATTCAGCATCTAATCTCTTTTGGTTCAAGCATTTCACCAAGCATCGTATTTGCATAATTTATAGACATGTTCATTCTGCATGTTTAATTACTAATCAACCCCCATTCATGGTTCATTAACATCAAAGTTCATAACTTTATGCAATCACACACAATAACTAGTATTTTGATTGTCTCAAACACTTAATTTCATAAATTAAGCTTAACCACAAACTTGTTCAACTCAAGAACTATAACTAATATCAAAATAGAAGATGATTTCACTTACTAGATGTTAGAATCCACCAAAGGTAGTGATTAAGCTCCTTAATTTCGAATATGAATCATGAAATCCACAAGAATCATGAGTTTGAAGGCTAGGTTTTGAGAACTCCTCTTCCCCTCTTCTCTGGGTCGTAGAACACACACACACACATGAATTTTCTGGATTCTGACCAAGTCAAGGGTCTTATCCCCCTTATTAATCCACTTTGCCATTTTGGCAAGTTTAGCCCCTCAAACTTTTAATTAGTTAACCAACTTAACCAAGTTAGTTACTAGTTAACCTTAATACCCAAATGTTATTATATTATTATCACAACATAATTTTTATAAACATAATAACATTTATTTATTAAACATACGTGACCGTTAAAACCAGTCGTTACATGATAAAACGTCATAAAAAGATTTCATTACTTTTATACAAATCAAGAAACCAAAAGTTCTGCAATTTTAGCATAATTAAAACCACGTCTGAAAACTACATTGACACTTCAAAGGCTCTGTAGATGAATAATTTACATCAGTTTTCAGTCCATCTTGTAAGCCCAGCCATGTTTGTCCAAAAAATCTTGCACCGCTTCCTTTATTGCTAAGTTTTGGACCAATTGCGATGGCAAAAGAGGTTGTCGTGTGATTGGATCGAAATTGCCACCCTGTCAGTCAAATTAATGTGGACAAAAGCTAAGAAATAAAAGTTTTGAAAAATATGGGCTTTCTTTTACAGATCTAACAGTTTCCAGATTGATATAGTTTCTATCATGTTTTTTTTTTATTATCTTGTAAATACTGCTTCTATTTACAATACGAAAAAACTATTATTACAGTAATATCCATATCGTCAAATAAAATTGATCTATGAGATGCAAGCACTAAAAAAACAAACTTAAGAATGTCAAAGTGGTCAACCCATTTAGCATCTTCTCTCTAGTCTCTAGATAATTTATCTTCAAAAATTTGAGATAAAACATAACCCGAACTGACTGATCACGAAACACCAATTTGTTACTTTTAAGCCTTAGTGCCCAAACATGTTACTTTGCTCAAACAACATACATCATTTGTGTAATTAACTGAAAATAAACTGATCAAAATTCACACCTGCTCAAGATGTTCAAGGATGGTTGCCTTCTCATATGTAAAGCCACTTGGTGCAGTGACAGGATCACGAAATATATCAAGAGTGATTCTGCAACATAAGTAGTCTGGTACCTGAAATTACAAAAAATATATATAATATGTTGTAATTATACAGTAAAAACCTACAAGAAAACATGTCACCTCAGTTGGTGTGTTAAATTCAGCAGCTTTGCTGAATGCTAAATTCAGGGCCTCTAGCTGTTCAGAAGTAGAATCTGCAATTTCATCAATAAAGCCTTCCATTTGATTGGCATCACGGAAATGTTTTTCTATGAGAGCATTTTCACAACTTTCTCTGAGACACAAACAGACAAATGCCAAAAAGAAAATAAGCAAAAATAATCTCAAACTGTAATTTTTTTAATAAAATTTGTGATCCAATTACTTATAAACATGGTGATTTGGGTTGTGTGTTTTTTCGAATATGTCGATTTAAGTAGCAAAAGCTTAACTGATTGAAAGCATTCCAAGTCTACTACAGATACATATAACCAAATAATTTTTTTTTTTCAAAGCGTTAAGTAACTAATGTAATTAATGTCCCCAAGTGGACAACCTACAAGTAAAGTGGTGAACTCTTCAATCAAATGGTTGTGCGTTCAAATCCAATATAATGCAGGTTGTGGTGATTTTACCTTAGAAAAGTAGTTCAAAAAAATTAATGTAATATATTGACTAGTAATAATACTTCCAAATGTATTTTTAGAAAAAGGACAAAAGAATGTTTGCTGGTGAAACAAAATCCAACCCATACAAAAATAACACGTTTCTACTTGCAACCTAACCCGTTTCTGGCTCATTACTCAACCCACACCCCAACCCACTCATCTTGCCACATTGAGTTACATCCTTCTATTCAAAAATTTAGACCATTGATGTAATGATACTTAAATCGTAATGATAATCAGTAAAAGTTGAAAATAAATAATCCAATCTGACCCGCAACCAGTTCAACCACAATTAAGGGTACATGCTTGAAGTTTTGCAAATTCCAGGATCACCCAAACTCGACATGTTACCCAGCCCGACCCAACCAAACTTACAAGAACATACTTAAGGTTTTGCAACTCCCATGATTGCTTGGTGGAATTACGCTCCCATTCCAAGTATTGTACTTTTGCTAGCTCTTGCCAAATTTCTTCCACCATATAATTCTCAGGGTTTGCTCCTCTTCCAAGATCCAAAGCCTGCAAAAAATGCAAATTTGCTCATAATAATAAAGAACCTTTATTGTAGCAGCTGTTGCTTTCAAAAGAATTTAATTAAAAAAAGCGCAAGTTAACTTCATACCCTTTCCAATTCTTTTATTCCTTGAGAAATATTTTCCTTCTGTATTAGTGCAAGCCCTAGCATAAAGTGACCCTAAAGTTCCAAAAACATTCATATAAAAGGAAGGCTTATAATAGCAGGTAAACATGTTTTTTATCATTATACTATCAATTGACACCCTGCTATATATTCATCTAAAAAGTGGGAGATATGCATGCTAGCATTTACTATATAAGAAAGTGCACTTAGCCTTGATTTATCTACACCAACAAAAAGAGACTATAAATAAAAGCATAAGCTTCAACAAAGAAAAGGAAAAAAAATTGAACAATTCAAGTGCTAAAGAGGAAACATAGTGATGAGTTACATATTAAACATCTTCTTGCTACATTAAGAATTTAGTAACGGAGGTAACGAATATATTAAAATTTAATGCAATGTAAATAAACATTGAGACGTGTAGAATTTGGAGACAGGCAAGTATGCCACTAATTTCTAGACAAACATAGATTTCCAAAATTGATTTACCATTTTACTATTTCATACTTCCAGTTGTAACTGCTTGTAACGTATTATAATGATTGTTACTTATCCTTCCACCATTTCTTTTCTATTGACATCTTTCTATACTTGTATGTTTAACATTCTATGTTTGTCTATTGTTTGTTTTAGAGTCAAGGTATCTTTGAAAGCAACCTTTCTTTTCCTAGAATTAACGGCTAGGTTTGCATGCATCTCACATTCCCTATAACCTACCTATGGTGTTGCTATGAGTGAGAATGACTGTACAATCGTTGTTATTTGTAAATGCTTGTGGCTTTAGTTGAGAAAGCATCATTGTCAATCTTATCGTCATAGTAGGTAACTTGCCATATAGGATTGACATGTCTCCTCTTTCAAGGGTTTGTAACATGTAGATTTCCTAAATTTGATCTCTAAGCATTACACATTAAACATGATCTTCGAGCTTTGCTTTGAGTGAGACATTATTGGTTATGTTTGTTAATGTTATTACTCTATCGCAAATCTTACATTCACTTTTATTTCCTTGTGTAATGCTTGCCCTCCATGACCTAACAAGCAACAACTTTCTTGTCATAAACACTTTATTGAGTATGCATAAACAAAGAAAATGCAACTGTACACATGATCAAATAGGAAATCATTTAAAGAATATAAACAAAACACCAACACTTGATCAGACCTTGACAGATGTATGATCAAGCTCAACAGCCTTCCGACTGTCTTCCTCGACTCTTGACCAATCACTACATAAAAAAGAATTTATAAACAGAACCAATACATTGTTAAAATTTATACTTTTGTAGCACATATCATGCTTATTCAATTCTACATTAAACTGCGCATTTAGACTTTTTATGCTTCCAACAGCCCAACTTCGAAATTTATAACCAAAAACTCTCAAAACTTCATGTAATTCCACATTAAAGTTTAAAAAATTGTGTCATAAAATATAAAGATTCCCAAACCCTAATTTCTAATTCCTTTTGAAGTTTCTAAATGATAATTTTTACTGATCAGATTCTAAATTTGTGGTCTTTGTAAGCAACTGATCAAAAGCATAACCGAAGTGACAAAAATATGATTGGTCAAAAAAGGTTAGATTCACAGCACTTGCGCTTGCGATAGCATACAGCCCGATTCGTCCAATAAACTGAAACATTAGGGCTCAACGTAATTGCCTGCAGAATTGAAAACACAAAAAGCAAACAAAAAAGAGACATTTCGTCAAACAACTTATGATCATGACCCAAAAGACTCCTAATCTCACTTCATAAAACATAAATCCTAACAGATTACCTCCGTATACGCATCAATTGCAGCACCCAATCTGTTCTTCTTGAAATAAAGATTCCCATCTTGCTTCAGTTGTTCCGCTTGTATGGTTCCCGTTTTCACTCCCTTCACCATCACAAATCTGTTCTTTTTACAGAATTTCGTTCGTCGTGATCTTCGTTATCAAGCTTTGTCTCTTTAAACTCCAATTGCTTTCTCCCTCTGAAAATTAATGGCTTACGATGGAAGAAAAGGAGGCAGACACAGCGTCGTCATTGGTGGAGGAGGCTAAAGTAACAGAGGAAAGGATGGTTTAATGTGACAGGCGAATATGATCGGTTTGTTATTTTAGTGGAGAACATCCTACGGTTACAGATTCCGATGAAAACGCGATAATTTCCTTGTAATTTCCATGCGTGACTCCTACGGTCAACGATGGCCATACTTGTGGAAATAAAGTAACCAAAGTGCAATTGGGAGGTCCAATGATACTAAGATGTGTTAAAATGTTTCTTTTTAAAATATGTTAAGAGTTCCGGTTCATAGTGAACAATGGTAAAAGAATTTGCTGTTCAAAAAAAAAATAAATTCAAATCTGTTGCTTTTTTTATGATTAAATAAATTTTAATGAGTTTTAGTTTAATATTTTAACATTTTGAATGTTGATAATAAAACAAGTTGTCATTCAATTTTGAAATAGTCGCCAAAATTTTTAAACACAAACTAAATTTTCAATATCCCTTTAAAAATTAACAAGTGATTGAATACATATTATATACTAGAGTATTACCCCGTTTGTTATATGAATTTAATATAAAATATTAAATAGTTAGTAATAAATATTTATAAATTATAAAATAATTAATTTACATATTAATAAGTACTTTAACTAATAAAAAATATACATATGTTTTTAAATAAATTATTTTTAAAAATTCAATACTAAAAAACGCCATTCATTTATAAAAGAGTAGTTGTTTAAAATTTATGTTATATAGTCTCTTTTATTTGTTATAAGTTTTTTTGAGAAGACATGATTTTTAGAATTTTTTTTTCCAAAAATACCACTTTAAAATAATTTTTATTTCAAAGACATACTAATTTTTAGAAAAAGAAATCATATCTTAGAACTTTTTTTAAAGTGTCTTTTTCAATAAAAAAGTTTTTTTTGTTTATCATAAAAAATTTTAATATTAAAAAGGTAATAGTATAATTAATATTATAATTATTAAATATGAGAGATAAGATCATTAATTAATGAAATGAAGAACTAAATGAGACGATAAAATGATGCCAAGTGGCAATATTGGCCTAATATTATGACATATTTCAATAAACATTTTTGTATATTAGAATAGTAAGATAAGATATAATTAAATTGCAACCCAAAAGGAATAGTGAAGTTTCGAATTTTAGTGTTTTATCACTGAAATATTATTATTATTATATGGAAAGGAGATGATAGAAAAACTGTGTTTATTCATGCGTTAAGTATGGGGGTTGGATCTGCTAAGAACAGATTTTTGCCTAAGAAGAGTAAGAACCAATAGAAATTTGACACGTGTCATCATAAAATAGTAATACAGTACAAAAAACGAAATACAGTACAAAAGGAAACAAAATCCAATACAAAAAATCAAAAATCTAGTATAAAAACAATCCAGTACAAAAAAATAAAATATAGTACAAAAAACAAAAATCTAATACAAAAAACCACAAAAATACCGTATAAAAAATATAGAACAAGTCTAGTACAAAAAAAATAAAAATATAGTATAAAAATATTTATTGACACATGTCATAATATTATGTATGTCATTTTTTGGCATATCCTTTTACTCTTTTTAAAGATTTTTAATACTTATTCTTGAGTGCAGACTGTAGAGAACTAAAGGGTTTATCTACATATTTGTGTGGTAGAGTTTTAACCACGTATCATTTAATCCTTTTATTATTACTATATAGTATTAAATTTCATAAAAAAAGAAACAGTGAAATAGTAAAGTGGGTACCAAGATCACACACACATATAGGGTTTGTATTACATGAAAACATGATCATAGAGAGAAAAAACTTGAATTATATCTGGCCCGTTCTTTTGGAATCATGAAAATAAACATGTGGTCAATATCATCCCACATTAAATTACTGTATAGTATTAAATTTCATTAAAAAGAAATAGTGAAATAGTAAAGTGGGCCCCAAGATCTCTCACATAAGGTTCGTATCATACGTAAACTCAATCTTAGAAAGAATATCATTAAATCATATATGGGTCGTTCATTTGGAATCATGAATATAAACATTTTGTCCATATTAATTCACATTAAAATCAATTTTTTTATTCGAAGCCTAATTTTTTTATTCAGGTTTAATGTAAGTGTCTATTCCATGTAGTAACGTTTTGATAATTTAGACATGGACTATTAAAAGGTTTTTTAACTGTGAAAAGTACTAAACAGAGATGTGGGTACTAAATTTGAGAAATTAGCTTAGAGATTTAAGTTTTTGTTTTAATTCAAACGATTGGTTGCCGGTGAAAAAGATTTTATGAGTAATTTTTTCTAATATTTTTGTGACATATTTATGAGGATTTTGTATATTTTTATGTTTTTATGAAAAACTGTATAGAAGAGATTTGATTTTACTATGTAACTTATGTTTCTGTAAATGATATATAATACCCGTTCTAGGAAGTGTACACAACGTGCGGAGGGATTAAATCTAGTTTACATTATTTGTAAATTCAACTTTTTTATGACCATTTATATATTTTTTTTTATTTTTAATATCATTTATTAGATATATACTTAAATAAGAAATTCAATATACATTTTATCTTTTTAAAAGATATTTTTCCATTTTTTTTCTCAAGTGAAAATACGTAATTAATTTTGAAGGTTTGATAAATATGTAATGAATGTTTTAAGTTTTTACTATATAAATATGTAGACAATTCTTTTTTCTTATAATATTCATTAATCCTTTCCATCTTGTATTGGTTAATACGGATGTATTGGGCTTATTAATAGATTCATCGCCTAGATCTTATTATCTTAACGATTCATATAATACTATACGTCACGTATTAGAGGTGAACAAAAAAAACAAAAAAACCGGTTCGGGTCTACAAACTAGTATTTAATTGATCTCAAACTGGTTCCATCCAAACCGGTTACCAAGCCGGTCCAAACTGCCGGTTTGGCATAGGTTCGAGATTTTGGATTTAAAACCGGTTTACAACCCTTTCAAACCGGTTTCAACCTCTCCAAATCAGTTTCTATAGGTTTGGCATCCTGTTCTCTCAAACCGAAATCCAAACCGAACAGTTTCACCCCAAACCGGTTGAGGATCATCATTTACCAAACCGGACTGGTTCCTAACTGAACCGGTTTGTGCACCACTACCACGTATATGGTTTTTATTATAATTTTAATTAATATTGGCTATATTTTAACTAAATTATTTTTTCAACACCTATAACAACCTTTTGAATTAAAAAATATGATAACTAAATGATAATTTTTATTGAAAATATTTTTTATTAATAAATTTTATCAATGATTTTAATTAGTAATATTTTAATTATTTTCTTAAAACTTGTAATTAATTATATATTTTTTTATTTTATTTTAGAAACCTAACATATAATTCTTCAACGGGCTATTTTTTAACGATAATAGTTTTTCAACGGTTATGCATCTTTTTAAATTAAAAATATTTATTCAAACAAGTGATAATTTTTAATGACTTCTTTTAAAATCAAATAGTTGATGTTTTTAATCAAATCAAATTCTGCCAAATTTAGTTAACGAGTCCCTGAAATCAATCTTAGCAAACGTGTTAATGGGTTTGGTACATTTGAACCTGTATTCTTCACGTGTATTTCTTTACATTTTAACAATTTATATACCATTATTTAAAAGTGTCGGTGGTGGAAACCCGTCGACAACTTCAAATAATATAACTTTATAGAGGAAAGAAAGGAACAAATGCATGTCTAGTCTAGTCTGGCAGTTGAGGCTTTCGCACTTTTGCCTCCGGAAGTTACCCGTGTTCGAATCTGGGTGGTTTTTTTTATTTATTTATATTGTTTCTTTTTTGTGTGGGTTTAGGACCTTTTTTTCTTGCTAATCGAGGCAACATCGTTGCCGTTGATATTAGTTAATGACTTTTCTAGCATGGAACAACTGTCAGTGGTGTCAGATATAGAGAGACAAAGATAGGCGAGGAAGATAAAAACGAAAGAGAGGATGCCGGCGACGACTACAACGGCGTGGTGAGTCTGTAGTAGGTGGTGTGGGAGATGTGATGTTGGTAATGGGTGTTTGCTATATATATATATATATATATATATATATATATATATATATATATATAGAGAGAGAGAGAGAGAGAGATGGGGAATATAAAAAGCAAAGACAACGTGGCATGAGGTTGGAGGTGGTGTTATTAGTCTAATAGTGTTGGTGGTAGTCTTGTGACGGATCAAATATAGAGAGAAAGGTTGGTGGTGTGCGAATGGCAGTCGTAGTAGTTGTTGGGCAGCCGTAGCACAAAGGGTGGGTGGCGATGGACAAGTTGCCATACTATGGGTGTTTGCTAGGTGCCGATGATAGCTAAAAAATGTTAAAAGATTGATTAATGATGAAAATTAATTTACACCTCTCTCTCTCTCTCTATATATATATATATAGGGAAGGGTTCTAATGCTAACCTTAGGATAGAGTAATAACCCATTAACCTCACCATATTTAATAATCAAATTACAAGATGCTAATATAATGGTTGATATTAAACTATACTATAATAATGTAATTGATTTGAAAGAAAAGGGAATAAGGGTATTAATGTAATTTCATATATTAAATATTTTACCCCATCTTTTTTTATACATCCATAACTTTTTTATACTATAATATTTTTTTATAAAAATTGCACCACTTTTTTTCTCTTTAATTCCGTTATAGTCTTGACTAGGTTTTTTTATTTTTTTTCGGATGTTCGTATTTACACCACTGTAACAAGTATAAAACCAACAAATTATTTGTAACGAGTTGTAACGAATTTGGGTTTACATTGTTGTATAATAAATAGGGGTTAAGTTTAAGAGTGTAAACGAGCCAAGCCGATCCTGAGCTCGTTAATTACGTTATATTCTTGACTAGGTTTTTTATTTTTCCCGGATGCTCGTTAATTACGTTATATTCTTGATTTTGTAACGAATTTTGGTTTTTAAAGTACTAAAATGTATTTACAATCTTGTAAATATAATTTTTAAAGTATGAAAACGTATTTACAATCTTGTAGATATAACGAATTTTGGTTTTTATCAACAAAATGTTTTAGTATTTTTTTAAAGTGTAATTACGAACGCTCGAAAAAAATTTGGCATGACTATAATGAAATTAACGAGAAAAATATGACGAGTTTAATAGTGTAATTTTTATAAAAAAATAACATAATATAAAAAAGTTATAAGTGTATAAAAATCAAGGGGGAACTTTAATTTAAAAATAGGAAAATAGATGGTTTTTTAAGAGTGTGACACTTGTCACTCTTATATGAAATCTGATTTTTGTAATTACCACAAAAGACCATAATGCCCTTTTGTATTAAAAGTTAATTAGTGACACATGTCACCATTAGATTAAATTTTGGAAATTTGAACCATTGGATTTGAGTTATAGAGTTTTCTCAATTAAGGTGGGTTCTTATTTGATCCATTCCCTATATATATATATATATATATATATATATATATATATATATATAGGGACTTATTCTATTAAGAACCATTAAATATCAAAGAACCATAAGAACTAATTTTGTACCACATATTTTAAGGGGTATAAAAGTAATTTCCTTTTAAAATAGTGGAAGTTACTTTTATACCCTTCTAAATTTGTGGTTAAAATTGGTTCTTTTAGTTCTCAACTTTAAAAAGTTCTCATTTGAACATCCCCCTATATATATATATATATATATATATATATATATATATATTAATTTAGAAACCATTCTATAGCCCCAAAACCATGAAAACCAATTTATGTGGCCAAGATTTTGCCACATCACACACTTCTTATTAAATTCATTTGGGCAGTCTAGTCTTTTTACCCTTATGTACTTGTGTTTATTTTTTATTGTTTTTACACCATACATTTCTATTATTTGAATTTTGATACCAACTGCCAATCAGTTAACGCACAGAAGTTACACTGTTGTTACATTGTTGATATTTTTTTGGTCTCACTTATATTAGAGTGTACATGTTTTGTTACGTAAAGATAACATGCTGTCTAATTTTTTTTATTTAATGTGTAACAGATTTAATATGTAATTTTTTTTAATTAATATATAACTTTTTTTACATGTTTGTTTTTATACACATTTGTAAAGTGTCACCCACGAAGACCCATTATTTATTCTCTCGTCATTTTAAAAATGTTAGTAACGTAACATTTGTTGTTTTGAGATTTCCCGCATCTGGAAATCAGTTAACGCCTAGTAGTTACGCTATTGTTACGTTGTTGTTATTTTTTGGGTATCACCTATATTACAGTGTACGTGTTTTGTTACGTAAAGATTACATGTGGTCTGATTTTTTTTTTAATTTAATGTGTAACAGATTTTAGATACTTTTGGCTTTTTGTCCCTTTTTGTACTATTTTGTCATGTTTTGTCAACCATCATCTTGTCTCTAATTAATAAAAATTTGTTTTTTTGTAAGTGTGAGTCACATCTAAGTGTACTTTTTATTTGACAAAATTACATTTTGTCAAAGTAGGAATACCCTCCCACGCCAAGGCCATCCCCACACTTTGTTTTTTCATTTTTGAATTCCCAAACATCTCACTTTCTTTTCATGAACTTCCCTCTCTCTTTGAAAGTTGTTTTGTATGGATTTTACACTTGACCTTAACACGTTTGATTCTTTGATCGCAAGCTACAGTGAAGAATAGTTTGTTGCATCAGAGATTGAAGGTGATAATCTTTTTTTTTATTTCTATAGAGTCTTCTTTCTTAATTTTTTTTTGATAAAGATGATGTTTTTATGTTCCAAATTTATGTTTTTCTCAGTACATCCTACTAATGAGGATCCAATCATCTCTGTTGATGAAGAGCATGGTTATGTTCCAAATTTACCGTTGTTACGTGAAGAATGTATTAAAATCCCGTCATATGGTGATAGATTGCGGGGCTATATTTACATGTGTTTTTTTTTTCTTGTTAGAACATCAATTTTTTTTTTGTTTTACGTTCAATCGTTTTTAGATATTGAAGCTCCATTCGGTCCCCCACATGGACAAGAAGTAACAACCTCTGAAGATGTTCAGCAAAGCAGAAAAGCAAATGGTAATTTGGTTTTCCATGGAATTTACTTGTATTATACGTCCCTGTTACGTTATTTATACTTGAATAGGTCATTCTACTTTTTTTTATTATGCTATCAAAGTAGAAGATTTTGAAAGGATGTTACACGTTTCTTACTCCTAATGGTACCAAGGTTTGGTGTCTGAATAAAGGATGCAATGTAAAACCAACTGTAGGTGCCACATATGGGTCTTGGAGTGATGTTCTTAGAATGTACAAGAATTATGCAGAATGATCGGGTTTTTCAGTTCGTGTTGGGCTGTGACATCCGTCAATTTCTCACATTTCAATGACGACCAAACTTTAATTGATGTGGTTATACCAGATTTTTTTTAACCCCAGTTCAAATCTATCAAGTTTAATAAAGATCATAAATAATAATATTATATATTTAGTTCCAATTAATTCTCAAAACTTTAAACTTTGATGTCATAATCAAACCTCATTGTTTAATAACATGAACATTGGTTCTTAAAAACGTAGTCAAATGAATATTTATACATACTTTTGGAGCCCTATTATACTCCTATACGCAACCTTATTATTTTTGTTTGACTCACTATTATGCATCATCATTCAAAAACTTTATACACACACACCACCAACTCTAAATATTTGTATACATGAGAATGCAGATATCAATATGAAATAAAAAAAAAGAGATCAAGCAACCTAATATATGTAAACATACGTGTATATATATAACAATCATGATTTCTATATTAAATTTAAAAAAAAATCAAATACCAGCCAACTTTTCTTCCAATGAACCACTTTGTTTTATATTTTATTCTTGAGGCAATCTCTCCCATACCTACTTCTTTCACATATCACATTTCCTCCCATACTTGATTTAACTCCTATCAAAGTTGTCTCATATTCATACCATACTTTTATATATATATATATTGTCAAGACCATCACCAATCCTACTATAAATGAGAGACTTGGGCTTGCATGAAGTTCACGGCCTAATATTAAGTTTCTTCTATCATTGTTCTCTGCACACACAACAAACAACCAACCCATTTATTTGGTTACACGACATGACACCACCATTCTATTCAACAAAAACATTATATTTATAAATATTCAAGATCAAGAATCTACTCCTTCTGCTGGCTTCTTCAGGTGAATCTCACTCTCAAAACATTTAATTAAAGTTATATATATACACTAACACACTTTCCTGATTTTGGACAGAAACTGTCTCGACTTCATTGAATCATAACTTAGTCTTAAAAACTCGAAACTGAGCAAACTAAAACTCCATGATTAAGTTCATAGAGGTAGCTTTCCAACCATTACTTATGCGTTTCTAACTCAACCAAATGATACCCGAAACAACCTCTACAAAATCAGTACGCAGTTCTAGACCTTCTGACTTGAGTGGTTGTTTCGGCTTATTTCCGAGCAAAATCACAAAAACTTTTCTGAATAAAAGTTGTTCGGAACACATTAAAATGCGTGACTGTGAAGTTTCGTAATTTTTGAAAAACGTTTACTATTTGAAAAGTTCACTCGAAAATGTTAAACATAATCTGTCTAAAAATGAAAATTATAAAAATGCGTACCTCCATATCCTATTTTTATATGTTTGTGAAGAAAATGAAATACTAACTCGTATACACACATACACACTTATATACATAGTGATTTTAAACGATTATTATTGAAATATAATATTTCAAAACTTTGGTTATTGATAAACAAAAATGGATACTATTTAAAAATGCTCTGTTATCATGCCGAAATTTTTAAAAATAATAAATAATTATTTTTAGGTATTATAACAAGTTTAGCAAGTGTAAGACATGGCCTTACTATGAAAAATACTGCAACATAAAACACACAACATACAAGAAGAACACAAAACAACACCGAACCTCATAAGTTCACAGACTCAACATGAATCCAGAATGTTATAGGAACTGGGTAGTGATTCCAACACAAGGCGACATTCACACTCTCAGGATCACGGATCCACCTTAACAGTGAGTTTCACGGCCCCTATTTTTACAATGTTTTACTAACTCACAGGGAGAGAAATAATGCTTGTATTCGTTTCATTGACACAAGTGGTTTGGTTCAACACATTATTACATGAGACACATTTATCGCTTTTAAGTCCCCTATTCTATAACCGTTAATTGTGGGTAAACGTGAATTATTGGGAATAGTACTATTCGGGAGTGACAAACCCCACCCGTGGTTAGTAGCACTAACTTTGATTGTAGGTCAGATCGGGTGCACAATATTCATCTCAATACAATGTTTTGCTATAGAACATTGGGATGGGGCAATTCAATCATGTCGAGTTTGGTTATGGGAGCTCATGGTAATAATTAATATACACAACTCATGATATTGTTTTTTTTAGAACAATAGTCACATTTTGAAACCTTGTGGTCAAATGAAACAACTCAAATTTTACGTATCTAAACCTGTGAACTCACCAGCTTTATGCTGACTGTTTTTAGCATGTATTTCTCAGATAATTGAAGCAAGCATTGGAACATATTTTGGGAATGATTAGCTTGAAGTCACAACACATTCACATGCATATTTTTGGGATTTCCCTTGCATAGCCTATTGACTTAGGCTATGTTTGTAAAATCTTACACATCATATTTTAGAAGTTTAGAAATTTTATTAGTTATATTTTGGATGATTAAAGATAAGACGTCATGTAAAACTTTATGATGAATGCATGTAGATTTCGTTCAATGTAAACAATGACTGTGAAACCTTTACCGTCGCACCTCGTGTGTTCCGCCTTGGCGGGGTTTGACATGGGCAAACGAAGAAAAACAAAAGCGATCAGGTCACACACAAATACCTAAGATGCAAAAAAGCTGGTAGGCCTCAGTCTAAGCGAACATTCGACACGTTAGATGAATCTTTTATGCCTGTTAGGAACGTGTCTTTTCAAGTTACGAATTGTAAAGCTCATATATCTGTTCAAGTTATAGAAGCCACCTCCACTTTTGTTATATACAAGTTTGTAGAGTGTCACAACCATCGTTTGGTTGAGACATATAACCGGGATTTTACCAAAGCAGGTCGCAAGCTATCTTTCTCCACCAAACAGTTTATACATCACATGACATTGAATAATATTGGTCCTACTATAGCTCACAGGCTTCAAGTGTCAATGAAGGGAGGTCATCATAATGTGAATGGAACCCCTATTGATTTTAAGAATTTTAGCCAGGCAATCCGTCTATTTATAAGTAACCGGGACTCACAGCTGCTTCTTGATCGGTTGTGTGATCGTGCTAAAAATCTCCCAGATTTTTTCTTCGATTTTTCCAGTTGTAAAAGGGGAGCTCATGCATGTGTTATAGGCTGACGAGATACCTAGGAAGAACTACGAAGTTTTTGGTGATGTGCTTGCATTTGATGCCACTTACTACACTAACAAGTAATCTTTTTGTCACACAATCTATATACGTATATATTACAGTTGTAATACAATTAAATTAACGTAGTTTACATATTGTTTACTATAGTTTTACATGTTTTTTACACAAGTCATTTTTGTCACAGAATCTACATACTTATATATTACGTTTGTAATACACTTAATTAACTGTAGTTTACATTTTTTGCCACTTACTACGCTAACAAGTCATTTTTTGTCACAGAATCTATATACTTATATATTACGTTTGTAATACACTTAATTAACTGTAGTTTACATGTTATTTACACAGGTCATTTTTTGTCAGAGAATCTGTGACACCTCGCAAATTCCAGGTCAGCATTTATTTTATTTTAATAATAATGTGTATTATTAGTTCATACGTGGCACTAGAATAATTGTATTTAGTGTGACACGTGGCACAACGGACCAAACACACCGATAATTCGAGAAATTATCGCACAGAACTTGCACGTGTCTTGAATGACGAACGTTGGTGAACGGATCGAACCACAGTACACATACACTGCACAATTAGGTTCCGGAGAACCTAATTTAGTAGAACAACGCTTAAGTGTCGAGAAACGATGATCGTATTCGAGAAATACGAGAAATTCGGTTCAAAACAATGAAATTGGGCCTATTGGGCTCAACCGAGACCCATCGCGGTACGCGATGGGCACCCAATTGGGCCTTCGCGGTACGCGAAGCTCGAGCGGGAGAATTTGAATTCTCCGAAAACCATCGCGGTACGCGACGACCGATCATCTGCCACTATCGCGGTACACGACGTGTTTCGGGAACCAGATGATTATTTTAATCATCGCGGTACGCGAGAATGCTTTTTGGCCGGTGTCGCGGTACGCGACAGGTCTATAGTCGCAGAAATCTTTATAAATCCAATGTTAATCATTTTAATCACTCTTACACTCCAACTCTACTGAAAACTTCCACTCCGACCATTTTCACTCTGTTACACCATCATAGTACCTCTGGAAGCCATTGATAAGGTCTTAGAAGCTCGAAATCAAGGATTGGAAGCTTGGGGAGGAGCTTGGAGCTAGTCATCGACCACACCAACACTTGTGACGACCCAGGAGCTGTTCACAGAGGATTTCAAGCTACTACCCACCTGTTCCAGTCCCATCTCGACCCTCTTGAGCTCTCCTAAGGTAGTCCTTGTACTAATTCGGGTTTTTAGCACACCTACACTCACATGCAAGCCATTTACGCTACATGCACCACCATCACCACATTAGACACGAGATTTCTATGTTATGAATCTATTATTTGATGATGTTATTACTGATTTAGTGAGTTGATGATGATCTAAGATGATTTGTGTTGAATATGATGATGATTTGTTGGTTATATCATGAAATAGGCACTTTTGAGTGCATGCATGGATGATCTAAGTATGTTGGCTTGATATTGAATGATGAGTTGTTGTTAGAAATGATATTTAGGGTGTTCTACATGATTAGAATGGTTGTTTATGGTCAAGAAATGTCAAATATGTGATTGTTACCATAAATAGTAACTTTAGTGTTACTAAGTAGGTGTTCTTGAGGAAAAGGCTACATTTGCATGTTTAGATCCATATGTTATGTTTAAAATGATGTTTAGAAGTTAAATGATGATTGTTTGATGAATAGGAATGATTAGAATGGTCAAAGTATGAATTTCGTGAACGTTACTATAAATAGTAACTTTTTATCGTAAGTTTGCAAATGGTTGATAGGTATGATAATGTTATGAGTTCAACATGTTTATTTGTTGATATATGATGATATTGAAAGGATTATGTTGTTTGAAGACTTGATTTTGGGTAATTTTCATAAATTACTAAATATAGTAACTTTATTTTGCTAAACCGATGATTTGTCACATACTAGTCGTCACGGTTATGACTAAGTGCCTTCTTAGAACTAGGATAATGATATTTAGATGATGTTGGTTGATAAACTTGAAAATATGCTTATTTTAGCAACTTTCCATATTTAGAAACTTTTACGCGCAAACTATGCTAAACCGGCTATGTGTAACTACGTGCTATGTGATAACATGCTCATTTAGGATAAATATGCATGTTAGAATAATCGGAATCTGATTTTATGCTTGACTTGCCTAAATTAGAAACTTTCCTAAAATAGAAACTTACTATAAATAGTAAGTTTCCTCATAGGAATGACTTTTGGTATCCGTACACTTCACACGACACTAAATCGCACGTTACACGAACACTTGATCCAAACCCGTCACCAACGGGTCGTTAGGTCAAACACGGTCAACACGACCAACACGGTCAACCACGGTCAACGCGGCCACATAACAACCAGGAGTTGTTTAGACACGAATACGGTCCTGTGAGACCAACACAAAATGATCACAAACTAAACACCTATGTGATATAGGTAACTACTAGCCAGCGAGCTACTCCGTTCTCGTAAGAACACACTCAAGCAGACTCAAGTGAGTTTACAGCCCACTTTTACTCTTAACTGTTTTACTAAACTTTTGGGGTGAGAATGCTATGCAATTATTTTAGATATATGACTGGTATGTCGCAAAACTATCTTGAGTGTACTATTATCGCAACAAGTCCTCTCCACCCTTACCGTTAGTTGTGTACAAACGAGTCGTTATTACGTAGTACTACTGGGTTTGACTAGCCCCACTCGGCAACAACGTTGACTGGAGGTCATAACGAGTGTAATATCGATGTTGATGTCGGGTTCAGCGATGACCCGCAGAGGCAAATGGAAACAGTCGAGTTTCGGTAAGATGACATGACACACTCGACAGATCGTAGATCCAACAAAACTATTTAATGTAACATCACTGTACTTTCAGTTGTCCGTACGTCCGTACATCCGTACGATTGTACTGTTACGACTGGAGATTTATTTATTATGAATGATTATGAAATTATTGATTGACATTACTGATATTATCACTGTTACTGGTATACATGATTATAATTATTATACGCGTAAACCACGGAAGTTTAGTTGTAATTCAACTAAAGACCCGTAGTGTTTATCGCGGTTACTTATCACTGATAATGATGGATTATTGGTCTGAGAATGGATTGAGATGGAATGGGAGTTTGTTTGAGTCTGGTTACTAAACGTAGTCAAGGACCCATGGTCATGGTTTATCGAAATAGCGGTGGGACGGTGGCTAGGGCAGTTGCGACTGACCCTTACATATGCCCTATATATATGCATATTTCGGCTTATCATGGATGTGTCAGTGACTAGGGTTTAGTGGGTTTTAGTTTGGGAAATGGTAATATTAAATTTAATAATGATGGAAATTAAATTACGCGATGTGAGGATTCGGATACTATCTAAACGTGAATATTAATTCAGAAATGTTAACTTAATAAATGTATTCGCGTGGGTGACGATTCACACGAATATAATTATTAAGAAGAATTTTCTGAAACGATATTCCATAAATCATAAATCAAATTGAAATACGATATGAGCGTCGGATTCGCAAAGGTGACGATCTTTACGAATACGTACGCGAGTAACGCGTTTCGATGAGATTAATTAAATATATTAAATGATATTAAATTAATAAATAAAATCTTAAAATATTTATTAGGATCACAACTTAAATTAAATTGGAATAATTTAATTTATTAAATTATTATTTAACAATAATAAAACGAAAAAGATTTACGAAAACAATTTATTTAAACTTATTTTATTTAATTTAAGAAAAACCAATATATTTAAGATGGGTTATGGTTTTAAATATATTACGTTAGAAGACTGAGCATGTTATTACAGTTCATAAGTATTAAACGAGATTTTTTTTGTACGAGACGAGGTTATTTAAAAATCAATTTAAATAATGAAAACACATTATTTAAATGCTTTACGTTTAAATATGTTTATGTTTAAAAACCGAGTCTTTTATTATTTAATCGCGATAAAAACGGGACGAGCACACGGGGATT